>OX336389.2:599158243-599586225 GCA_946902985.2 Meconema thalassinum | reverse complement strand
GAGCCCTAAAGCACATCAAACAGCGCTATAGGGCCCTAAAGCACATCAAACAGAGTTATAGAGCCCTAAAGCACATCAAACAGCGCTATAGAGCCCTAAAACACATGAAACTGAGCTATAGAGCCCTAAAGCACATGAAACAGATCTATAGAGCCCTAAAGCACATGAAACAGAGTTATAGAGACCTAAAGCACATGAAACAGATTTATAGAGCCCTAAAGCACATGAAACAGAGTTATAGAGCCCTAAAGCACATGAAACAGAGCTATAGACCCCTAAAGCACATCAAACAGCGCTATAGAGACCTAATGCACATCAAACAGCGCTATAGAGCCCTAAAGCACATCAAACAGAGTTATAGAGCCCTAAAGCACATCAAACAGCGCTATAGAGCCCTAAAACACGTGAAACAGAGCTATAGAGCCCTAAAGCACATGAAACAGCACTATAGAGACCTAAAGCACATGAAACAGAGTTATAGAGACCTAAAGCATATCAAACAGCGCTATAGAGCCCTAAAACACATCAAACAGAGTTATAGAGCCCTAAACCACATGAAACAGAGCTATAGAGCCCTAAAGCACATGAAACAGAGCTATAGAACCCTAAAGCACATGAAACAGTTATATAGAGACCTAAAGCACATGAAACAGAGCTATAGACCCCTAAAGCACATGAAAGAGCACTATAGAGACCTAATGCACATGAAACAGAGCTATAGACCCCTAAAGCACATCAAACAGAGCTATAGAGCCCTAAAGCACATGAAACAACGCTATAGAGCCCTAAAACACATAAAACAGCGCTATAGAGCCCTAAAGCACATCAAACAGCGCTATAGAGGCCTAAAGCACATGAAACAGAGCTATAGACCCCTAGAGCACATCAAAAGAGCGCTATAGAGCCCTAAAACACATGAAACAGAGCTATAGAGACCTTAAGCACATGAAACAGAGTTATAGAGACCTAAAACACATGAAACAGAGTTATAGAGACCTAAAGCACATCAAACAGAGTTATGGAGACCTAAAACACATGAAACAGCACTATAGAGACCTAAAGCACATGAAACAGAGTTATAGAGACCTAAAACACATCAAACAGCGCTGTAGAGACCTAAAGCACATGAAACAGAGCTATAGACCCCTAAAGCACATCAAACAGAGCTATAGACCCCTAAAAACATGAAACAGCGCTATAGAGCCATAAAGCACACGAAACAGAGCTATAGTGCCCTAAAGCACATGAAACAGCACTATAGAGACCTGAAGCACATGAAACAGAGCTATAGAGCCCTAAAGCACATGAAACAGAGCTATAGAGACCTAAAGCACATGAAACAGAGCTAGAGACCTAAAGCACATGAAGCAGAGTTATAGAGCCCTAAAGCACATGAAACAGCACTATAGAGCCCTAAAGCACATGAAACAGCACTATAGAGACCTAAAGCACATCAAACAGAGTTATAGAGCCCTAAAGGACATGAAACAGCACTATAGAGACCTAAAGCACATGAAACAGAGTTATAGAGCCCTAAAGCACATGAAACAGAGCTATAAACACCTAAAGCACATCAAACAGCGCTATAGAGCCCTAAAGCACATCAAACAGCGCTATAGGGCCCTAAAGCACATCAAACAGAGTTTATAGAGCCCTAAAGCACATCAAACAGCGCTATAGAGCCCTAAAACACATGAAACTGAGCTATAGAGCCCTAAAGCACATGAAACAGAGCTATAGAGCCCTAAAGCACATGAAACAGAGTTATAGAGACCTAAAGCACATGAAACAGATTTATAGAGCCCTAAAGCACATGAAACAGAGTTATAGAGCCCTAAAGCACATGAAACAGAGCTATAGACCCCTAAAGCACATCAAACAGCGCTATAGAGACCTAATGCACATCAAACAGCGCTATAGAGCCCTAAAGCACATCAAACAGAGTTATAGAGCCCTAAAGCACATCAAACAGCGCTATAGAGCCCTAAAACACGTGAAACAGAGCTATAGAGCCCTAAAGCACATGAAACAGCACTATAGAGACCTAAAGCACATGAAACAGAGTTATAGAGACCTAAAGCATATCAAACAGCGCTATAGAGCCCTAAAACACATCAAACAGAGTTATAGAGCCCTAAACCACATGAAACAGAGCTATAGAGCCCTAAAGCACATGAAACAGAGCTATAGAACCCTAAAGCACATGAAACAGTTATATAGAGACCTAAAGCACATGAAATAGAGCTATAGACCCCTAAAGCACATGAAAGAGCACTATAGAGACCTAATGCACATGAAACAGAGCTATAGACCCCTAAAGCACATCAAACAGAGCTATAGAGCCCTAAAGCACATGAAACAACGCTATAGAGCCCTAAAACACATAAAACAGCGCTATAGAGCCCTAAAGCACATCAAACAGCGCTATAGAGCCCTAACGCACATCAAACAGCGCTATAGAGCCCTAAAACACAGGAAACAGCGCTATAGAGACCTAAAGCACATGAAACAGAGCTATAGACCCCTAAAGCACATGAAACAGCACTATAGAGACCTAAAGCACATGAAACAGAGCTATAGACCCCTAAAGCACATGAAACAGCACTATAGAGACCTAAAGCACATGAAACAGAGCTATAGACCCCTAAAGCACATGAAACAGAGCTATAGAGTCCTAAAGCATATGAAACAGCGCTATAGAGCGCTAAAACACATGAAACAGAGCTATAGACCCCTAAAGCACATGAAACAGCACTATAGAGACCTAATGCACATGAAACAGAGTTATAGATCCCAAAAGCACATCAAACAGCGCTATAGAGCCCTAAAACACATGAAACAGAGCTATAGACCCCTAAAGCACATGAAACAGAGTTATAGAGACATAAAGCACATCAAACAGCGCTATAGAGCCCTAGAGCACATCAAACAGCGCTATTGAGCCCTAAAGCAAATGAAACAGAGCTATAGACCCCTAAAGCACATGAAACAGAGCTATAGAGCCCTAAAGCACATGAAACAGAGCTATAGAGACCTAAAGCACATGAAACAGAGCTATAGACCCCTAAAGCACATCAAACAGAGCTATAGAGCCCTAAAGCACATGAAACAGAGCTATAGAGCCCTAAAGCACATGAAACAGAGCTATAGAGACCTAAAGCACATGAAACAGCACTATAGAGACCTAAAGCACATGTAACAGAGCTATAGACCCCTAAAGCACATGAAACAGACCTATAGAGCCCTAAAGCACATGAAACAGAGCTATAGACCCCTAAAGCACATCAAACAGAGCTATAGACCCCTAAAGCACATGAAACAGAGCTATAGAGCCCTAAAACACATGAAACAGAGCTATAGAGACCTAAAGCACATGAAACAGCACTATAGAGACCTAAAGCACATGAAACAGCACTATAGACCCCTAAATCACATGAAATAGAGCTATAGAGACCTAAAGCACATGAAACAGAGCTATAGAGACATAAAGCACATGAAACAGCACTATAGAGACCTAAAGCACATGAAACAGAGCTATAGACCCCTAAAGCACATCAAACAGAGCTATAGAGACCTAAAGCACATGAAACAGCACTATAGAGACCTAAAGCACATGAAACAGAGTTATAGAGCCCTAAAGCACATCAAACATTGCTATAGAGCCCTTAAACACATCAAACAGCGCTATATAGACCTAAAGCACATCAAACAGCGCTATAGAGCCCTAACGCACATTAAACAGAGCTATAGAGCCCTAAAGCACATCAAACAGCACTATAGAGCGCTAAAGCACATGAAACAGCACTATAGAGCCCTAACGCACATGAAACAGAGCTATAGACCCCTAAAGCACATCAAGCAGAGCTATAGAGACCTAAAGCACATGAAACAGCTCTATAGAGACCTAAAGCACATGAAACAGAGTTATAGAGCCCTAAAGCACATCAAACAGCGCTTTAGAGCCCTAAAACACATCAAACAGCGCTATAGAGACCTAAAGCACATCAAACAGCGCTATAGAGCCCTAAAGCACATGAAACAGAGTTTTAGAGCCCTAAAGCATATCAAACAGCGCTATAGACCCCTAAAGCACATGAAACAGAGCTATAGACCCCTCAAGCACATGAAACAGCACTACAGAGACCTAAAGCACATGAAACAGAGTTATAGAGACCTAAAGCACATCAAACAGCGCTATAGAGCCCTAAAGCATATGAAACAGAGCTATAGACCCCTAAAGCACATCAAACAGCGCTATAGAGCCCTATAACAGATGAAACAGAGCTATAGAGACCTAAAGCACATGAAACAGAGTTATAGAGACCTAGAACACATGAAACAGCGCTATAGAGCCCTAAAGCACATGAAACAGAGCTAAAGACCCCTAGAGGCACATCAAACAGCGCTATAGAGCCCTAAAACACATGAAACAGAGCTATAGAGACCTTAAGCACATGAAACAGAGTTATAGAGACCTAAAACACATGAAACAGAGTTATAGAGACCTAAAGCACATCAAACAGAGTTATGGAGACCTAAAACACATGAAACAGCACTATAGAGACCTAAAGCACATGAAACAGAGTTATAGAGACCTAAAACACATCAAACAGCGCTGTAGAGACCTAAAGCACATGAAACAGAGCTATAGACCCCTAAAGCACATCAAACAGAGCTATAGACCCCTAAAAACATGAAACAGCGCTATAGAGCCCTAAAGCACACGAAACAGAGCTATAGTGCCCTAAAGCACATGAAACAGAGCTATAGAGCCCTAAAGCACATGAAACAGCACTATAGAGACCTGAAGCACATGAAACAGAGCTATAGAGCCCTAAAGGCACATGAAACAGAGCTATAGAGACCTAAAGCACATGAAACAGAGCTAGAGACCTAAAGCACATGAAGCAGAGTTATAGAGCCCTAAAGCACATGAAACAGCACTATAGAGCCCTAAAGCACATGAAACAGCACTATAGAGACCTAAAGCACATCAAACAGAGTTATAGAGCCCTAAAGGACATGAAACAGCACTATAGAGACCTAAAGCACATGAAACAGAGTTATAGAGCCCTAAAGCACATGAAACAGAGCTATAAACACCTAAAGCACATCAAACAGCGCTATAGAGCCCTAAAGCACATCAAACAGCGCTATAGGGCCCTAAAGCACATCAAACAGAGTTATAGAGCCCTAAAGCACATCAAACAGCGCTATAGAGCCCTAAAACACATGAAACTGAGCTATAGAGCCCTAAAGCACATGAAACAGAGCTATAGAGCCCTAAAGCACATGAAACAGAGTTATAGAGACCTAAAGCACATGAAACAGATTTATAGAGCCCTAAAGCACATGAAACAGAGTTATAGAGCCCTAAAGCACATAAAACAGAGCTATAGACCCCTAAAGCACATCAAACAGCGCTATAGAGACCTAATGCACATCAAACAGCGCTATAGAGCCCTAAAGCACATCAAACAGAGTTATAGAGCCCTAAAGCACATCAAACAGTGCTATAGAGCCCTAAAACACGTGAAACAGAGCTATAGAGCCCTAAAGCACATGAAACAGCACTATAGAGACCTAAAGCACATGAAACAGAGTTATAGAGACCTAAAGCATATCAAACAGCGCTATAGAGCCCTAAAACACATCAAACAGAGTTATAGAGCCCTAAACCACATGAAACAGAGCTATAGAGACCTAAAGCACATGAAACAGAGCTATAGAACCCTAAAGCACATGAAACAGTTATATAGAGACCTAAAGCACATGAAACAGAGCTATAGACCCCTAAAGCACATGAAAGAGCACTATAGAGACCTAATGCACATGAAACAGAGCTATAGACCCCTAAAGCACATCAAACAGAGCTTTAGAGCCCTAAAGCACATGAAACAACGCTATAGAGCCCTAAAACACATAAAACAGCGCTATAGAGCCCTAAAGCACATCAAACAGCGCTATAGAGCCCTAACGCACATCAAACAGCGCTATAGAGCCCTAAAGCACATGAAACAGAGCTATAGACCCCTAAAGCACATGAAACAGCACTATAGAGACCTAAAGCACATGAAACAGAGCTATAGACCCCTAAAGCACATGAAACAGCACTATAGAGACCTAAAGCACATGAAACAGAGCTATAGACCCCTAAAGCACATGAAACAGAGCTATAGAGTCCTAAAGCATATGAAACAGCGCTATAGAGCGCTAAAACACATGAAACAGAGCTATAGACCCCTAAAGCACATGAAACAGCACTATAGAGACCTAATGCACATGAAACAGAGTTATAGATCCCAAAAGCACATCAAACAGCGCTATAGAGCCCTAAAACACATGAAACAGAGCTATAGACCCCTAAAGCACATGAAACAGAGTTATAGAGACATAAAGCACATCAAACAGCGCTATAGAGCCCTAGAGCACATCAAACAGCGCTATTGAGCCCTAAAGCAAATGAAACAGAGCTATAGACCCCTAAAGCACATGAAACAGAGCTATAGAGCCCTAAAGCACATGAAACAGAGCTATAGAGACCTAAAGCACATGAAACAGAGCTATAGACCCCTAAAGCACATCAAACAGAGCTATAGAGCCCTAAAGCACATGACACAGAGCTATAGAGCCCTAAAGCACATGAAACAGAGCTATAGAGACCTAAAGCACATGAAACAGCACTATAGAGACCTAAAGCACATGTAACAGAGCTATAGACCCCTAAAGCACATGAAACAGACCTATAGAGCCCTAAAGCACATGAAACAGAGCTATAGACCCCTAAAGCACATCAAACAGAGCTATAGACCCCTAAAGCACATGAAACAGAGCTATAGAGCCCTAAAACACATGAAACAGAGCTATAGAGACCTAAAGCACATGAAACAGCACTATAGAGACCTAAAGCACATGAAACAGCACTATAGACCCCTAAATCACATGAAATAGAGCTATAGAGACCTAAAGCACATGAAACAGAGCTATAGAGACATGAAACAGCACTATAGAGACCTAAAGCACATGAAACAGCACTATAGAGACCTAAAGCACATGAAACAGAGCTATAAACCCCTAAAGCACATGAAACAGCACTATAGACCCCTAAAGCACATGAAACAGAGCTATAGAGACCTAAAGCACATGAAACACAGCTATAGAGACTTAAAGCACATGAAACAGCACTATAGAGACCTAAAGCACATGAAACAGCGCTATAGAGACCTAAAGCACATGAAACAGAGCTATAGACCCCTAAAGCACATTAAACAGCGCTATAGAGCCCTAAAGCACATGAAACAGAGCTATAGACACCTAAAGCACATGAAACAGAGTTATAGAGCCCTAAAGCACATGAAACAGAGCTATAGAGCCCTAAAGCACATCAAACAGCGCTATAGAGCCCTAAAGCACATGAAACAGAGATATAGAGCCCTAAAGCACATCAAACAGCACTATAGAGCGCTAAAGCACATGAAACAGCACTATAGAGCCCTAAAAGCACATGAAACAGAGCTATAGACCCCTAAAGCACATCAAACAGAGCTATAGAGACCTAAAGCACATGAAACAGCACTATAGAGACCAAAAGCACATGAAACAGATTTATAGAGCCCTAAAGCACATCAAACATTGCTATAGAGCCCTAAAACACATCAAACAGCGCTATAGAGACCTAAAGCACAACAAACAGCGCTATAGAGCCCTAAAGCACATTAAACAGAGCTATAGAGCCCTAAAGCACATCAAACAGCACTATAGAGCGCTAAAGCACATGAAACAGCACTATAGAGCCCTAAAGCACATGAAACAGAGCTATAGACCCCTAAAGCACATCAAGCAGAGCTATAGAAACCTAAAGCACATGAAACAGCACTATAGAGACCTAAAGCACATGAAACAGAGTTATAGAGCCCTAAAGCACATCAAACAGCGCTTTAGAGCCCTAAAACACATCAAACAGCTCTATAGAGACCTAAAGCACATCAAACAGCGCTATAGAGCCCTAAAGCACATGAAACAGAGTTATAGAGCCCTAAAGCACATCAAACAGCGCTATAGACCCCTAAAGCACATGAAACAGAGCTATAGACCCCTAAAGCACATGAAACAGCACTACAGAGACCTAAAGCACATGAAACAGAGTTATAGAGACCTAAAGCACATCAAACAGCGCTATAGAGCCCTAAAGCACATGAAACAGAGCTATAGACCCCTAAAGCACATCAAACAGCGCTATAGAGCCCTAAAACACATGAAACAGAGCTATAGAGACCTAAAGCACATGAAACAGAGTTATAGAGACCTAAAACACATGAAACAGCGCTATAGAGCCCTAAAGCACATGAAACAGAGCTATAGACCCCTAGAGCACATCAAACAGCGCTATAGAGCCCTAAAACACATGAAACAGAGCTATAGAGACCTTAAGCACATGAAACAGAGTTATAGAGACCTAAAACACATGAAACAGAGTTATAGAGACCTAAAGCACATCAAACAGAGTTATAGAGACCTAAAACACATGAAACAGCACTATAGAGACCTAAAGCACATGAAACAGAGTTATAGAGACCTAAAACACATCAAACAGCGCTGTAGAGACCTAAGGCACATGAAACAGAGCTATAGACCCCTAAAGCACATCAAACAGAGCTATAGACCCCTAAAAAACATGAAACAGCGCTATAGAGACCTAAAGCTCACAAAACAGAGCTATAGTGCCCTAAAGCACATGAAACAGAGCTATAGAGCCCTAAAGCACATGAAACAGCACTATAGAGACCTGAAGCACATGAAACAGAGCTATAGAGCCCTAAAGCACATGAAACAGAGCTATAGAGTCCTAAAGCACATGAAACAGAGCTAGAGACCTAAAGCACATGAAGCAGAGTTATAGAGCCCTAAAGCACATGAAACAGCACTATAGAGCCCTAAAGCACATGAAACAGCACTATAGAGACCTAAAGCACATCAAACAGAGTTATAGAGCCCTAAAGGACATGAAACAGCACTATAGAGACCTAAAGCACATGAAACAGAGTTATAGAGCCCTAAAGCACATGAAACAGAGCTATAGACACCTAAAGCACATCAAACAGCGCTATAGAGCCCTAAAGCACATCAAACAGCGCTATAGGGCCCTAAAGCACATCAAACAGAGTTATAGAGCCCTAAAGCACATCAAACAGCGCTATAGAGCCCTAAAACACATGAAACTGAGCTATAGAGCCCTAAAGCACATGAAACAGAGCTATAGAGCCCTAAAGCACATGAAACAGAGCTATAGAGACCTAAAGCACATGAAACAGAGCAATAGAGACCTAAAGCACATGAAACAGATTTATAGAGCCCTAAAGCACATGAAACAGAGTTATAGAGCCCTAAAGCACATGAAACAGAGCTATAGACCCCTAAAGCACATCAAACAGCGCTATAGAGCCCTAAAGCACATCAAACAGCGCTATAGAGCCCTAAAGCACATCAAACAGAGTTATAGAGCCCTAAAGCACATCAAACAGCGCTATAGAGCCCTAAAACAGGTGAAACAGAGCTATAGAGCCCTAAAGCTCATGAAACAGCACTATAGAGACCTAAAGCACATGAAACAGAGTTATAGAGACCTAAAGCACATCAAACAGCGCTATAGAGCCCTAAAACACATCAAACAGAGTTATAGAGCTGTAAAGCACATGAAACAGAGCTATAGAGCCCTAAAGCACATGAAACAGAGCTATAGAACCCTAAAGCACATGAAACAGCACTATAGAGACCTAAAGCACATGAAACAGAGCTATAGACCCCTAAAGCACATGAAACAGCCCTATAGAGACCTAAAGCACATGAAACAGAGCTATAGACCCCTAAAGCACATCAAACAGAGCTATAGAGCCCTAAAGCACATGAAACAGCGCTATAGAGCCCTAAAACACATGAAACAGCGCTATAGAGCCCTAAAGCACATCAAACAGCGCTATAGAGCCCTAATGCACATGAAACAGCGCTATAGAGCCCTAGAACACATGAAACAGCGCTATAGAGACCTAAAGCACATGAAACAGAGCTATAGACCCCTAAAGCACATGAAACAGCACTATAGAGACCTAAAGCACATGAAACAGAGCTATAGACCCCTAAGGCACATGAAACAGCACTATAGAGACCTAAAGCACATGAAACAGAGCTATAGACCCCTAAATCACATGAAACAGAGCTATAGAGCCCTAAAGCACATGAAACAGCGCTATAGAGCGCTAAAACACATGAAACAGAGCTATAGACCCCTAAAGCACATGAAACAGCACTATAGAGACCTAAAGCACATGAAACAGAGTTATAGAGCCCAAAAGCACATCAAACAGTGCTATAGAGCCCTAAAACACATGAAACAGAGCTATAGACCCCTAAAGCACATGAAACAGAGTTATAGAGACCTAAAGCACATCAAACAGCGCTATAGAGCCCTAGAGCACATCAAACAGCGCTATTGAGCCCTAAAGCACATGAAACAGAGCTATAGACCCCTAAATCACATGAAACAGAGCTATAGAGCCCTAAAGCACATGAAACAGCGCTATAGAGCCCTAAAACACATGAAACAGAGCTATAGACCCCTATAGCACATGAAACAGCACTATAGAGACCTAAAGCACATGAAACAGAGTTATAGAGCCCTAAAGCACATCAAACAGCGCTATAGAGACCTAAAGCACATGTAACAGAGCTATAGAGCCCTAATGCACATGAAACAGAGTTATAGAGACCTAAAGCACATCAAACAGCGCTATAGAGACCTAAAACACATCAAACAGCGCTATAGAGCCCTAAAACACATGAAACAGAGCTATAGACCGCTAAAGCACATGAAACAGAGTTATAGAGACCTAAAGCACATCAAACAGCGCTATAGAGCCCTAAAGCACTTCAAACAGCGCTATAGAGCCCTAAAGCACATGAAACAGAGCTATGGAGCCCTAAAGCACATGAAACAGCGCTATAGATCGCTAAAACAAACGAAACAGCGGTATAGAGCACTAGAACACATGAAACGTCACTATAGAGCACATAAACAAGATTGTCAGTCAGCTCGTGGAATGTTTCTGTTCCATTCTTTCAAACAGTTTTGACTTTGTCTAAACAAATGCCGACTGTCTCCTTTCTTATACCCAGACTTACAACCAGGTTCAAAGTAGCCTAACATGATGATAACAGAAGTTAAAAACAAGCACAGAAATAAAATGTAGGTACAATTTGCGCGCGGTTATGTATCATCGGTTGACTGCCGTCAACTGCTAAGACCAAATGCTTGGCGTGGCGCGTGGTGTTGAAATTTAGCACAACTTCAGCTTAACCATTGATTCACATGGAAGTTCCACCACTTATTACTTTATTCGCCCAGGTGGGTGCAAGGAATGTGATTGATGACAATGAAGATTCATAGAATAGGAGTCTCAATCAGATAAGACGTGAGCATTTAGCTGTGCAGTATGGAGTGGGAGATATGCTTCACCATGGAACCGTGGAGCGCATCCGTCACTCGCTATTTGTTAACTGTGTCAGTGAAGAATTCACCGAAGGAATAACAAAATTCTCTAAAAGCCAGAGTAGTTAAAAGGGACGTAAAACAACAACGAATAACAAAATTCGAGGAATAACGACGGAAGTTACAGATAATAATTTTATTTTATGGAAATAAGCTCAAATTCATGATCTCTATTTTGTGACATATTTAAGTACTGTCACCGATATCGCATGGATCCAAGAGATCTGGCAACCCCGCATGGTAGAGAGAAGAAAGACGATGTAAGGAGAGGAAGTAAGCGACGAGAATATATGAGGGAGGCTTTTTTGAAAGCTAAGAAATGGGAATGTTGTATGTTGGAATTCATTTATAAAATATAACGGAAGAGAGCGGCAAGTGAGCCGATGTTATCACGTTATGAGATAAGTCGACCTTTTGACTCAAGAAAAAGTTCCAGAATAACAAGGGATATAGAGGGCGCTGATTAACCCCGGACGGATTTCTACTTGGGAAGGACAAGACTGAAAGTGAGTTCACTAGAATGCCGTACTCCACGGAAGTATAATTTCAACCCAGTGCGGAGTGATGCATAAATTGTTAGCGCGGCACATAGTGAGTAAACTGCGTAAGATAGTCGTGTCGGAGCAACTTGAAACCCGTATGGGGTATTCAAACGAAGTGTTTGCGTAGTGCGGAACATAAAAAGGAAAGAAGCTTGTAGTTTAACGTGACCGTTAATCTTGAGATCATGAGCCACGGGACCTCCTTTTTACGTGGAATCCGAACCACAGGACTTCGAAAATCTCACATGCATTGACCGGAAATCGACCCCGGGCTGCCTTGGTGAGAGGCATATAGCTAGACCGCTGAGCCACCACGCCCTCTGAAGTGCAGAACATAGACGAAGAAACACTGTATCATCTTTTACGTGAACAGTCTTTTACGTTAATAGACCTTAGAATCAAGTGTGGCAGGACTATATGACTACGTCTTCTGTATAGTAATACGGTGTGAAATTCTAATAATTAACACGTGGTATCAGCAAAGACACGTGGGAATTGAAAGGTTTTACGGAATATGAAAGTGTTGGATGCCGGCCGCGATGTAATTTACGCTTGGAACAAATTAAGGCAGCGCCAGGCTTTTGTTTGAACAGTGAACAAGCGACGATCGCAGGGTCAGAGAACTCTCAGTAAAACTGGATGTAGGTCATGACCATATATGGTGCGGCATTCCAGGTCAAGGACGAAGGCAGTCTTTTGTGAGTCTAACATACGAAAATATATACGACAACTTGCGTTGCCTTTGAATTATCATCACGACCACGAATTTATAATACTTGGGACTTTTAAAATGAACATTGCAGCGACTCGTGGAAAGGACAATATTGCAATCCGTGAGCATCATTGCGAGTTTCGGGACGTGAACTTTCTTAACGGAGGAATGTCTGGCAAAACGAGGAACGTGGAGGCTGTTGCGAGGACGTGACGATGGGAACTGACGGTGGAAGATTGAAACCCAGGGCTCATGAGCTGGATCCAGGACGGAAGAAGAGGAGGTTCCTTGGGAGAATATGGGACCAATATGCGTCAACGGAATCACGGCAAATACGACAAGAAAGGAACTGAACAGCACATGTTAATTAGTACGTAAATCTGTTTGGGTAGTGGTAATACTGAAATTTGTCAGATGGACGTAAAATTGGAATAAATTGCGACATTATCATTTAGTTATTAGGGACGTAAAAATTGAGTTCTTTCTGCGATAGTTATTTAATTATTAGGGTCTAATTAAAATATGTCAATGTCTTAAAATATATGGAGTATGTATAAAAATGGATCAGTAATGCAATGTGAAGTCTTGTGGAAGAATGCAAATTCACGAGAGTTGGCGTGTTACATTATAACTTTCTAATGAAATGATTTAACTAAGATGCCAGTACACTATTCGAGCATACCGAACTTACTGGGAGAAACACTTACACTTAAGAGGTCATATTTTCCACATCGTTGTGACATTATTAAACACTCTCACACCACACAAAGGTTTTTGACTTGTGATTAAATGAGTAGATTCAATTTATGGCTGAATTGAGCATAGAAATGTGAAATAGGAGAATCAAAGGTTGTGTAGAAATGAAACAGTGGTTGTGAAAACAGAATTTGTATTTAAGAAAGAAGTATAATGGAGTTAAAAGTTCTCATTATGACAAAGTCGATAAAGAGAAGTAATTGTAATGATTGTGACGTAGTTGCTGAATGGGAACAATAATCTGAAGTCACTGTAAATTCAAAGAATGTAATTAGGTTAAAGGCCAGCTACATAAATATTTCTGAAGTCTTATGAAATGTGTTAAGATCACGCGGTGATCGATCGAAAACTTGAAATTGAGCAAAAAGAAAGGTGGTGGACTAAAATTCAATGAAGTGAGGAATAAGTGTGGTACCCTTTTGAATGTTTCATGAATATTTAAATTGAAACAAAGGAATAAAAGTTACAACCAGTGTTCAAAGTAATGAGGCATAATCGATTAGAGATAATTTGATGTGATAAGGAAGACATTTCATCCGCGATATAATTTTGTAAATAATTGTATGACGTGAGACACATCCATATTTCTTTAAAGTTGCAATTAGAAATGATATAATTTTTTTGACTTTGAATATTTTTTTCTTAATAATTGTGCAACTGCTCACATATGGACTATATAATGGAGAGGTGACTTGATGATTAATGTAAACTTATGTAAAAGTAATGCAATTTAACTCAGATCTCCGTAAGTTTTCTTATATCGAATGATAGGACACCCGGAGATTTTTGTCCCTGATACCCTAGTTTTGCCTTTGATTAATTTATTTTTATTTTGCACATCAAGACTAAACTTGAAGGATCTCCGAGTGGAGGTAGATTTCAGTGATTTATTTTTAATTATTCGTTTGTGTGGTTTTAAATAAATTGGTGGATGTGTTATATCTAAGCTCAGCTGAATTCTATATCATCATTTGTTGCGTCGATATACTTGAATGTTCATCGAATTAATTTCGAGACTAGTCCAGTTGAATCCAATCCTAACTAAGACCCTTGGATTATTTGGATCTCATCCCCCGACTTTTTATGTTTTTTTTTCTTTATTCATGGTTTTTCTTTAATTCAAGTTGTACCGAATTCTGGGCGAGGATTGGCGTGTTATGTCGGGCCACCCAATCTGATGCCAGATTATGGGGATCAGTACTTCTATGGCATAAATGCATGTACCCATTTATACAGTTTTTAGGGCATGGACTTCTGATCCCTACTCGTAGTTATTAGCTACCTCTGACTCTTATTTCCCAAAACACACAACAAATAACAATGGGCATTTTATATTTAATTAAGAGAGGTCTACATGTATATAGATTCTTATGCAATTCTTATACAATTTACTAATTACAAATGTGGAATATTTTTTCTAACTTAATACTTGGCGAGATACAACGTGAATTACATGGCTATGTGTCACTAAGGTCCGTTCACAAATCCTGTAATTGTCTAGCAAACAGAGTTTGGCAAACTCCTGGTTTAAATTAATTAAAGTTTATAGCTCCTGGAATAAGACTTGGCTAGATTCCGGATTATAGTTTGCTGATCGTATCTGTCGTCTGGGAAAACCTATTGAACTTGCCGTACTAATACGCTGACATTTCAACTGAACACACATCACTTCTAAAATGTTGCAATTAAACTGGTCTGGCATTCAAGTAATGAAATCATTAACGCTTCTAGACAATCGCACTGAAGTTGTGTAACTACCAAAATGACGCACTGGGCTTGACAAGTTCCAGGAATAGCGTGCCAAACTGAAGAAGCGGCAGTCATCCATGTTGATTGAGACTTGAGGAAGTATTCTCTAAATATATTATTATGGTTCTAAAAACTCTGAAGGCAGCTTCTGACTAGTGCACATAGATCTCTTGTCCGTTGTCCCCTACATCACGGATTGCAGTGCCCTCTTAATGTAAGACTTGAAAATGAGTTGTGGTCTAATGGAGACCTTGGCATTGTATACAGCTAGGACACCTGCCCGGAACACAGAATATTTGAGTTCGAATAGCAAACATGATCTTAATTCTCTTTACTCTTATTCACCAAACACTATTAAACACTATTGCGATCGAACCTAAGCCACTAAATTCATTCGTAGTAGCTTGATGGCTGGGTTGTTTCAAACGAACTTACAGTGGAGCTCGTAACTTACCATTTTTAGTCGGTTTACCCTCCAGGGTTGGCTTTTCCCTCGTACTCATCGAGGGATCCCACCATTACCGCCTCCATGGCAGTGTCCTGGAGCTTGAAACATAGGAATTGGGGATACAACTTGGGAGGTGGGACGAGCACCACGCCAAGGCGGCCTCACGTGAAAAGCGAACAGGGACCTTGTGAGGGAAAGGAATGAATGGGAAGATTGGGAGGGATAGACAAGGAAGATGGAAGTAGGCGGCCTTGGCCTTACGTTAGGTACCCGTTTATCAGTTTATCACTTACCAATACCTGTTGAATCCCACGGTGATCACTGGATCGGAGAATCTGAAAATGCCCGGCTAAAAAAAACAGATCCTTCCAACAGGTAAAGGATGTATAAAAGGTGCATTAACAAAATAGAATTGCGTGAAGAAAGACCAAAGTGTATACGCAAAATAAACTAGCTCAAATCAAAAGACAGGCACGCGAGACTCAAATGAGATTGAAAAAGACTATATCATAGGTGTGAGAAAATTAAGGAAAAACACCCACATTGGTCTTCTCGACACAACCTTTCATGATTGTTATGAATTATTACTCCCGGAGAGAAATACTGTAAAATAAATTTATTCCGAAAATCAATAGGCGGCAGCATGCCGGCCTCCCACCGCTGGGTCCGTGGTTCAAATCCCGGTCACTCTATGTGAAATCTGTGCTGGACAATCGGAGGCAGACAGGGTTTTCTCCGGGTACTCCGGTTTTCCCAGTCAAAATTTCAAGCCAGCAACACTCTCCACTATCATTTCATTACATCTGTCAATCATTTAATCATTGCCCCAGAGGAGTGCGTCAGGCCTCGGCAGCCGGCACAGTTCATATCTTCGCCGCTAGATGGGGGCTTCATTCATTCCATTCCTGACCAGGTCGGAGACTGGAAGCAGGCTGTGGATTTTCATTTTCATACTGATAATACGTAGAAGTTATGATCTCGTGATCATTCCCAGATGTGAATTCAATTCACTACATTACATATTAAATTTACCCTTAATTACAATATATACACCAAACAAAATATATACATGACCATACAGATTGTTTCATCCTGAAATACGATTGTACAACTGACCCTTTTGTGGAACACGCTCGTTGGTTACCTAACTGTAGATACATTGTGTTGCTTCAAGGTCAGGAATTTGTGAACACTATTCGTAAAGAAAACGTAATTGCAGCACAAGGCATAAAAGTGCCTTTAGAGCTAGAATACGCGGAGCAAATAAATGAGGCTGGCAATAAGGAAAATATTTTTGTTTAATATAAAGTTATGTCCAGCCTCCCACTGCCATTCATCTGTAACGTCATAGCCAGTCTCAAAGCAAGTCAGAACTTGCATAACATTAGTTTAGGTGAAGTTAGGTTAAATTAGGTGAACTTAAAGTACTCTAGAATTATCTAAATCTGTTTAATGTAAAAATTATTCTTGACAGTACATTGGAAATTCCACCTTGAAATATATATATACAGTTCAATTGTTTAACTTTTATTATTATTATTACTATTATTATTACCCAGATTACTCTCATAAAATTTAATTCATGTGTATTGGTTGATATGAAAGTCTCAACAACCAGTCATGGTTGCTCCCACTTTTTGCTCTCTCTTTTTACTCTCCTATTTGCTCCCACTTTTGCTCCCTCACTTGCTTCCATATTTGCTCCCACATTTGCTCACACATTTGCTCCCACGTTTGTTCCCGCTTTTTGCTCCCACATTTTGCTCCCCAGTTTTGCTTACAGATTTGCTCCCACTTTTTGCTCCCACTTCTTTGCTTCCACATTTTTGCTCACGCATTTGCTCCCTTTTTTGCACTCACAATTTTGCTCCCACATTTTGCTCGCACTTTTTGCTCCCAATTTCTTTTCTCCCACGTTTAGCTCCCATATTTGCTTCCTCATTTGCTCCCTCTTTTTGCTCCCACATTTTGCTCACACATTTGTTCCCTCTTTTTGCTCCCACTTTTTTTTCTCACTCGTTTGTTTGCTCCCACTTGTTGCTTCCAAATTTGCTCCCACATTTGCTCCCACTTTTTGCTCCCCACATTTGCTCCCACTGTTTCGCTTCCACATTTGCTCCCACTTTCAAGTTAGGTTAGGTTATGTTAGGTTAAGATAGGTTAGGTTAGGTTAGGTAAAGTTAGGTTAAGTTAGGTTAGGTAGTTGAAGTTAGGTTAGGTGAAGTTAGGTTAGGTTAGGTTAAGTTAGGTGAAGTTAGGTTAGGTTAGGTTAACTTAGGTTATAACTAAGTTTATTATTTGTGCTCCTACATTTGCTGCCACTTTTTGCATCCACTCTTGCTCTCACTTTTTTTTGCTTTCCACATTTTTTTTGCTCACACATTGCTCCTTCGTTTTGCTATCACATTTGCTCCCACTTTCAATTTACGTTAGGTTAGGATAGGTTAGGTTAGGTTAGGTGAACTTAGGTTTGGTTAAGTTAAGTTAGGTTAGGTTAGGTGAAGTTAGTTTAGGTTAGGTGAAGTTAGTTTAGGTTAGGTGAAGTTAGGTTAAGTTAGGTTAGGTTAGCTTATAACTAAGTGTATTATTTGTGCTCTGATATTTGCTCCCACTTTTTGCTTTCATATTTGCCCCCAAATTTCTTTGCTTCCACTTTTTGCTCCCACATTTTGCTCCCTCTTTTTTGCTCTCACTTTTTGCTACCACTTTTTGCTCCCTCTTTTTTGCTTACACATTTGCTCCCACTTAACCCTCCACATTTGCACTTATATATGCTCCCACATTTAACTATTGTTCTTATTGCCAAGCTGTCTTTACTAGAGCTTAGTCAATGCTTGACAGTTGACATGGAAGTATCAGTGACTAGGTATGGTAAGCCTTATGCATACTATAAAGGATATTCATATATTGTGAAACTAACCAATAAAAATGGAACTGTTATTTGGCGTTGTTCAAAACAACGTTCAAAACAATGTCGCGGTGACCTAAAAAGTAAAAATAGTGTGGTTTTAAGTGTCAGTTATCATCAATGTAGTGCTCGAAACGAACCACTCTTGCTGTTTACAAAAAATCAAAAGAATGCTAAAAAGCGAGTGCAAGAAAACAACAAAGCTGCTCAAGATAGTTCAACGTTCAAAAAACCTTTAACATTATCAAAAGCCACGCAAACCATACACGAGGACACTATAGAGGAAGAGGAGGAGGAACAGCAAGATTTGAGTGGTTTTAGTAATGTTGAGAATAATGTTGAGGATGATAATGATGATTATAATAATAGTGATATAGATCATGGTGCTTATGATTATGATAGTGATAATGATCAAAAACAAGACAATGACGTTTTCATGCCTATTGTTCACCGTGGAAAAAAGATCTACAACAAGCTTTGTTTTTAAAACTATAGCACACTATCGTAAAGGAAAAGACTTGTATTAAGTGTGCATTTATTGTCATAATAATGTATACTCTGCAATGTTAAATATTCTACCTTTGTACAAAATAAAACAGCATTGTACCATTATTTACATTTATTTACAAACTTTATGTACATTTTTTTGGTTTCATCATAATATTTTTAAAGGCAATACTAAAAACTAAAACATTATTATTCTATACACATATTTTTCTTTCAGTCTGTTGTCAACACTTATATTTTCCATTATTATTTCACATTTTTATTTTTTATTTATTTAATTACAACGAACCATGCAGCTATTGTTTTTAAAACCTTCATAAATTAAGTGTACAGGTTGTACAGTATTATTCACTTGAATAAAACCACTCTCCGACATATCAATAAACCGGGTAGGCAGAAATGTCTCAAAGTTTTCACATACATAAAGTACACGATCACCATATGCTGTTTTCAATTTCCGAATCTTGATAATGCGGAATGGAATATGCGTTGGCAATTCGCTGAGCTTCTTTGTCTCTAAACCACATGCTTGTCCCACAGCATTCAAAACATTCATTGTAGTAGTCTATAAAGAAAATAAAAGCATAATATTACACTCTAAAACATCTTGTAATAATATTGTGCAATTAGGTATTTTGCACTATGCATTGCTAATGAATTATACTATTTATGCAAGAAATGCCCTAACTGTAGCAGATACTACTTTTCTGCATATAGCACTAGTGTTAAGTGCTAATGCACACTTGACACATGCTATCATGTGTCCACAAGGCAAAAATACAACACCTAGTTCATCTTCATAACAAATTTTACATAATCGGTGGTCACACTTTTGTATCTGTTCGTGAGACAAGTCTTTTTTTTCGCCTCAAGTATTTGTTCCGCGTGTTATAGCTCTAAAGGCACGTTTATGTCTTGTGCTGCAATTACATTTTCTTTCCGAATAGTGTTCACAAATTCCTGACCTTGAAGCAACACCATGTATCTACAGTTAGGTAACCTACGAGCGTATTCCACAAAAGGGTCATCAATCATTTGCCAATCCTTTAAAGCAAATCCACAATGAAAACATATTGTTTTATCCCCTTCACCAGTATAAAAAATCCAGCTTCACTTGGCTGTTTTGTACGGTGCCTTAATATTAATGGCCAAACATTTTTATAAGATTCTAAACGTTTTTCAACAGAGCTGTACTCTGGGTGTGCTAATGCTTTAGTCTTGCAAACTCCTAATTTTTCAAAAGCACATGCCAATTCAACACTGTCTATGACATATGGACCACATATATTGACACTACCGTTGTTGGCTGGTAATACATCATTATTATTATTATTTATTTGTGATTCAGCAACGTATGTAGCGGCCAATGGCCTTGTGGTTCGGTAAAATGAATACACGGGTATGTAACCCACTTGTTTTCCAAGCATGTAAGGACAACAAATGGTCTCTAAAGGGCTCATCCCCTTCTTCCCATTGTGAAAGTTCAATACGACAAAACACGCAGAGCACAACATCTTCTCGGTCCAAGTCATACAAACCAGCTCCAGCAAGTTTATGTGCCGACAAAAAGCCTACAGGCCAGGATTCAAATGTTAACCATTGATCGTTTTCTGATTTTAAATGTAACCCACATGGTAAACCGACTTGCTCACTTGTTGTATTTGGTACTAACGCCATGTGTTATAATAAAACTTTTTCTTATTGTAAGTTATTAACGTTGCACAAGAGCACAGAGTAATTTTAAAGCATAATGTATGCTTGTTCACTGTCTGTTCACTACGTTAATGACGCATGACCACACCTAATAAACTAACAAAATAACCCATTACTCAATCAATCAATTAATCAATCTATACTTGTAAATAAAACTTTAACGTTAATTGACATTAAATGAAAAACACCATAAAAATATTTAAAAATAAACTGGATGTCGACACTAACAGTTACCCATCTACTTATTTTTTTTATAAAGCTGCAGTCATTTACATCCCATTTAACCAATATATAAACAAAAATGAATGTCATGTCATTTTGTTGAGATTATCATGTTCAACCCTGTAGATATTCGTTGATTCCCTAGGGATTTTTTTAGAAAATCCAGTATGACCTTGTACTTTCCCGGTCAACAACCAATATGGTCTTCTACCGGTTGCCAATATATAGCCATTAATCAAGAAAGCAATCATCGTCCCAGTCATGTACAGGTAATGATTTTTTTTTTTTTTTTTTGTCTAGGGGTTTTCAGTAGTGGTAAAATGGAATAGCATTTTATGTTAGGCTTACCTCAGTTTTTAATAGTTCACTGCTTGGGAACAATGGTTGCACTCTAGTGCGTCTCGGGTTTTCAGCGACTGCTACAGCGGTAAAGCTTTTCTTTCCAAGTTTCAGAAATAAATATAATAAACCGGCATAAATACCTACATTGAGGTTAATGCATACATTTCATAAAATAAAATAATAAATATCAAACAAAAAATGAAACAAGTTAGTTAAAAAATCTCACCTTCACTTGTACCGGCGTCTTGCTGTTTTCTTCTAGTGGGCTCAAAAGTGCAATGGTTTCTTCTCTCTCAGACATGTGAGGTATACCCGGTTATCTGCGAACAAATAAATACAAAAAATCATGAATTATCTTATCAATAACTACAAATTTAAGGTTCATTAGCATTACATTATTAAAATAATCATTCATAGGTACTTACCAAAAAGTAAAAGGATTTTTCTTCCACAGCTCTACTGTATACGTCCGTTTGCTAAAATGGCAAGTGCATCACTAACGCAATCCGTATCAGTCTACTTAGCAACAGAGAGAGTTACCTTTTCTCAGCGTTTTGACCTTGAACTGTTGTTTGTCTCTCACATGTTCCCACGCCTCCCCACATTCCTCAAGAGCGATAAGATTCATATACCTTATACTTGTTTCATGTTTTTAATAACGAACCAAAATGGCTGCCTCTTATACATTGGTATTACTACTGCATAAGAACCAACATGGCGGCTGTTTAAACGCCAGACCTGCTAGCCTCTACCAGGTAAGTAAGCTGATATCGCACTTCCTGCCCACGTAGACATTTCTGTCTTATCAGCAGTTGCTGTCACCAAACCGCCAAGCCGCTGTATTCAGTGTTCAGCAAGCAGGACTATGTGTGTTAGCATTGAAAACTTGTGTGTCTTATTATTATTATTATTAATTATTTTACTGTGATAATAATTACTAGCAAGCGGCCATCCTCAATACATGATCATGTTAACCACATACTTTCACCCTACAACACATCACTTCACCCAGTTCAATATTTAGTTTATAACATCTTGACCTTATCGTTTTGACACATGACTTGGTCGACCGAATGTTATAGGTTTTTCACATTCTACAACCATTTGCTGTGCCACACAGTGGTCTCGCCTATTACCGTTTACTAGCATGTTAAAGATCCCCTTCAGGGTAAAAATCTTAGCATGCTTCACACGTTTTGGAATATTAGCCTCTATCCGTCATAGGAAATATCAGAAAACCAACCGTCAAAAGCAGCCCCAGCCGTCCTGCCAAAATAGCGATTCATTTCTTCCGGGCACGGCCACCATGGTCAAACATTTCACATCCTGTCACCCAGCAAGCCAGGCTCCAAGCAGGCCTCTCGAGCAGATATTCTGTTTTCCGTTCTGGCTGCCAGTCAGACATACAAAAAAGCAAGTTCTGTTGTTGTCCACTATATAAGCCTTGCTTTTACTCGTCTGATACCATTATGAATTTGTCAGGTTACTGGTCAGTGTTTACTAACATGTTTAAAGATCAGCATGAGGGATTTTCGAAATATTCGCCTTCATTCACCTGTCATAGGAAAGTATCGAAAAGCGACCCCTCGTTCTATCGTTTTGTCGACCCGTCGAAATAGCCATTTCCTGTTTTCACCATGGCCACGGTGGGTGAGTGGATAGCGTGTCGGTCTACTAACCCCAAGATTGCAGGTTCACCCCTGGCCGTGGTAAGTGATTATTGAAAGGCGGCAAAAATACGATACGCATGTCATACGATGTTGGCATGTCAAAGAACCCATTTGAATTCAGTAGGCCGAGTTCATAATGGCAAAATTAATCCTGGGAGTTTCCGCCAACACAAAGTTCCTCATTTCTCTACTAGAAAGCGCTATAGTGTTCAAGGAGCTTTGATATCTATTATCTAACCTCCTTGACTTTCATAGTGATTCAAGGAACAACGAAATTCCACATGCAAGCTACCCTCTGGGTGTCAAATTACAAAGCTTGCACCCGGCATCCGAGGCTATACGATATTATTATTATTATTATTATTATACCATAGCCAGTTATTGCCTCGTTCAAACACATGCCCAACGGTATCGTCTCTCTCTCTGTCTACAAACACACTTTATTAAAAAAACAGGTTAAAAAAGTTTCAAATTGCATAGTTCTTATTGTCCTAGAAACTTGAAATTTATTTTGAGGGTAGAGAGGGTAGAGACCTTTTATTTATGTCCAACAAACTGTTTTGTAGAATTCTTAGTTTCCAAAATATAAGAATGTCAAAATTGGACTGTTTTCGAAAAAACATGAAAGATTAAAAAAATATTATAAAAAATAATGGTCATAGAGATCATTCGTTTGAACCATGGCATAACGTTCTATCAAGTTTGGTTTTCAAACTATCGCCTACTTTCAGAAACATTTATTTTTAAAATTTTTGAAAAATAGTACATGTCTTCCATAGCAAAGCCCTCGTCAGCTCGAATCCAACAACACCTCATTCGTTAAAATCTGGCCAGGCGTTTGCGAATTATCATCAATGTTCACGAGAATGTAGGCTATCATTTTTTCCCTCCTACACACTTGAAACATCCTGTCCTCCTAGAGGGCATAGCCACCTTTCATTAACGTCAAACAAACTTTTTTCTCATCTTCACCGTTTTCAAAATAGCGCCAATTTCAAAATCAACAATTTTCAAAAAATATACCAACACACATTCTCAGCAAAGAGGACGTCATCCCAACGCCAACAACAGCTCGTTAGTTGAAATCCAATCATGCGTTCGGGAGATATCGGCTATGTTTATATGAAAGTAGGCGGCGACTCAGAACATACACTACCCCACTACTCTTTTTGCATTTTTATCCTATACACTTGAAATTTCTTTTGGGCGTAGAGGGGGTCAGGACCTGTTATTTATGTCAAACAAACCTTTTTGTAAAATGCCTAGTTTCCGAAATACAGGAATTTCAAAATTGGACTGTTTTCAAAAAATATCACAAAATAAAAAAGTTTTATTATAAAAAACAAAGTACATAAAGACCATTAGTCTGAACCATGACACAACGTTCTATCATGTTTGGTTTTTAAACTATCGCCTATTTTCAAGAACAAACATTTTCAAAAAAATCAAAATATATAACAAATCGTCCAAAGGAATGAGGACGTCAGGTAGAGTCCAACGACACCTCCTTTGTTAAAATCCGACCATGGGTTCGCGAGATATTAATTATTTAACATGGACGCCACCCAAGAAGCGCCGGGTAGCTTAGAACCCCCCTAACCCCCAATACTCTCATGCGAGGTTGTTCCGCATTTGAGGGATGTTACAAAAGTATAGTTCATTTGGTAAGAACATATCATCATAGCAGTGGAGTCGTTGTTGTTAAGAATTCCGATATATGTGAATTTACGACTTAGAAGTGATGACGAGAGTGTTAATGGCCGGAAAATAATTTGGAAAATAATGTTGTCTACTTATGTTAACTAATACTTCTATTAAACATTTTATTAAAACACGGATTTGAGTATCAACGTGCATTTGATCTTTCTTGGTTGAAAGCATTAGACTGATTTTGACTATAAACCCAATTATGACAGGGTGTTGCAGTATATTAATATTGGTGAGTGATAAAGAAATTATATGTGAGGATTACATTTATATACTTAATGGAAAGGTATATTTTAAAGGAGAGCTAAGACTCTAACATATAACGTATGGATATCGTCATACAACGTTAAACATAGCGAACACAGTGTTTGTAAATGAAATGAAAATCCACAGCCTGCTTCCAGTCTCCGACCGGGTCAGGAATGGAATGAATGAAGCCCCCATCTAGCGGCGAGGATATGAACTGTGCCGGCTGCCGAGGCCTGACGCACTCCTCTGGGGCAATGATTAAATGAATGACAGATGAAATGAAATGATAGTGGAGAGTGTTGCTGGAATGAAATGTTGACAGGGAAAACCGGAGTACCCGGAGAAAAACCTGTCTGCCTCCGCTTTGTCCAGCACAGATCTCACAGGGAGTGACCGGGATTTGAACCACGGACCCAGCGGTGAGAGGCCGGCATGCTACCGCCTAAGCCACGGAGGCTCTGTTTGTAAATACTTTTCACAATTATTTAACTAAGGGAATAATTTTAATAATAATTATTCGATCATATGTTTTTGAAATATAGTGTATTTTAGAATGAATGTTTTTGAAACGAGTGTTTTGAATTGTTAAGAGTGGATGAGGACAACTCCGTTGGTCTAGAACAATGCGAGTGAATGCATGGACGGTTGTATTAAAATTTGAATGTATTTGATCGAGAATTGTGAGAGTTATAGCCAGTTTTGTAAAGAGAAAATGTAATTCAGAGACAAGGCTACTGTCCGCAACGAATGCAAAGGGAGAAATGTGTCCCTTTTTAATTCAAGGCCAGTATATTACATAAAATGGGAAGGGTTGTTGGCAAGCTACAGCTTGATGAATGGAACAGGTTACCGGCTGATTGAATGTGTGTCAATCTATGAATGGGTCGGCTATCCAGATATGCAGTGCATGGAGCGTGCCATTTTTAATAGGTTCCGTAGGAACTCCAAGCACGTCGGAATTTTTGTTAAACGTTTTATTACTTGTAGTAGGTTTAGGCCGTTCAAAATTTATTTCTCTATAACTGACAGTATAGTAACTTAAGTAGTGTGTGTATTGTTAGAGAGGACAGTGTGTGAATGTATATTTTAATTTATTAATTTAGGAATTAAAACTCAGCAATTCTTCTAGGGTTGTGCCGTGTCTTGTGTGGGGTTTCGCCTAGGACACCAAGCTGGCTCATCGGCGGGCTCTTGGTGTCCCCGCCCGGACCAATAGCCCGCCGATGAGCCAGCTTGGTGTCCTAGGCGAAACCCCACACAAGACATGGCACAAACGTAGAAAAATTGCTGAGTTTTAATTCACCGGCCGTGAAAGCCAATATACCAATTTAGGAATTGTTATTATTTGTTTAAATTTTAGTTATAGCTTACAATTGTTATTAATTTTACTTAGTTCGTTCTTCGAGTGATTTATTTTAGATATAATAGGAACAATGTTATTGTGGACCCTTTTTCAGGATGGAACAGAGCCCCTTTACAAGACCCCGAGAATAAAGGGTAGGTGTACATCTGAGTCCCAGTGTATTTTGTTTTATATCCATAATACCATTGTAGAATACTGTGTAAATTCCCGAATACATTGTTGGAGCGATTTCTGATGGAATTTTAGCCGGAGCCTTTTCTTAGAAATTAGCAATCCATTTTGCTATGGATTTCCGACAGGCAACTTCCCGAATTTACGGGTACAGTACTGTACCCGTATCCACGTGATCTTACCTGTTGGAATCCTATGGATAAGCTGGATCGTAGAATCTGGAAGTACCCGGCTGAAATAACCCTCAAAACTCTACCAACTAGGATCAACCAGGGATAAGGATACCTCGCTATAAAAGAATGTGATAAGAAGATGCCAGTTGTCGACGAAATAAAAACGAAAATCACCTCAAAATGAACTAACAAGACTCTAAAACTTAAATTAATCTCGGGGAATGGCTAAGCATTCAACAAAATAACCCACTGGTCTTCGTAGCACATCCTGGTTTTAATATAAATCACCAAGTCATCCGAAGAAAATTTAAATGGATCAACAGTTTATTTGCTAAGTAACAGCTGTGTTGTGGAAATCCTCTCCACTCAATAAAAATATGTATGCTATTATATAAGCACACGATAGTCAAATGTGACGTTAGCCTGCAATTTAGCTATATTATGCTGCTTAAATGGTACAGCATTTTAAACGAAGTTCAAATAAATATTTTTGAATTTTACAACAACGCACAAGTTTAAATTGTATAAATACAGTAACCCTATTAAATTTGTATTAATTTATATACATTTATACATTTAATTCGATGTTCGAATTACTCCTACATTATTCACTATTATTACTCCAATGACAAGTGTTCTATTTAATTCTGGTATAGTCTTATTTAATCAAGTTTGACGAACAATGAATTTAATCGAACGTTATATATATTCAGTAAATTATCACAATTCATGTTACATCATTCACAAAATGGTTAAATTATCATCCATTAAACTTTCAGTTATTAGTTTACAATGTGATACAATTATTATTATGTGTCTTTCCAATTGTAACTTTCCACTAAAACATGTTTTATTATTAACAATGCATTTAAGATTAGTTGTTACAATGCATAACTTGGTATTAAATGTTGGATTTAATATTTTACTAGCCTTCTAGTAATTAAACTCGTGACTGAAATTCACGTTGAAAAATACACATTAATTTACTCAGTAATAGCTCATTAGCTTATTAATTACTAGAAATCTGATATTGACCATCCATCGATGTCTAATATCTGCCTCAATATAACTCAATTCTCGCAAACATTAATTGTTTTACACGTATGTTAGCTATCGATAGCTATAAATAATCACCAAACATTTTTAACATCCAAAAAGCTTTTATACAACAATCGAAAAATACTCTGTTTTATAAAAGACATACGTTACAGTATCATGAACAATTTTTATCAGAACTGTGTTAAATAATATGTATTCACATGTTCAAATAGTAGTGTTTGTGATTTTCCATAACTGTCATTTCGTTTCATGACGAATAATTTTATACATAGATTTCCTTTCTTTCAATAATATTTCATCTCAGTTCATTGTACTCTTATATTTCATAACTATTTCTTTCAAAGAATATAGAGTAACCACTACAAAAATACCAATTCACTTTTCGTCTAATCCAAAATTCGGAATGGAGTTCCTTCTCTAAGGAAACACCTAAGAATCTACGCCATGGAAAAGAGCCTGTCTTAAGAAGGTACAAATAATCCATTAGAAACGAACGCTTAACCAAGTTGGAGTATTCCAAATGAATAAAGAAAATTGAAAAACTGAACGAACACGAAAAAGTGATCATATTCCATAAGAAATTCAAAACATTGGATCGCAAAAGCCTAATCCAGAAATCGTAATTATTCACACTAGAAATCACTATAATTGCAAGAATATATCGAACTCGATGAAAGATAGGCTAACACATCTATCAAACAATGCTGCATGTGTTGCCAAAATATTCTGTTCGTTGATTAAATATTCACAGGTATATATTTTAAATAATGTTCAAGTATAAGTGGTATATCAGTCATCTTATTGCTAACGACTATTCTTATATAATTGTATCGTAGTCTTGGCCCTGTCTCTTCTTAAATCGTGTCTTCACAACCGATTATAATGCTCTATTAAATGACAAAGTGAATTTAGAAAAAGAAAAAGTAATGCTTTAAAAAAACATCACAATTAATATTAATGTTAACTACAAATAAAATACATGCTCGGACAGAAGTGATAAAATTATCAAGTCTAGCGCTCGAATGCATTTTCTATCTACAGAATAAAAATTGGTGAAAGAAGAACATTCTAAAGTATGACTGATTCATACTGTCTACTAATATTCAATGTTTCCAGCTACCTTGTTCGTAGTCATCTCGATGAAAATGGAAAAGAATGTTCGAAGCACACATTCCTGGTAGGGACTGAACCCTTGTCCTTCACGTTGCTTATTCCTCGTACTGCCTGGAACTGCGTAGAATCGAACCCGTTACCGACCGGCTCGACACAACAGCTGTCCGTGTTGTAAAGTTCATCGCCCCGACACGTATAAGGTTTGCTCGATAGCCTAGTTGAAAATTGCCATTGATTGTTCATATTGTAGAAGTGCGAATGCAATGTCAATATCTCAAGACTGCCTTCATCCTCTTTTTATACAGCATTCTGTTATTGAAATCCATAGTTGACCTTGATAATCATTCCAAATGCTCAATTCTGCTAAGATGTTGAATTCCCGTTATCCATTTAGTATCCCTTCATCATCACTGTAGTGTATCGATGTGTATTTCCACACAATATAATATCAGTGTTCATTGCTGCAGTGTATATTGGCCGTACTCTAATGTTGAAAAGTCTCATAATGGCAGTAGAATATAAGCAGTCTATATGAAAAACTACACACATCAAAAAAAGTTTTGCATCACCTCGGTTCCCAGATCTCCGGCATATAGACGTTGACTGTGTATATTGTATCCAAGATACAGTCCCTTTGACTGTTCATAGATGTCACTAAAACTGCTCAAAGATGTAAACAACCATGCATGAGCAGGGCCTATTAGACGGAGGGGGTACGACAGCCGATCAGTTCCAGTCATTCCACCAGGACGAAGGTACGCTGCTCATGTTGTCTGTAGTTCTACCATGCCTAGAAGGTCAATACCGCAGTTCGATCGCGTCCGCATTGTTACTTTGTGTCAAGAAGGGCTCTCAACAAGGGAAGTTTCCAGGCGTCTCAGAGTGAACCAAAGCGATGTTGTTCGGACATGGAGGAGGTACAGAGATACAGGAACTGTCGATGACAGGCCTCGCTCAGGCCGCCCAAGGGCTACTACTGTAGTGGATGACCGCTACTTACGGATTGCCGCTCGGAGGAACCCTGACAGCAATGCCACCATGTTGAATAATGCGTTTCGTTCAGCCACAGGACGTCGTGTTTCAACTCAAACTGTGCGCAATAGGCTGCATGATGCGCAACTTCACTCCCGACGTCCATGGCGAGGTCCAGCTTTGCAACCCCGACACCATGCAGCGCGGTACAGATGGGCCCAACAACATGCTGAATGGACCCCACGGAATTGGCATCACGTTCTCTTCACCGATGAGTGTCGCATATGCCTTCAACCAGACAATCGTCGGAGACGTGTTTGGAGGCACCCTGGTCAGGCTGTACGTCTTAGACACACTGTCCAGCGAGTGCAGCAAGGTGGTGGTTCCCTGATGTTTTGGGGTGGCATTATCTGGGGCCGACGTACGCCACTGGTGGTCATGGAAGGCTCCGAAACGGCTTTACGATACCTGAATGACATCCTCCGACCCATAGTGCAACCATATCGGCAGAATATTGGAGAGGCATTTGTCTTCATGGACGACAATTCTCGACCTCATCGTGCACATCTTGTGAATGCGTTCCTTCAAGATAACGACATCGCTCGACTACAGTGGCCAGCATGTTCGCCAGACATGAACCCTATCGAACATGCCTGGGATATGTTGAAAAGGGCTGTTTATGGACGTCTTGACCCACCAACCACTCTGAGAGATTTACGCCGAATTGTCGTTGAGGAGTGGGACAATTTGGACCAACAGTGTCTTGATGAACTTGTGGATAGTATGCCACGGCGAATACAGGCATGCATCAATGCAAGAGGACGTGCTACTGGGTATTAGAGGTAGTGGTGTGTACTGCAATCTGGACCACAAATGCTGAAAGTCTAGCTGTATGATGGTACAACATGCAATGTGTGGGTCTCATGAGCAATAAAACGAGCTGAAATGTTGTTTGTGTTGATCTCTATTCCCTTTGTATTTAACGGTTCCGGAACTCTTGGAACCGAGGTGATGCAAAACTTTTTTTGATGTGTGTATGTTCACATTCATAGCACTCAAATCAAACACAATGAGCTATTCGTTCTTTCCATGCGTTTCGACACTCGCGCCTTGCTGTAGCAAGTCAAGACTAAACGTAGTGTACCGGACTATGTTCACTTTGCACAAGTTCAAATATCACTTGATCTGCCTACTTCTAATCATGCCTGCGTGCACGTTCTTGGCTGATTTTAGAGAAGAATAGCCCACGAATGGATACCTCCCTCGGGCGAGATATTTCAGACTGACAGTCGGTCTACCCACAATGCTCCTGGGTTCAAACGATATGATAGTCGATATATACGCGTAGTGATTGCGATTATCGCCTGGTATTCTGAAATGTGCATTTATAAAGTCAAAAACATTCTCAAGTAGCTTCTACAAGAAATATGATATATTTGCTGTTAGTCGATCCCTTCTATGATCCCTGTATTACTTCGTACTAGCTTATATTGCAGTCATGTTTGCACGGCATCCATTTTGCAAGCAATAACCGTACCTCAGACAAAAACACGTGTTCGAGATTTGTAATGCAGGTTGCTGGTACCGCTCCTAAGCGAGCGTCACGAAGTCTCCGTTGCTGCTTGTAGTTGAAACGTTGCCATAAAAATGTCATCTGTGGCCTTTCTAATATGACCAGGTTCCATGTTAATGCAAAATACTGGCTCAGTACCAGCCCGGCATTTGCCCGAACAAGAAGTGGGGGACCACGGGAAACCACTTCAATGATGGTTGAGGTGGGAATCGAACCACCTCTACTCATTTGGATCACCCGAGGCTGAGTAGACTCCGTTCCAGTCCTCATACCATCTTTCAAATTTCATGGCAGAGTCGGGAATCGAACCTCAGACCACTGAAGTGGCAGCTAAGCACGCTGATCACTACACCACGGAGGCAACTGTAACATACCATACTCGTAAAAAGCATGCCTATTATCCCATGATAAATCATTTCTCCAGCATTTCTCCATAGTATTCCCGGGAGCTAAATGTGAGGTGCGCTTGTTAAAAGATCTGTCTGACCATCCCAATACTTAGGCCTATAAATACTCTATGTTAATGGAAACACAGGAAATATTTTCCCACGAATATCGATGTCAATATCAGTATGCGTTTTGTGGAAACGTTTGATCAGTTGTTTCTCCAGCGGATTTAGAACAGTATCGCTTCATACTAACAAAACAAAACAGAAGAGTGATTTTAACTACAAACGTAATATAAACATGGATATAAATTGATCTTACTCGTAGAGTTAACTGTGTAATTTTATTAAAGTATTATTGTCACCACCTTTTGCATATCCTACAATGGTAACACTCTATGCAAATGGAAGGTACACCTAGAGACGACTGATTTCTATTGTGGGCAGAGACAATCCTGAGTATGGTGTTGCCCAGTTTTATTGTATTCAGTCCATGAAAATACAGAAATGATATTCAATTTTTAGTCCCTAGGCATCTAACGCGAATCTATGCTCAAAGTAATTACTTGCCCACTTCATTAAATAAACCACACGAAATCCGGTTATCACACAATTTCCATACGCACTCAAGTACAGTATATGGGGCTGTTGACCACATATGTGCCTAGACCCTTCATGAAGCAACAACAATAGATAAAGAGATAGCCCTATTCAGTAAAAAAACATGTAGCCCACTTTCTCCTAAGAGTATGGGTATAGTAATAACTCCTTGTCCTTATCAAGGAGTATAATTGAATGTTCTTGTGGTGAACATTAAGAGTTGTACCCTTTAAAAGACTCCAGGTTTACTAAGTTTCGTTGTAATTCCGCTTTTTCATCCAGAGAAATTGATGTGAACATTAGAAAAGTAGACCCATTCAACATCTTGAATACCGGTATATGGATTCATTTATCTTGCGCCTTCTGCAGAGAAAGGCTTTTATGTGAGGCTACATATGTGCTGTGTTAAGTCGTTGAAACTTTAATACATTGTCAATTATCGCTATTAATGACATATTTTCAGGATGGCGGTTGCGTGCTATGTGCAGTGTGACAGACTTATAACTAATGCAAGCGAGGTACCTTATCTGTTTCCTTCTCTTACAATGGGTCCTGATAATTGCGCGACTGAATCCTGAGTTAGGCCTATTGCTTTTGAAGTTTTAGTAGAATTCTAAGCCACCACGTTGAATATATGGTTGGGGTGTTCTTTGCCTTTGGCATACAAAACCCATGTACGGTTCTAAATTATTGCTAATTTGAGATATTGTATCTCAAATGTATAGAGAGATGACCCATTCGTTTGTTTAATTTATAAATTCAAGATAGCTATATTCAATATGATATTACTGTGAATAAGGGTAGAGAGGTATTTTGTCAGTAGAGTGGTAAGGCCGATTTAAAATAGTGACACTAGCCGCTCGGCTACGCTGACCCCTTATGTATATCTCGCGAACCCATGGTTGGATTTGGGCATGCGACATGTTGTAGGACATGTTATATTTAAAAAAGAAAATTAAAAGTTTGTTTTTGAAAGTAGGCAATATTTTTAAAACTAATTATATATAAGCTTTAACCAATGGTCTTTCTTTTATCGTAAGAACAAAACATGGATTTTTTTACTTTTTTTCCAAAAAAGTATAATTTGGAAAGTGTGCTATATTTTGGAAATTAGGAAAGTAGTGTATTTGACGTAAATGAAAGGTCTCTATGACCTTTATCGTTAGAACGACACAATATATTTTTCATTGTTTTTTCAAAAAAAATCCATTTCTAAATTGGCTATATTTTGGAAACTAAGAATTTTACAAAGAAGTGTGTATGACGTAAATGAAAGGTCATTACCCATTCTACTCCGAAAATAAGTTTTAGGTCTCTAGGATAAAAACTGGTAATAGTGAAGCAACGACAGTTCTACAGCACTTTTGAGGTAGTGAGTCCCTGAGGGCTTTGTGGAGTATGATTAGGGTGGGATATCTTGGGAAGGAATCGGGTTAGAGAGTCAAACGAAGATTCGTTTTGAGGGTATTTTAACCGTTCTATGTGATAACGAGGTTATTTTTTTAATAGGGCGACTATCGGATACGTATTTTGGGGTAAAAACATGTTTTTTTGAAATCTTTGGTGTTATCTCACGAACTGATTATGCTACAACGATGTTTGAGGTGTCATTGTTTTGTCGAGTGGTCCTCGTTACGAGGATACATGTATTGGAAATGTGTGAAATAGAATTTTTGGGTAAAAAACATGATTTTTAGACTTTTTGTTATATCTTGCGAGCCAATAAGGCTAGAGACGTGTACGAGGTGTCAAAGGACTTGTAGTGACGCCCCCTTTTGAATGTAGTGTTTATGTTTTCAAAGAAATGTTGACAAAGGGCCTAACAACACACATGTTTAAAAAAATCTTCTTTTTTACCTTTAAATTTTGATTAAGAGTGGTAGTAGAGTGAGAGAGAGTCGGTACCGGTGGTGTGTGTTTAAAGAAGCCTGTTGCTGGCCACGGTGGCCGTGCCCCCATGAAATCAATGGATATTTCGACAGGACGGCAGGACGGCATACGACAGTTCGTTTTCCGATATTTCCTATGGTGGACACATTGACTCAAATAACCCAACAACGGCTAGGTCATGGACCCGTGATTTTATAAACCAATAATCATAGATGGGTAAGTAAAGTGACACTTAGTGCGGTGTGATGCTGTAGACGCTGGGTAGCTAAGCGGATAGAATGGTCATGATGAAACCGAGTTAGGGATGAAACACAGCTTTTGAATGGTTAAATGAAATGTATGATTTTACTATTGTAGCTGGTAGCCTGCTAGCGAGCCTGAGTGCTTTGTAGCTTGAAGACTCAACACAACAGAAACAGACCTGCTCTGCTAGCCCACCAGTACCCACCACGACCTGATAATGCTTTCTTGAGGAATGCGCTGACCTAACTTGGCAACTGCGCTAGCTTGAGACAGAGGACATTTCAAGGTCAAACGCTGAGAATGTGGCTGGCAACAGTGGGAGAGTGGAAAAGTAGGGACAGTGCAAATCATCCCCACTACCACCGCCACCAATAGCTTGGCGAGAGGTGCGAACAGCCGCTGCAAACCTGAGGGTTCACACCACAACCTATAGCCTGGTGTGTGAACGGTGCGGGTAGGGAGGGGAGGGAGGGGAGCGAAGGAGCGGAACAGAGAGAGACATGTTGATGTCATGTTGCATGCCATATCATTGCTTTGTCAGACTTTGCATTGCAAGCACATGCTCTTGGTAACCGTGTTCTTATGTGCCTGTGAAAAATACTTAATCATACTGTAGGGTATGAATTTATTTATTTGATTATATTCACCGACATTGATTGATGGATTAATTTATGAAGTGATTAATGAATTTTATTTATTTATTTGTTACAGATAATTGATATACCTACTGTGTTAAAGGTGATCAGAGTTGTGTGCCTGACCCAATTACTGACCATATTGGTTAAATTATATATTTGAGAGTTAAGTGTATTATTAATGCTGTTTAGTTTTTTAAATGCTAATGGATGTTTAAATTATTTGTTTGATAGTCATTGGTGGATTTGTTTTAGATTATTTTTGTGGGGAGAGAAACAGATAGAGAGAAAGTGGGAGAAAAAGACCACCCTTGAGCCCACGAGACGGGAAAAGCGAGGCTTTTACAAACCCAGGTCAGATTTCTTTTTTATATATAACCTATTTGATCTTTTGATATATTTGATTTATAAAATGCATGTACTATTTGGAATTGATATACATATGGTGGTTTAATTTATTTCCTTTTAGAGTGTTGGAAAAACACTTCACCACTACAGCCGCCGCTGCAAACCTGAGACGCACTCAAGTGGAACCATTGTTGTTCAGTAAACAGCAAAAAACTCAGGTTAGACTGTTTTTTTAATGATGTCCCATTCCACCACTACCCATAGTTTAACTTCGCAACCCCTTGATTGTTGTTTCAAATCCTGTGTATGCTCTGGTTGCGAGGTAAATGTTACGGAAAGTTTGATTCCCAAACATTTTGTAGAATCTTGCATTGAAATTTTTAGGGATCAAATTTGTGCAGCGCAAGGGTTACACACAGTTTTAAAGGTGAATACAGAACACTCGTGCGTGGTTTTGTATACAAAAAGAAGGACGTTGATCATGAAGAGAAATTTTATATTTGCAGCCGAATTCAAGAGCTTTTCATAGCCCATAATTTAGAAGAGTGGTATGAATCCCACGTGGTCAATGCCTTGCTAATTAAATTTGATAAACTGCATGAAGGACCCAGTGACCTTGCCCTAGACATAATTCATCACCAGCAAATTAAAATTTACAAATTTAGCCCTTCCAATGCGGAGTCTAGCTTTATCCCTTTACCACCAGCGATTGCCTGTCGAAGAGCGGTGGTCAATATAAAACCATCAAGATTATGAATGTTTCCTTTGGTCTATGGCCGCTTTTTTTTCAGCCAGTGAAACAGAATAGTTGTTGGCCAGGAATGTACAGGGATATATTTAACCATTTAACAAAATTTAAATTTAACTCACGTATCGTTCCCTATGGACTAAACCGAAATCCATAGGTTTGAACAAGATAATCCGGACTATTCATTTATGGTGTATGGCCTTGATGGTGATGAAATCATGGGTCCTCTTTATGCTACAAAGAAACAAAACAACACCACATTTATCTTTTATATTTATCTGGCGGAGAGGTGAATCACTATTGCCTGATTGAAAGCCTTAGTAGATTGGCTAGTAGTAAAATGCCCAAGGACAAGCATGCAAAACATATTTGTGATCGTTATTTGCAATGTTTTAAAACCCCTACGCATTTGGAACGACATAGGGTAGATTGAGTATGTCTGGAGGCGGTGAGGCTGGTATTGCCACAAGGGAAGGATGCTGTGTTGACATTTAAGAATATTCACAAGCGTGACACAGTGCCTTTTGTGGTCTATGCTGATTTTGAGGCCCTAGCCACACAAATGGTGGGATGCAAACCAGATCCCTCCATCAGCTCAACCACACCAATTCAAAAGCATGAACCCTTTGCTATGGGAGCTAACGTGGTGTGTGCCCATGGCCCCACAAAATCCAATTTAAATCCCATCAGGGAGAAGATTGTGCAAAATGGTTTTTAAATCATCTTGCTGAGTAGGCGGACCATGTACGCAAGTCACCTATTTATTTATTTAGCGTATGGCAACACATTGTAGAACACAACAATATTCAGAATATATACCAGCAAAAATACTAGGACATTATTACAATAAAAGCAAAACAGAGGGTATTAGTGTAACCTACAGTCACAATTGGCACATATAATGTAGAATTTAAATTGTCTATCCACTTAATAGCATCTGGAGTCAACACGAGAAAATCCTTTAAATCCCCTGAGTATGACGTAATACTACACAGCTGCACAATGTGTTGTATGGTCTGGGGTGTCGCTCCAAAAACACATGCAGGATCGGGAATGTTGTTCCACTTGTAGAGTAAGTCCTTACACATTCCATGGTCTGAGCGAATCCTGTTGGCAGTTTTCCACGTACGTCGAGGCAAATCGAATCCCTCTGGTTGTTGTGAGTATTTATACTGATTATTACTTCTGCTGGTGCATGCTGGTTCCATTTTTGTTCCCATCTATCGCTTATAATTATCAAATCCCTTGTTAAAAATCTCCACAGCAGAATTTATTGCTGGTTGTCTGGATTTTAACCTGTCAGATATTGCACTTGGGATGAAGTGATGAATGGGAAGGTCAGGGTAGTCCAAATTTTTCTTATATTCACGTACCAATGCATCCTGTCTTCTGAGTTCAGGTGGTTGAATGTGACTTAAAGTTGGGAGCCAAAATGTAGGAGTATTTATTTGACATTCTGTGATCGTGCGCATAGTTGTATTGATTTGGGTGTCGAGTTTGTTGGTGTGATTGCTATTTAGCCATACAGCAGCGCAATATTCTGCTGTACTATAGACTAGTCCCAGTGCAGAGCAGGGAAGTGTTGTAGCTGTTGATCCCCATGTAGTACCACACAACTTTTGAAGGATGTTGTTCCTGGCACGTACCTTGGCTGTAGTATTAGACAGATGTTTTCGGTAGGATAAGGATCTGTCGAGTGTGACACCCAAATACTTCGGTGTAGGATTGTATTTAACTAAGTTACCATTAAAACAGATTTTCAGTTGACGGTTAGCCTGTCTGTTGTGAAGTTACTGAACAACCCATGAGGCTAACTCCAGAACAGCAGCAACAGTAAAGAGAGTACAACCACTTGTCATATTTGTGAAAAGTCACTGGTCAGTGCTGAGGACACTATGAGAGACCACTCATACATTACGGATAAGTTTCGTGGACCTGCCCACAGGAAGTGTAATGTGAATTACCCAGCTTCTCGATTTATCAGTGTGTTTTTCCACAATCTGGCAAATTACGATATTTAGTTTTTGATTCCTGAATTGGGTCATGTCGGCAAGGAGATGTTTTCTATTATCCCTCAAAACCATGAGCGTTTAACAGCCTTGACATGGTGGTTTGGTAAATTTTGCATTCGATTTCTGGATTTCTTTAAGGTTATGGCATCATCCCTAGACAGTCTAGTCAATGGCTTGGATAAAAGGGAATTGAAATACACCAGAATGCATTTTCAAAATCCTGAGCATTTTAAATTGTGCATTCGGAAAGGTATTTTCCCGTATGATTTTTATATCAACTGGGACGTGTTAAAGCAGAAATCTCTGCCACCGCAGGAGAAATTTTACTCTAAGCTTACACGATTTGCTGTTTCCGATGAAGACTATGCCCATGCATGTCAAGTTTGGCGAGTGTTTAATATAAACACGCTAGGGGATTATGCTATACATTACCTAATACTCGATGTATTGCTGCTCACGGATGTGTTAAAAAAATCCGTGAGTTGTGTCGACACATCTATGGATTTGACCCGGATCACTATTTTACGAGCCCTGGGATGTCCTTTGATGTAGCTTTGAAATACACAGAAGTGGAATTGGATTTACTCACGGATGTAGATATGGTCTTATTCTTTCAGAAAGGCATTCACGGCGCGCTTGTGTCGCTTAATCTGCGTCATGCCGAAGCGAATAATCCATGCATGTCCTCTTATCCACAAGTCAAACCAGGTTCGTACCTTATGTACTACGAAGTGAATAATTTGTATGGCTATGCCATGAGCCAGGCTTTACCTTATGAAGATTTTGCCTGGCTCACAGAAAAACGAGTGTCACAATATTTCATGTGAACAGGGCCAGTCAAGAAACATGCCGCGGATATGTTATAGAGGTCAATGTTGAATATCCCTCATCATTGTATGACCAACATGCTGAATGTCCATTCTGCCTAGAGCGAATGGTTCCCCCTAAAAGTAAAGTGCAAATTGAAAAATTATTGGGCACACTTTACAACAAAAATCGGCATGTGCTACATATCCAAATGTTGGTGCAATGCCTAGACCAAGGATTAGTGTTAAATACAGCCCGCATGGGTATTTCCTTTGCCCAAAAAGCAAGGCTTGAGCCAAACATGCGTATGAACACTCAGCAGCGACAAATGGCGACACAGCAGTTTGAAATCATTTTTTTAAAATTGACGAACAACTGCATTTATGGCAAGTCAATGGAAAATATACTCACTTACCGCGATATTAAATTGGTGAATATCTGGGAGGGGCGTCATGGTGCCCGGTGTTACATTGCCAAGCGAAATTTCAAATCGATCAAAATTATCGATGAGTATTTGGCGACCGTTGAAATGAGTAAGACCAGTGTGACCAGTAATAAGCCCATTTACTTGGGCCAAGTCATTTAAGACTTTTAAAAATCGGTCATGTATCGATTCCACTACGAGTTTGCCAAACAGCATTGCGAGGACGTATCCCTTTTGTAAATGGATACGGACTCGTTTAACTATCACATTCACCACTGCAACCCCTATGCCGTGATGAGGCAACATAGTGACTCGCTCGACACCTCTTCGTATAGCGCTGACAACATGTTTCAGCTGCCCACAAAAACAAGGAGATCATGGGTGTTTTAAAAGATGAATGCGGGGATTCCGTCATGACGGAATTCGTTGGTTTGGCTTCTAAAATGTATGCGTATCGCACACTAGACTGTAAAGAAACCCAGAGAGCAAAAGGTAGAACAGTCGTAAAATCGCTACGTGTGGACGACAACCCAACGGTTTTACGAACTGGAAAAGCAATGTCTCATAAACAGTACAGAATACAATCCAACAACCATAATTTGTATCTTGTGGAACAGAGGAAACACACCCTCGCCTCAGTGGATAAAAAAAACGTTTGTGGTCTGATGACCTGCTCACCAGTCTGTCATGGGGTTATCACCACGAGGAGGAAGTGTGATTTCTCTGTTTTATTGTTTATAGACATAGCTTTTTGTAAATAGTAGTAGATTTAGTATTTTTGTTTTGTTAATGATGGTCATTGAAAATAGTAGTTTTTTTATTGTAAATATATATTTTTGTAAATAGTGGATACCACCTAGGCCCTTTGCTCTTTAAAGCCCTGTGCAACCTTATTTTTTAATTTTTGTTTTCTAATTTCACTGGCTTGGAAATTTAAAATGTTAAATGGTAAATACTTATAGTTTGATTTCAAGGCTGTACAAATATGCTATTTGTTATTTTTAGTAACTTAAATCATTACTATTAATGTTTTTGCAATGGTAAATTATAAATTTATAACTAAAAGGTCTTTGGGATGGGTGTGCATGTGAAGGATGTTCTTTGGGAATAAATATAGTGGTTGTGTTTGTTCCCAAAGACAGGCATTTATGTGTGGATGTATGACTACACAGAGAGATAAAGAGAGAGAGAGAAAGCATATGTGTAGGTAGCATTTATCGTTTGACCAAAGCAAACACGGTGAGGGAGGGTGAAAATGAACGCATATAGCAAATGGTAAATAGTATAGTTTTGATTTTTGATATGTTATTTTCTTTGAATGCAGTCGTAGGTAGGCTTTATTTTGTAAGACAGTTTTACCTGCAGTAGTAGTAGTAGTGGTAGGTCTCTGCAATTTTTGGAAACAGCCAGAGAAACTGCACCATCGCCATGGCCAAGCACTCACTTCAAGACCATTTCAAAAACTTAAAATGAAAAATCGTGTGTTTCACAAAAACTAAACTTTCGACATGGGCTAAATCAGAAAAGGTGTTAACAGCAAAATAAATATAAACGTTTCCATATCGACAAAATACAAAAAATTTAAAATGAAATTTTAAAAGATGCAAAGTGGAAATTGTAAAATTGCAATGTGTGAAAAATGAAAATCGAAAAAATGCCTATGACCATTTTTAAAATTAAACGACATCGTGTTCTGGTAAACCGTGTTATTATTTCACAACAAATATGGCTTTACAAAAATAGAATACAAATAAATGCCAATTCGTCAATCCTCTTTTTCAATGTTCATGTCCACTCATCATTAACTTTCCTTTTATAGCACTAATCACAATCAGAGCAGTCAACCTCTCTCCCACTGAGGCATTACAGGATGTCGAACGTTGTTTAGCTGTTTTGAACAACATTTCATCTGCCACACATCTTAATGCAGGATGACTATAGCAATAAGAATTCTTTGTATGTTTGAATCAAAGGATTAATAGGTACATCGCCACGCTGCAATGGCTGATCCAGATTTGTTCCAGGACCAAGATTGCGATACCCAGGTAAGTGGATGTCAAAAGATAAACGATTAATGACTTTGTCAGTGACGCCACAACCAGTACAAGTTTGAGGTATCCTTTTCCATCGACGGGAAAATGTTTGATCGACCTCCTCCTCTGTCGAGGATGTTGTTGTTGCTTTTTCTCGCCATCACACCCGTGCAATGAGGAAACAAAGTCTTTACACTGACTTTTATGACAGTGATAGAGTTTGACCAGCTGGCAAGTATCACACTGTCGCATAGATGGTATTTTTGCCATGGCCAGTTGCTTATGGTGACCGTAATCAGTATATGGTTGCAATTCACTTAACACTGAGTCTTGAGTCCACGATTTTGGTAAATGTTGCCAGATTTCTTTCATTGCGTTCGCTGCCACATAATAAATGAACGATTTTGGCAGCGCCAATGATTCTTCTTTGGTAAAACTGTCTAGTTTCTTTTTGCACACAAAGAATTTGCCAATGGCCTTATCGGTAGCATCCCCTCTCTCCATCCTAGAACAAACTGTAGATGTTTTCACGTCGCTTGTAGGAATCTCACTGTTATCATCCACTGGTAAACCTTGAGTTTTAATTTTATTTAACAACTCCCATCAGGCATTAGTGGTTAACCAATGAAACAACTGCCACGCATGCGCCAGGGCCTTATTGCTAATGTTGCCACAGGGGCAGCGCTCCATGAGTGTTTGCAGAGAGGGGCACCCTAAATCCATGAGATCGATACATTGACAGTAAGGAGCCAAAAACTCTTGTATCCGTTGGCGTTCTTCATTACCTTTCACAAATACCGCATTGGCTGAGGACAAATGCGCTTTCATGACTATGTCGAGGTACTTACACGAAATGGTTCCTTGATTCCAGTGTAGTTACAAATGATTTTCATTCCATTGGGTTTGTTTACAGTCTTTTCCACACAACTAATCGAAAGCATAGGGTGGTTTAAACACAAGATGGGTGGGCTGTGAAATCCAAGCCGTGGAACAGTCAATGATGGCCACCTCTTTAAACATAAATTTTTATCTCCAATTGTAAACCCTTGGCAATCCACAATCAGCATACGCAACATGTTGACGTTTGCCTGGACCAAGTCCAACTGACGACTCACTAGCTATTATTGATGTTTAGAAAGAATAATAATAATAATAACCTAGTTTTTACATCATTTTATTGTTATAAATAACTGTCACCTGTACAAGGACCTAGAGAGGCTCATACTTTAGAGACTTATTGGAAAAGTGGAGCCATTTCTTATACCACAGCAAGCTGGTTGCACATCACAGGTATTAAACTTGACATAGTACATTGAGGATGGATTTGAAAAGCGGCTCATTACAGGCGCTGTCTTCATTGATCTCTCTGCAGCTTACGACACAATCAATCTTCGGCTTCTTCTAGCAAAATCGTATGACATCACCAAAGACTTCCATCTAGTGAGCAAAATTAGAAATATTCTCCAAAACCGAAGACCTTTTGTGGAATTCCAGGGACAAAGAAGCAGACGGAGAACACAGAAGAATGGGTTACCTCAATGCAGTGTGCTTTCACCACTATTATTCAACATCTATACTAATGATCAGCCTTTACCTGAGGGTGCCCAGAGTTTTGTCTATGCTGATGACTGTGCAGTCACTGCTCAGGCAAACTACTTTGAAAATGTAAATCAGACTTTGACTAAGGCCCTGGAAGAATTTACTAGCTACTACTGTGACAATCACCTGAAGCCAAATCCTTCCAAAACTCAGAGTTGTGTATTGCACCTCAATAACAAATAAGCAGCTAAAACCCTACAAATCATTTGGGAAGTAATTCCTCTTCATCATTGTCCGACTCCAAAATATCGGGGAGTAACTCTGGATCGTATGCTTACGTACAAGAAGCACTGTCAAAACGTGAAGAAAAAAGTGTCTGCTAGAAACAACATAGTGCGGAAACTGAGAGGCACCACCTGTAGAGCTCATCCATGTACTCTGAGAACAAGCGCGCTAGCACTGTGTTACTCCACTGATGAATATGCATGCTCGGTGTGGCACAAGTCCAGCCATACCAGAAACATAGAAGTGCCATTAAATGACACCTGCCGTATTATAACGAGCTGTTTAAGACCTACAACCTTAGATAAACTTCACTGTCTCACTGGTATATTACCACCTGAAATCCGACGTGAGGTTGCTGCTAGATATGACAAAAGCAAGGCTATGACTATGGAAGCTCACCCTTTGTATGCTTGTCAGCCAGCACATCCTAGGCTAAAATCAAGAATGAGCTTGTTGAAAACCACTGAGGCTCATCAAGAAAAATCACAGCAAGCAAGAATCTCAATGTGGCGGGTAAAATGTCAATATTTGAGAGATTGGATGGTCCCAAAGGAAGAGCTTCCCCCCCCTGGTCATTCTGAAAAGTGGACAACATGGAAGGCTCTTAATCGGCTACGCTCCAGTGCCACGAGATGCAAGACTAACCAGCAAAAATGGGGACTTCCGGTGAAATCAGTTTACTGCGAGTGTGGTACTAAGCAGACTAATGATCATCTCCTGCTGTGTCCTGCTTCTCCAGACACTTGCAGCATTAAAGACTTAATGAGAGCAACTTCAAATGCACTTGTCGTGGCAAATTATTGGTCAACCAGTGTATAATATTTCTCTTGTTTAATTTGTCTATGTGTACTTTGTACTTCTGACACGATAAATAATAATAATTGGCATAAAAATCATAACAAGCTTTACATTTTGTTTTTGTCATTCTGGGATAGGGACGGTACCAACTCATACAAAAATGAAGTCTTTTGTGTTTATAGCAACCATGACACCGGTGATGTCCCAATGTCTCTAAACTGGGCGTTTTCGACACTGAACTGCTCACCGAAGCACCGTTGACGGCGTATGGTCCACACGTATCATAACTTTGTCATTACTCAGAGGCACAAGTGAGGGGTAACTTGAATGGCAGGGTAAATTACCCACTTTCATTCTACAGAGGTAGGAGCAGGCTGGTGACAAGCGCAGATGTTCTTGCATAGGTTCATCACTCTCTTCCCATTGGTCTATGGTGATTGAACAACACACACGTTTCACTTAATCTCTTGTTATTAAATAATAGAAACCAGCGGCTGCCAAGGCTTGAGGGTTAATGAAAGGCACAGGCCACGTCGCAAATGTCTTGAAACGTTGTCCCACAGATTTTAAATTCATGAGTGTGATACCTCATGTGGCTTTAAAGCAATCCATAACTGAGCGACTTGACGTTGGTTTGCCTGTTATTTATACACTAGTCATTTGGTAGGACAGTGGATAATAGTTGACTTGTTTGCGATGTATAATGAGGCAATAAGCTGTGGTGTTTGGCGGGACATTGCCGTGAGTTTCAAAATCTAGTCGGATGTCAATATTGGATCGCTTGACAAACTCTTCCAAGTAGGAACAAACAGAGACGATCAGTGGTGCCCTTGCCCAAAACTCTTTTCCTTTTGATAATACGACCGTCTAAATTTAGAAAACAAGTCGTAGAGGACGCCAAACTGATTTTAAAAAAATCCAAACCCTGTCCTTCATATGGTAAAACAGCTCCGTTGAGGAAAAGACATGTATTTCTCAATAGTAGCTGATTAAATTGAGCGACATCTTTGGTTTGTTGATACTTGCGATTCGTTTAAAAACGCACTATAATGTAAAGTGGTTTCTCAAATAACGTGCTGTTTTCACACACCAACAGTGAGTGCTGGTCGTTGGCAATATGGGGTACTCATGGAGCGCCCAGCTTTTAAATTCCGTGGGTAGATGCATATCTCTTCCCACAATCTTGAACATCTCTAGTATTTTGCTATCGGAAAGGGTCACGTGCGGTACTTTCCATAGAATCCATTGAGGTTGAATTTTTAAATCTATGGGTCCATCATCGGCTCCCTTGAGTGCATTATTATCACTCCTGTCTCTAACCTTGCGTTTACCACAAAACACTGGTGATCTTCGGCAAAGCCTAAAATGAGTTTAAGAGGTAAACATTCAGTGAAGGTGCCATCGGTGTGAACCATCCAGTCATTGATCGAGTCATGGCACCAACCCTCCATACAAAGTGTTTTACCTTCTTCTGCACTATAAGAGGGGTATAGTTTCATGACACTTCAAATACCCACATTTTGAGTGCTATTCACCACATTATCATTAATCACATGGCGCACTTCACAAAATAGAAAGGCAAAAGCGTGGTTGGCTAACTTGGATGTTGTGGGTGTAGATCCATCGGCTTTTGTGAGTCGACCTTCAATTTGAATGACACATTCATGCGGTAGGATGTAAATATCTTGGTTGTTGATTACAAATTGAATTTCATCGTTGTTATTTAATCAAGGTGTTTGAAATTGATTGGAATGGGGATCAATTCTTACAACCCCTTCTTGCTCCTCGATGCGGTTCAACACTTCTAGGATATAATTCATCATGTAGATTTACGTGATAACACATATGCAGTAAAATCTGCTAGTCCTTACGTGTTAACGTGTATTCATGTGGCAACCAACTAATACCATACACCAACTTCATAGTGGCTTTAGAAATAATTTATAAGAGACTGGTGTGGTAGAATCTAGTTGAATCAGTTTTTGGTCTCCATTGATCAGTCTTAAAGTTATATTACTAATACGATATACACCCACGGAATGAAAAAGCACCACTGGAGGGTTTTCACGAATAATATAGCCATTGGGCGACGTCACAATAAAATCGTAGAGCGAATGCGATGGCTCTTTATTGGTGTACACCTTGCTAATGATATTAAACCTCACCGACACGTGATGGTCCTCAATAAATTTCACTTCATGGTCCAATTCATGGTTTTTGTTGGGTTCCAACACTCGTGGTAGAAACCCCAGTAAAGGGCCAATGGAATCGGGTTGTGATTGAAAATCAATCTTAAACGAAGATAAAATACTGCAGCGATGCGTGATGGTATGGCCGACAAGTTCAAACTTGCGTGTTCCATCAAGAAATTACTTTAAACCATATTGCTTTACCAGCTCCACGTAAATGTGTTTATAAATATCGTGTATAGTATATCCACCGGGGTTCAGGGCTAGCATAGAATCATCATAGTAAAACTTGTTGTTGACAATTTGACGTATGTTGTATATTCTATTGTAGGCCTACGTTTCAAGGGAAACAAGCCCCAAACCATAAGGTATTTCACTCAATTCAATAGGAGGGTAAAAGTCTAGGCTAACTTCAGGTCCACGTCCATGCAGTGTAAACATCTTACTTTCTGCTGACATACTATTTACGTTTCTGCTTATGCTGTGTCTTAGATACAAAATTAAACACAAACGCCCACGCTCTTGGCTGTTAAACTTTGGCTGACGTTTCACATTATAATATATCTTTGTCCTGTTTCCAAAATACGTGACTATTTCGATGGGCGGAGACAGATTTCCGAAACTGTCAAAGTACCACACGGTAGAACCCTCTTTCACATAGCCTACATAATGGGTTCCTAGTCCTCGGTGATTATCTAGATTAATGATGACATATTCCGGTTTCCAGGGCCGTGGCGGTAATTGGTTCCGCATAAACACGCCTCGAAAATGGTAAAGTATTACTTGTTTAACATAGTTTTAACTTTTTCATGGGTCAGGGCATGTCTTGCTATGGCTGTGCTTATTTTTTTTTATTTGGGGATAGGTAAATACCAAGTCCTTGTTTATAAAAGGCTGGCTTTAAATGATTGGCGTTTCTAGCCCCCAAAGGAATGGCTTCCATCTTTTCATTATGTCGTTGATTCTCTTTCAATTGTTGCTTGGCCTGTTGTACAGATTTTATTGTTTTAGCTACCGCGCTTGCACCGCCCAAAAGTGAACCCAGGGCTGCTAAGCCAGCGAAAAGTGCCGGTAAAAATCCGGCTCGTTTGAGGACAGAAATCAGTCGACTTTGTTTTGAAACCTGTTGTTTACTTTTAGGATGGACCCGTCTCTGTGCTGCTCGGAGGGCTTTTTTTTTTATTCGAAACACTATTTTTTTTTCATTCGCAAGGGCTTGTCAACAAGTACCTTAACCCCATTCTTTGGCGATGACTGGGTCTTCTTTTTAGTCTTTTTACCACATACCTTTGTTTCACCATGATGATGAACAACCTTTCACGAGAATGTTTGAGTGACAACTAACGTGTGGTCATTATTTCATGGCTGTATATTCAAGTTACACATAAGGCGGGAAATCTTTTATCATGTTTCCTGCTTCTTTTTCTTCCAAGGTTAGAACCAAATGGAAAGAGAGTTTATCACCCACGCTGACTTTATTATCACCAAGTAGTGACATGGCACTATGGTTTAATCGTATGGATAAATGTCTTACATCAGGTGTATAGTCCATAATACGAATACGTCCTTCATACAGTAAACGATAACTCGTTGAGCCTGAAGGTAAAACATAGGTAATATCTTCAGGGTCTTTGACAAAACCTCGATGCGTCATGGTCATGAGAAATACATGAGGGTGGGGTTTCATCATGGAGGATACATAGTCTTCCACATATTGTTTGGTTGGCACCTCATTGGGTTCTATGGGGTCTAAAACGTCAGCTAGTCGTCTTCGCCGCATATGTACACTCTTTTCTTTAATTTCACACCACTTGTTCATTTCCAAAGTTAAAAATTGTTTGGTACCGACATCTTGAGGGTTCACAGGGTCGGTCACATGAATCATGCGGTTATGATTAGCCGTATAGCCATCCACAGTAAGCTGGGGCACTTGGTCATATAACTCTCGCACCTTGTTATCCACATACGTTCTTGTGGTGGCATCCGTAGACACTTGAGGATGCTTCACATAGGTTAACCGCTTTCCCTTAAAGTTTTATTCTCCCCGTTTAGTGCGTGGCACCATGGACCTATCAACAAAGTGTTTATTGGCAGGGTCTATCTCTTGTTTAGGATCATGTATTGGGACAGTCCTAGCTTTGGCCTTTAACGCACGTCCAAAGACATCCATCATCAACTTGTAGCACTAGTGTACTGTTCCTGTCACAAGGCTTGATTCCATGTATATAGACAGCCTGCTAGCCTCTTTGACACCGAGTTGTTATGAAGATTATTAAGCAGCAAGAGTCATTCCCCGTGGGGGACATGGATTCCCATCTCTATCCTACATCACGTGAACAACGCTACGGTTCACTGTTGCCATCTTACATTCGGTGCATCATCGTGGGGCCTTCAGGACGTGCAAAGACCAATATTTTGCTCACGCTCATCACAGCGCCAAATGGTGTGCGTTTTCAAACTATTTATATATTTGCCAAATCGCTCTATCAACCCCTCTACGTGTTCCTGGATCAAGTTATGTCTGAATATTGCAGACCGAAAATATGGGTTATTTTACGTTTTCCATGCAACAGAATGTTATTGCCCCAGATGCTGAGAGACCTGATTCATTGATGATTTTCGATGATGTATCCACTGAACGACAAGCCATCATTCAAAGATATTTCAGCATGGACCGTCACAAACATATCGATTGCTTCTATCTTGGACAAACTTATTCTAAAATGTCCAAACAACCTATTCGTGACAATGCCAATGTCATTGTTTTATTTCGCCAGGATGAGCGGAATAGTAGCCACATTTATAATGAACATGTCAATCCAGATATGACCTTTCAAACGTCTAGTGAATTGTGAGCCAAGTGCTGGAACACCTACGCCATGCCTGTTTGGTGATTGACAAACAATGTGAACTTAACCAGGGATGTTATCGCTTTTGGGTTTGATCATTTTATTACTATTTAATGGGCTGTCTCATTCCTTCTTAAGTCATTTGTCGAGACACCATGGCGATAGCAGAGAGTCAATTGAAAAAGCATATTATTAGAGCAAAGATACTCTTCGCCAAAAGTTTCGTCAATTGAAACGATCACGTGCGGATAGTGCTTTGTTTATTCACCAACATTTAGCAACACCTCTAAGAGCCAAGTTTAAACCCTCTTTCAAGCCATCTGAAACGCAACCCACCGTTTCACAAGCAACGCAGACTCTACAAGAGGTGCCTGTGGAAGAGGAACAAGAGGAATTGATTAGTTCTAGCGATGTTGATGATGAGGATGATCAAATGCTTACTCCTCAAGCAAAATCATCACCCCTTACACAGTCTTGTTTTAACAACAGCCATTGCGGAAACACCTTCAACTTCAAAACAGCCTTCGATGTCACAACTCTTGGCCATGCCTCAAAATAAAGCTCAATTAAAACACATTTTAATAAAATATTATGGAACCAAGCTAGAGCCCCTTCTAACAAATATTTTTACTGGAAATACTGATACGATCTATGGTGTTCGCTATGAAGAGGATGGTTTCAAAATTGGTGGTTCATCTATTAAATTTACTCGTACTAGTGTCATCATTAAAACATAAACTGTAAATTAACGCCAGACCTTTTGAAGCTGTTATTTCCTCGTACTCCATCTTCAGAGGACGTCTGATAATCGTGACATATATAAATCCATTTAATTGGAAACTAATACCCACAAAAGACAGTATATACCCTCTCAACACGTCAATGCAAATATATCTCAAAATATAAATCCATCATTGCAAAAATGTTTAGTAGTCGTGTAGTGTCAGCTTCAGGAGTGACATTTAAACCATCAAACCCCTTGTGGATGTTACCTACTGGCATAATCCCAGTAAGCTAGTCCAGCGGCTACAGCTGTTTCACGCTTCACGTCAAGCTGGCCTTACTGGTCACGATTGAGAAATAAAAGAAATTGAACAAGAACTTTGAAATGCCAAAATTATTTTTTAAGCTCTCACCCATCAATGTGGAAATAGCTCGCGTGTTGCATCGCCCAGCTAGACGTAACTATCAGCGACTCAAAGTTATTTCACGGGGTGTGGATAAAATTTGGCAGGCTGATATGGTGGAGATGATACCCTATGCCTGCGTTAACGATGGTATACGCTGTATGCTGACTGTCATTTATGTGTATTCCAAAATTGCCTTTGTTGAACCTGTGAGTCGCAAGTCTGGCCCTCTAGTCACCAAGGCCTTTAAATGTGTAATTCAACAATCCGAACGTCAACCCCAGTTGTTGCAAACAGACCAAGGGAAAGATTTTTTCAACAAGGATTTCTCCAGCTTTCTCAAATCTTTGGATAATCACCTTTACACCACGTACAGCAATCTAAAGCCAGTGTGGTTGATAGGTTTAATCGCACGCTAAAAACCAATATGCGGGAAGAGTTTACAGCTCGAGGCTCTTATCGCTGGCTAGGCTTAATATCAGAGCTAGTGTCATTTTACAATGACACCAAACACAGAACCATTGGGACCAAGCTACGACTGGTCACCAAACATGTTCCGCGGCTGGATAAACTGTTTAACCCCATAATAACTGCTGACCCTAAACCTCACCTCCTCAAAATCGGATACCATGTTCGTGTGAGCAAATTTAAGTCTGTCTTCGACAAAGACTACTCGCCGAATTGGGGTACCGAAGTATTTCGCATTCGCCAAATCAACCTGGACAGCCCACAGTCACCTATTTACTCGAGGACCTCAACCATCAACCCATAAAAGGCCGGTTTATCTCCAATAACTCCTAAAGACAGCGTTTCCAAAACATAACCTTATGGGAAAAGTGTTGAAACAAAAAGGAAACAAAATGTATGTGAAATGGCTGGGATTTAGCTCAGCTTTCAATTCTTGGATTAATAAATTAGATTTTGTGTGAACCCGTATGTCTATTATTTATTTATTCACCTCATGTTTACTAAACCTGTACCACTCTCAACTGCGCTCAGTTCTACACACAAGCCCACATGCCTGATCAGAAACACGTCTTTCTCTCTCGTTCTCTCCCCTCCCCCCCCCCCCCCCCTCACTCCTCACCTTGGTCGCCCTCCTTTAATCCCCTCCCTCTCCCCTCTCCAACCTTCCCTCCCCATCACTGTAGTTCGCACCTCTCGCCAGGCTATTGGTGGCGATGGCGGTGGCGGTTGTGTAAGGGATGAGTTGCACAGTCCCTACTTTTCCACTCTGCCACTGTTGTCAGTCACATTCTCAGCGTTTGACCTTCAATTGTCCTTTGTCTCAAGCTAGCGCAGTTGCCAACTTAGGTCACCGCATTCAGGTCGTGGTGGGGTAGCGGGCTAGCAGAGCAGGTCTGCTTCTGTTGTGTTGAGTCTTCAAGCTATAAAACACTCAGGCTCTCTAGCAGGCTACCTGCTACAAGAGTTAAGTCATACATTTCATTTAACAATTCAAAAGCTGTGTTTCATCCCTAACTCTGTCTCATCATGACCATTTATTCCGCTTAGCTACCCAGCGTCTACAGCATCACACCGCACAAAGCCACACTTTACATACCCATCTATGATTTTTGGTTTATAAAATTACGGGTCCATGACCTAGCCGTTTTTGTGTTATTTGAGTCAATGAGTCCACCTTAGGAAAGATCGGAAAACGAACCATCGTATGCCGTCCTGCCGTCCTGTCTAAATATCCATTGATTCCTTGGCGGCTTGGGCACCGTTGCCAGCAACAGGCTTGTTTAAACACACACCATCGGTACCGCCTGTCTCTCTCTACTACCACTATTATTTAAAAATTGAAGGTAAAAAGTTATTTTTTTACAATGTATCGTTAGGCCATTTGTCCACATTTTTGAAAACATAAATACTACAATCAAAAGGGGGCGTCACTCCAAGTCCTTTGACACATCGTACACGTCTCTAGCCTTATTGGTTCGCAAGATATAACAAAACGTCTCAAAATCATGTTTTTTACCCAAAAATTCTGTTTCACACATTTTCAATACATGCGTTCTCGTGACGAGGAGCACTCAACAAAAAAATTACACCTCAAACATCGTTGTAGCATTATTGGTTCGCGAGATATCACCAAAAATGTAAAATACATGTTTTTACCCCGAAGTAGGTTTTCAATACTCAACCTATTTACAAAATAATCTCGCCATCACATAGATCAGATAAAATACCCTCAAAACGAATCTTCGCTTGACCCTCTAACCCTATTCATTCCCAAGATATCCCCACCTAACCATACTCCCACAAAACCCTCAGGGACTCAGCCTCATAAGTGCTGTAGAACTGTCGTTGCTTCACTACTACCACTTATTGTTCTAGAGACCTGAGACTTATTTTCGGGTTAGAGGGGGTAAAGACCTTTCATTTACGTCAAACACACGTCTTTGTAAAATTCTTAGTTTCCAAAATATATACAATTTTAAAAATTGAACTTTTTTGAAAAGAATGAAGAAAAGTATTGTTTTGTTCTAACGATAAATGCCATAGAGACCTTTCATTTACGTCAAATACACTACTTTGTAAAATTCCTAATTTCCAAAATATAGTCTACTTTCAAAATTAAACTTTTTTTGAAAATTTTAAAAAAATCCATGTTCTGTTCCAACTATAAAATACTTAAAGACCATTGGTTTAAGCCTATATATGACTGTTTAGGATAATTAGTTTTAAAAATATCGCCTACTTTCAAAAACAAAGATTTTCAAAATTGTTTTTAAAATATAACGAGTCGTCCATAGGAAAGGGGGCGCGGGCGTTCACCCAAGTCCTACAACTTGTCGCATGCCCAATTCCGACCAGTGGTTCGCGAGATATACATATGGGGGCAAACGTAGCGAAGCGGCTAGTGTCACTATTTTAAATCGGCCTTACCCCTCTACTTTTGTATGGTACTCCTTTCTCACTAAGTTTCAAGTTAATTGAGCTATTATATCTTTAATAGTGGTATTCAAATACTAAGAATACGCCCAGTCGCCATCGTGAACGTATGGAGTCGCTGTTCTTTTAACTTTGTCGTAGGAAGCCACTTACAAGGTTCTATATTAATGCTAATTTTCGTTGTTGACTCTTAAAAATATATTGAATTATTCGTTACCATATTCTATATTTTCACCCCCACCACCAAAGAACTCACTACTAGTGGAACGTGGGTTGGCGAACACGGTAACACACCTCTGTCCAGCATTGCTTCCACTTACTTATGTTGGGCTCCACTCTTTTACCATTCCTATTACCTCCCTTGGTCAACTCTTGTTCCCCTCCGACCTCGACGGTATTAGGTAAATCAGTGCCTAGGGAGTTTTTCAATTTCCCACATTAAATGGCCCTTGTCTCATCCTTGCTGATACCCTCATTCTTTGAGGGGTCAGACCTCTTCTCTTCCTGTTTAATGTTATCTCCTGCCTTCTGCTCAAGGACCTAAAGGAGGCAGGGTGCGTGTAGCTCCACCTTTTATGGTGTTTCTTGGATAGTGCTACACCCTCAAGGGCTCATGGTTGGTGAGTACAGGAGTTGGCGACCCCGAGGGATTCCTGAGCTGGGTTTGGTTTCCCCTATTCCACTGACATTGGGATGGACATTTATCCCTCTTTTTCCTATCTGCCTTTCATGGCTCGCTTTTCTTCCAAGTCCATGAAATCTGATTTTTTGAAACTTAAGGTCATTTGTTCTCTTACTGTCTTTTATTTATGTTATTCTTTTTTTTGATTGGTTTCTTTTAGTTTGCATGTTAGTAATAAATCCTTAGTTAGTATAATTAGTTGTAGTTGTAGCAGTAGTTTCCATTCCATCATCATTTTCACTTTCACCCAAAATATAAGGGGGCGATAACCTTGATGTTAACCCTAAAACAAATATTATGATCACCATAATCCATATTTCAATGATGGCTTATTTCAGCGAAGCCCCATATGTGGTACTTCTTTCTTACTAAATTTCGTTTTAATTGTGCAGTTACATTCTTAATGACCTACTATCACGATTTAATAATACGTCCACCGCCATCTTGAAAATTTGAAATCGCTGTTACTTTTCTGTGGGCATGCGCTACTCCATGCTGGCTTCTTACTTACCACTAATTATGGATATTAGTTCTAAAACATAGAATGTTTTTTATTGTTAAATTATTAAATTTTGGATGGCCGCTGCGAGCTGTATTCAGTGTGATGAATGTATCACTAACGATTCTGACGCTTATATAACCCTCCTCTTCTACCGAATTTTGCCTTAATTGTTCAATAACACCCTGAGATTTATACTATAATATTACGCCTAGCCACCATCCTGAATCTATAGAGTCACTGTACTTTTGCTTTTGGCATACGTAGCGTCTTAATAGATTCGGTTTTGGTTTCTGAATTTCGTTATTATAGCTCTAAAATAACGAATGTTAACAATTTATTTTGAAATTTCAAGATGGTCACTGTGGACCATATTCAGTGTGATAATACTTTGAATAAGGTGAGTCAGAGCTCTTATATGTTGCTCACCTCTTGGCAGGATTCGTTTTAATTACCTACGTTAATCCTGCGTTGCCAATTTTAATGATCTAATAGTCCGCGCAGCCACCATCGTGAATGAATGGAGAGTCTTGATGCCTTTGCCATACAAGGCCAAATATTCGGTCCCACCTTGTCACTGGTTTTCGATATTGTAGCTCTTGAACCTTGAGAGTTATTTCTTTTTTTTATTATTTTAGCATTTCAAGATGGTGACTGCGCGTAATCTTCACGTTCATATAGGCATAACCTTGATTAGAAGGTCCTCACACAAGACTATCTGAATTCTAAGTACTTTAAACATTGATTCATTGTATCATAAGTAATGGATTATGATGCTTGCATGATTCGCATGCCCGACATATTGAAATTGTTTGGCTGACGACCCCGTAGTTTAGGCACAAGACGCTGGTTACATGAAGGTATGTTTTACCAAAATATGATAGAGATCAGATGATTAGTTAAGTCTTAATTTGATATAAACTTTGAATATTTGGTTGGCCGCCATTGTCGTTAATATGGCGGCACTATTAATCATGACTTACTGCGTGGCGCAGCAGTAACATTCTCGCCTGATATTTCCAAGGCTGTAGGATCGAATTCTGGCTCAGTCAGTTGACATTTGAGGGAGTGCAAATGCGAGGGAGCCGTGTCAATAGATTTACTGGGACGTTAAAGATCCCTTTAGGGGCCAAATTCGAGCACCCCGGCGTCTCTAAACCCGCAGTAGTTATATGAATGCAAAACCTATAACACTGTTTAATTTAAAAAAGTCTGAGATGTCCTTTGCTAGTGCTCTCTCGTTACCAAAATTGGTTCAGTTATGTTTCTTCATGTTTGAATTGATAGGTGGGGCAGACATGTAAACATACAAACTGAGACAGACACAGCGATATTTGGCCCGTGTCGATCTCATAATTCTACTGTCATATGTTACAAATATCAAAAGTAGGCTAATAGGTTGTTCAGAATCAGTTCACAGATTGAAAATGAGCACCAAGTTGTATATTTATTTCATCCATTTTATAAGCCAGGTAGGTCAATTACAAATCGGAATTGAGAATGTGGTGCTAATTTACAGTATAGTTCCCAGTTTTAATTTGTTATTGCCGAACCATGAGCAATATCTGAGTGTCAATCTAATTTGTAATTTCTTATATTGCAAGGTTAATTGTGACGAGGATTCATAAAGTACCGTAATGCACACAGGATCCAGTGAAACCAATTCATATATTAAGGCGAGAATATACATTTTCCAGTCAAACTCGACGAATAAATTGCTGTGTTGCTGACAAGCAGAAAAATTTGTGTTCATACTTAGACGACATCATCCCAAATCACCAAAGTTACGAAGGCTGGGTATGCCTGTACTCCAGATCAACACAACTGATTGACCGTCACTCCAGTTGTCTGCCAGGTAGACATCGATGTATATAAATGAAAAGAAGGTTGGAAAGATTATTTGGAATTTCGTTTTCATTCAGAACACCAGTGGCGCACCTATCAGTAATTACCTGATTTTATCAGTTAAGTATTAAGCGTAAATAGGAATGTGGCTTTACTGAATTGTGTTCATTATATTAAAATATTAAATATTGTGCTAGACCAGGCGTTCTCAACCTTGTGCTTGCGAGCATCACGTTGCTATTTAAATGGAATGTTGAGTTAAATTCATTCAGACGTGGAAAATAGGCATGGGCGTAATCAATTATTTTAAGAAAATTGCGGTTACTGGTTTTGTATCAGCATATTGCATGGCATTAGTCGCTCTATATTCAATGACTAGCAGTAGTGCCCGGCTTCGCCTGGTGGATTTATTTGTTTTATGGATGATAATGAATACTACTACAGAACTGGCACATGATAGGCCTACTTAAACTAACAGAAAACAATATTTTAAAAATATATCTTTGTGTGGTGGTGGTGGTGGTGGTGGTGGTTGTTGTAGTGGGGGTGATAAGTAGTACAGTATAATGGACGTAACATTCAGGTCATTTTTCCGTAATGATAATTATAAATAGGGAAACAGCTATTTACTAACTACAGCACTGACACATGTAATTTACAAACAAATCTACAAAAAAATAGAAAGAGGAGTAAGTGGAATAAAAGACACTGCCTAGGGCCTATATATCATTGGCTGTTAGAAATGTAGAGAACAATAGTGTCGTCTTTTGTCGCATAGCGCCGTAGGAAAATAATCAGAACTCTTTGGAAAACTTCGGCTGTCCCGAGCTACTATGCCCAATTACGGAAGCCACCGTAATTATATTTTGTATTTCGGATGAGCAGAACGCTAGCTTGAAGTTTAAACTGAGCGCGAAGTCAGCTAGTTCGCCGAGCGACTCAGAGGATACGCTAGGAGAGGTACCTGTGGCGCCAGCGGACGAGTTGCCGAAACTTATTGATGAGAAATATTAATCAACGACTTGAGGTCTAGAACCTAGTGGATAATATTGGCTATGGAATTCCAGGAATGCCAGAAGAAATTTGAGAACAATCGGACCAGTCGTTTGGAAGTTATAGGTATTTTTGTAAAGCACATGTTTTAACAGGAAGTAGGGTGTGTGCTGGAGTTTTGAAGAGCAGGGCGTGCTCGCCGCCCGGAACAGCGAACGCACGGCGTTTCAGCTCTGTGCCTGTATATATAGCCGTGTGTCTGGAGCATGAGTATGTCATTATTACATCAGTCTTCGAAGAGATACCGTCGTATCGTCACCATACCACGTGCTACGCTGTTATAGACCGTCATTATCACCGATCGAGTGGGACTTAGTCTCTGGAGCTAAGCTTGCGGACTTATTCTTTATAGCTGAGCCAGTTGTCTCGAGTGGAAAGTACTCAGAATTATCGCGTCATACCGGTCAGGAGATGGAACTTAGTTTATGACTTTGGGGTCATTTGTTTCAAACAAACAGTGTTGGAAAATATTCCATCTATGTTTCCATATACTCCACTGACTGTCAGAGTATGTTCGCAGATGTTGGGTAACTTTTTCATCTTTGAGTGGCATCAGAATCAGACTAGACGGTATATTTTTCAAGTTGTAAACATTGAGCTGCTTAAACAAGTGTTCAAAATAATAGGACAGTCAACGATGACGTCAATAGTCATGTCGAACAGTTGTGTAAATTATCGTGGAGTGGAAAAGTGCGTATTCTTGAACGCGAATATGGGTCACTAGATACCACGTGGATAGGATCCAAATGGAGGGACCCGAAGGTTAGCCGAATGCGAGGCGGATGGCCAAGTACTGGTGCCATGCTAATGGAGGGAGGAATGTACCATTAGATTTCGACATCAACCAAGGATCTGCAACGATGTGAACTTCAAGAATATGTAAGCTACATTCTTGTGTACTTTTTCTAGAATAGAGTAGATGAGAAGTTAAATTTATATTTCGCTTAGAAATTACCAACACTTCAATTTAATTTGTGTTTGCTTCGTTCTGACAGCTAAGTCTATCGAGACTATAGTCAGAGATATAAGTGGTAGTTGACAGCGATTGTACAGTCATGAGAAAATTTATTTCAGTCCAAGTAACATAAATAAAGAGGTTTTTCGTTGATTAAAATATTTTCGTAGTAGAAGGTAGCTTGGATCTTCAAATTATTCAACTTAAAGATTTAAACAGTATTAAATACAAATTTCATAACGATCATGAGTAAATCCATTTGAAAATAATAATAATAATGAAATATTTCTATAATAATCATAAACAAATTATAAAATGATTATGAATAATTATAAATAATCAAATTCAGGGAAGTGATAAAATAATTTTTGTTTAATGCAGTAATAATAATAACAATTAAGTTTATTTAACATTATAAACAGTTGAAGATTTCAGAGTGTATAGTTTAATAATAATAATTAATTCGAATAAATATTATAACCATTGGGAAGTTGAGGAGTTGAGTGTATAGTTAACGGTAATAATAATAATAATAATAATAATAACAGTGATTATTTGAAAATATTTGAAGGGAATAAACAGCATATCAGTCAGTAAATAAATGGAAAGATAATGACATATTTGTGAAATGCACCACAATATTCAGAAAGAGTAGAGGAACGGTAGGTGAATTAAGGATGAACATGTATAAAATAGGGCGTAGAATTGTTAAATGAAGGTAGAAAAGAAAATGACTTATGGAAAATTTTGTTTAAATCAGATCTTGGAAGAGTAAAGACGAATGCGTGTTGTTTAAAGGCAGAAATAGTGCACAGAATAAAAGAATAAATCATATGTTGATTTAAATATTTAAAAAATATATAAAAATAGTAATTATGCGACTTGAAGGTAGGAAAGAAAGAATAGGTAGAAAACCGTGGATCACTCAGGATATACTAGAATTGATGGATGAAAGGCGGAAACACAAGAATCTAAGAGATGAAAAGGGGAAAGCAGAATACAGACGTCTGAGAAATGAGGTTAACAAGAAGTGCAAGGAAGCGAAAGAAGAATGGTTGAAAGAGAAATGTGCAGGTATAGAAAATTGTCTGAAATTAGGAAAAGTAGACACAGCTTATCGAAGGATTAAGAATACATTTGGGGAAAAAAAGACTAAGTGCTGTAATATTAAGGAAACAAATGGAAAGCCTCTAACAGATAGGGAAGAAAAGGTTGAGAGATGGAAAGCTTACATAGAGTGCTTGTATAAGGGAGAGGAGATTGAGAATCATGTAATGGAAAGGGAGGAAGAAATTGATGAGGATGCAAAAGGAGATTTAATATTGAGATCAGAATTTGACAGAGCATTGGAGGACTTAAGCAGGAACAAAGCACCAGGCATAGATGATATACCGATTGAGTTGCTACGCTGCATAGGAGATGAAGGTCTGATCAGGTTATTTCACTTGGTGTGTAGGATTTATGAGACAGGTGAGGTACCTCCTGATTTCAAGAAGAATGTTATTATCCCTATACCAAAGAAAGTGGGAGCTGGCAGATGTGAAGATTACCGTACAATCAGCTTGATTACTCATGCTTCAAAGATCCTGTCTAGAATAATTTACAAGAGGATTGATAGCCAGATAGAAACGGAGTTGGGTGAAGACCAGTTTGGTTTCAGGAGAAATGTAGGGACAAGGGAAGCTGTACTAAGTCTTAGGCTGATTTTGGAAGGTAGAATAAGGAAAGATAAGAGAACGTTCATGGCATTTGTAGACTTAGAAAAGGCTTTTGATAACGTTGATTGGACTAAATTGTTTGACATTTTGAAATCTATTGGAATAAAGTACAGGGATAGAAGGGTGATATACAATCTATACAGAAACCAGACAGCAGTCATTCGAGCTGAAGGACATGAGAGAGAAGCTGGTATTCAGAAAGGTGTAAGGCAAGGCTGCAACTTATCACCCATACTTTTCAATCTTTACATTGAACAAGCAATGAAGGAAATTGGAGAAAAATTTAAAGTGGGAGTGAAGATTCAAGGAGAAATAATTTCAACTCTGAGATTTGCTGATGACATCGTCATCTTGGCCGACAAGCCTGAGGATTTGAATGAGTTTTTGAATGGTATGGATTCCGTCTTACGGAAGGAATTCATGATGAAAATTAATAAATGTAAAACAAAAATACTGGAATGCAGCCGAAATAAATCAGAAACCTCTATGGAGATCAAATTGGCAGGTGAAAAGCTGAAGGAAGTAGGAGACTTCTGTTACTTAGGAAGCAGAATAACCAGTGATGGACGAAGCAAAGAGGATATAAAAATTAGGTTGGCTCAGGCAAGGAAAGCCTTTCTACAAAAAAAGGAATCTGTTGACATCGAATATAGATTTAGGTATTAGGAAGTCATTTTTGGAAGCCTTTGTCTGGAGCGTAGCGCTCTATGGAAGTGAAACTTGGACTATTGGTGCAGCAGAAAAGAGGAGAATGGATGCATTTGAAATGTGGTGTTACAGGAGAATGATGAAGATCAGATGGGTAGATAGGGTTACAAACGAAGAGGTATTAAGGCGAGTGGGAGAGGAGAGATGTTTCTGGCGACTGCTAATGAAGAGAAGAGATAGGTTGGTAGGACAAATACTAAGACACCCAGGAATAGCAAGCTTAGTTATGGAAGGAAGGGTCGAGGACAAGAACTGTAGGGGTAGACCAAGGTTAGAATATGTTAAACAGATAGCCTCGGATGTAGGGTGTGGTAGCTATGTCGAGATAAAACGATTGGCTCAGGACAGGGAGGCATGGAGAGCTGCATCAAACCAGTCAAAAGACTGAAGACTCAAACAACAACAGATCGGCATTTAAAGAAAGAATGTGGAGGCTCGAAGCCGTCCATTGGAATATGTATTTCCATGTTGTTAAAGTGATGTGAGATCATTTGCTGCTTAATTGTGAAAAAGAAGGGTTGAGTCGTGTAACCGCCCCATATTTCTGTCCAACTCCATTTTCGTCAGACACGTTATCGCCTAAATACCTGGGTAAATCATTCTAATTTTCAATCATGGAGCCCTCTCATTATTTAGTTTTGCTAAAGCCTAGCCGGATCCTCAAATGAAATAAAATAAATACAGATATGTGAGTGTATAAAATAAATTTCGAATTACAAGTTGAATAGGAGTGATGCTTATGTAGTGATAAATAATGATAACTGTTGATATTCCTGATCTTAGATATTGTTTATAAAAGAAAGATAATTGCCGATGTTCTTTTGAATATTATTAATAATAATAATACTGATAATTTTGAAAGTTTAATAGTTGTGTGAATTTATGGTATATAACATTTAAAAATTTAAAGGAATGAGTAAATGACATGATGTCAACAACAATTAACACACTGAGTCATGCAATATGGTTATTCAAAGAAAAAATAATGAAAATTCATTTTTTTTTTTACAATTTGAAATTGAATTATGAATATGTGAGCATGGATTAAGACGACAGTCCATAGAAACAAATATTTTGAAAAGAATCAATTAGAATATTGAGGTCATAATGTGGAAGTGAACAGTGTACAGGGAGGGGCATATAAACAATGAGCCGCCTATCGTGTAAATACAACAATTTAGAGTAGGGACCGATACCCAGATGGACTATTAATTTCTGGTTATCCACAATTTAGAGTAGGGAGTGTTTTTGTATGTGTTGGTATTTTTCTGGTGAAGATTTTTGAGTGCTTTTGCATAATATCTTAGTATTTTAAATTGTTAATAAAATGAGATAATTTTAAGGAATTGTGATATTTCATTTCTCCTTTCTCGTCTCCCTTGCTTGTTAATTGCCATAATCAGTCATGACAGCGATTAATTTAGTTTTGCTCAGATGGACCCTGAGATTTTAGTTCTTGTGCTAGACTGATTTTGGGAATTGGCAAATGTGTTCGTTAGACTTCCGTCGGAACGGGCACACTACTGAGGTAGCAATAGTATCATTTATCGCCACAAAGCGCTTAACGATAAATTTCGGAATAAATGAAGGTAAATTTGAAAGCAACAACGCTTATTGTAGCCGATAATCTCAATGAACTGCACCAACACCATTGCACTTATACAGAGGCATAATATTTTCATGATGATAACTGTTTAAAGGGGCCTAAGAAATATTTTTGCACTAATTTCCCCCCGTGACTGCAATTTATAAACAGCGCAAGATGCAACTATTTTCGCAATTCTGCACCAGAACACTGGTAGGGTTGACGTGATGCAGCCAGAACTGCCCGTCAACAATAGACTTATTAAAATACTCTTACAGCTACACTACTACGGACATGAATGGTCCTAGGGCCTTAATACGTGGTTTTCAAGTTCATTTTGTTTGTTATTCTAAATGTAGGGAATGGAGAGCGTTGTCCAAAATATCAAGTAGACAGTGTTACCAGCAGGGCTTCAAAGTGTATTGAAATTTTGGTTCAATTAGGAGAAACGGTGTAGATTTGTAATGAAGGGTCTGAATGCAGGGAATGGAGTGGTCTGTCCAAAACTTAAAGTGGACAGTAGTAGGGGGGCAGTAAGAGTTCTAACGAGTAGCCTACATTCCTGTTGACGTCATCCAATATGGCGGCCATGACGACATCAAAGATGGCGGCCATGACGTCGCACAAGATGGCGACCATGATATCACCATGACGTCACACGGTCATGACGTTGCCAAGACGTTACATGGTCATGACGTTGCCATGACGTCGCACAAGATGGCGACCATGACGTCATGACTATAGCTTAACTAACCTAACCTAATCTCACTTACGAGGGGTGATCAAAAATGTTCCAAAATGTTAATCCATAGCCTACTTTCCTGGTGACGTCACCTACGAGGTGTAATCAAAAAGTAAATCCATAGCCTATTTTCTGGGTGACGTCACAACGAGGGAAGGTCCAAAATTCCAAAATGTTTATCCATAGCCTACTTTCCACTAACCAAAATGGCGACTAACCAAAATGGTGGCTAACCAAAATGGCGGCCATGTTTTAGATTTTCGATTTAAATTTTAGATTTTAGATTTTGGATTTCAGTTTTCAATTTTAGTTTTAGGTTTTAGATTTTAGATTTTGTGAAAAAGACCAACCTATAAGGTCACTGACCTAAGATTTTATCTTTATTTTTAAACATTATTGGGAAAGTAGACTATATGTTTAAACTAAAAAAAATGGCAAAGCCGATATCTCCCGAATGCATGGTCGGAATTTGATAAATGAAGTGTCGAGGCTGACACCCCCTTTCCCCAAAATTCCAAAAATGTTGACCCATAGCCTACTTTCCTGGTGACTTTGCAACGAGGTGTAATCAAAAATTCCAAACCGAACGCATGGTCGGAGTTTGATAAATGAGCTGTCGAGGCTGACATACCCTTTTTCCTAAATTCCAAAAAAATGTTGACCCATAGCCTACTTTCCTGGTGACTTTGCAACGAGGCGTAATCAAAAATTCCAAACCGAACGCATGGTCGGAGTTTGATAAATGAAGTGTCGAGGCTGACACCCCCTTTTCCCAAAATTCCAAAAATGTTGACCCATAGCCTAATTTCCGGGTGACGTCGAGATTGAAAGAGAACGAGAGTTAACCAAGTGAGGTCGACAGGAAAGAAGATTGATAGGAGCCTGGCACAAGTAAGTGAAAGCAATGTCGAACACAGCTGAGGCCCTGTGATTGTTAACCCTCGTTCTACTAGATGTGAGCCCCGCTGGAAAGAAACTTGAAACATGACTGCTTAGCATTGACCAAGATAATAGCCATGTTTGCATTAGTTAATAATTGAATGAACCCTAAATCACAGAGGCTTATGCCATGGTTTGTAGCAGACAATCCAACTCTAGATACTTTAAGCCAAAGCCTAGCGCACTAACCAGTTAGCTATGGGATGTAAAACAGTGTTGGCTGCTAAAACCTTTCGCGCGTTTCCTGGGGGAATGATTAAATGAATAATCGATGAAATGATAGTGGAAAGTGTTGCTAGAATGGAATAGTGACAGTGGAAAAACCGGTGTAGCTTGAGATTGGAAGAGAACAAGAGTTAATCAAGTGAGGTCGACAGGAAAGAAGATTGAGAGGAGCCCGGCACAAGTAAGTGAAAGCAGTGCCAAACACAGCCTAGGCCCTATGATTGCTAACCCACGTTCTACTAGATGTTAGCCCCCCTGGAAAGAAACTTAAAACATGACTGCTTAGCATTGACCAAGATAATAGCCATGCTTGCATTAGTTAATATTTGAATGAACCCTAAATCACAGTGGCATTTGCCATGGTTTCTAGCAGACAATCGAACTCGAGATACTTTAAGCCAAAGCCTAGCGCACTAATCAGTTAGCTATGGGATGTAAAACAGTGTTGGCTGCTAAAACCTTTCACACTTTTCCTGGGGGAATGATTAAATGAATAATCGATGAAATTATAGTGGAAAATGTTGCTAGAATGGAATAGTGACAGTGGAAAAACCGGTGTAGCTTGAGATTGGAAGAGAACAAGAGTTAACCAAGTAAGGTCGACAGGAAATAGGATTGAGAGGAGCCTGGCACAAGTAAGTGAATGCAATGCCGAACACAGCTGAGGCCCAGTGATTGCTTACGCACGTTCAACGAGATGTGAGCTCTTGGCGAGAAACATGAAACACAACTACCCGCTCGCATGCATGTAGCGCGACCTCGAGATAATGAAAACTGCAACTCTAGCATGATGACAGTGTTAAATTGTACATTCTCTAAACATGCTACATGTTAGATTCCATGTATGTACTACTATATGAATTATTGGATATTAAAATGAAATCAACTGTGAATATATTGAAAATGAATTGTCTTGGCATTCGCCTGGTGGTGAAAATAAAAAAATCACGAAAAACCCATTTTAAGAGAAGGAAATTCACTCCTGAATCACATTTGTAGCGTAGCGGTTAGCATGATTAGCTGGCGCTCGCCAGAGGTTCTGGGTTAGATTCCCGGCTCTCTCAAGAAATTTAAAAACTGGTATGAGAATTGGAACGTTGTCTCTACTCAGCTTTAGCCCAGACCCAAATGAGTAGAGAGAATTCGATTCACACTTTAGCTATTCTTGAAGTGGTTTTCAGTGATTTCTCACATTGTCTTTGAGCAAAATGCTGTGATGATACCATAAGGCCACGGCAGTCTTCTTGCTAGAATGAAATGACGACAGGGGAAACTGTCATTGCCGGAGAAAATAAAAAACTATATCTCATCGCTTTGTTCAGCACAAATTAGCATCATTAGCTGGCGCTCCCCAGAGGTTCTGGGTTTGATTCCCGGCTCTGTCAAGAAATTTAAAAGATGTATGAGAATTGGAACGAGGTCTACTCAGCTTTAGCCCAGACCCAAATGAGTAGAGAGAATTTGATTCACACTTTAGCTATTCTTGAAGTGGTTTTCAGTGATTTCTCACATTGTCTTTGAGCAAAATGCTGTAATGATACCAACCATAAGGCCACGGCAGTCTCCTTGATAGAATGAAATGACGACAGGGGAAACTGTCATTGCCGGAGAAAAGAAAAAACTATATCTCATCGCTTTGTTCAGTACAAATTAGCATGATTAGCTGGCGCTCCCAGAGATTCTGGGTTTGATTCCCGGCTCTGTCAAGAAATTTAAAAGATGTATGAGAATTTGAACGAGGTCTACTCAGCTTTAGCCCAGACCCAAATGAGTAGAGAGAATTAGATTCACACTTTAGCTATTCTTCAAGTGGTTTTCAGTGATTTCTCACATTGTCTTTGAGCAAAATGCTGTGTTGATACCATAAGGCCACGGCAGTCTCCTTGCTAGAATGAAATGACGACAGGGGAAACTGTCATTGCCGAAGAAAAGAAAAAAACTATATCTCATCGCTTTGTTCAGCACAAATTAGCATGATTAGCTGGCGCTCCCAGAGATTCTGGGTTTGATTCCCGGCTCTGTCAAAAAATTTAAAAGTTGTATGAGAATTTGAACGAGGTCTACTCAGCTTTAGCCCAGACCCAAATGAGTAGAGAGAATTCGATTCACACTTTAGCTATTCTTGAAGTGATTTTCAGTGATTTCTCACATTGTCTTTGAGCAAAATGCTGTGATGATACCATAAGGCCACGGCAGTCTGCTTGCTAGAATGAAATGACGACAGGGGAAGCTGTCATTGCCAGAGAAAAGAAAAACTATATCTCATCGCTTTGTTCAGCACAAATTACCATGATTAGCTGTCGCTCCCAGAGATTCTGTGTTTGATTCCCGGCTCTGTCAAGAAATTTAAAAGTTGTATGCGAATTGGAACGAGGTCTACTCAGCTTTAGCCCAGACCCAAATGAGTAGAGAGAATTCGATTCATACTTTAGCTATTCTTGAAGTGGTTTTCAGTGATTTCTCACATTGTCTTTCAGCAAAATGCTGTAATGATACCTACCATAAGGCCACGGCAGTCTCCTTGCTGGAATGAAATGACGACAGGGGAAAACTGTCGTTGCCAGAGAAAGAAAAACTGTATCTCATTGCTTTGTTCAGCACAAATTTCGCATGGAGTGACTGGGATTTGAACTATGGACTCAGTAGTGGGAGACTAGCATGCTTTTGCCTAAGCCATGAAAAGGAAAATCCACAGCCTGCTTCCAGTCTCCGACCGGGTCAGGAATGGAATGAATGAAGCCCCCATCTAGCGGCGAGGATATGGACTGTGCCGGCTGCCGAGGCCTGACGCACCCCTCCGGGGCAATGATTAAATGAATGACAGATGAAATGAAATGATAGTGGAGAGTGTTGCTGGAATGAAATTTTGACAGGGAAAACCGGAGCACCCGGAGAAAAACCTGTCTGCCTCCGTTTTGTCCAGCACAGATCTCACATGGAGTGACCGGGATTTGAACCACGGACCCAGCGGTGAGAGGCCGGCGTGCTGCCGCCTAAGCCACGGAGGCTTTAAAATGCGAGTGGCATACACCAAGTCTCTGAGCCACATGAATGAATTCCACCATTCTTGAAGTGGTTTTCAGTGGTTTTCCACTTTGTATTTGAATAAAATGCTTAGATGATACCTACTGTAAGGCCACGGCCGCCTCCTTTACACTTCCTCGCCAAATCATTTCACTCTTTCAATCCCAGGTTAACAGGATAGAAAATGGAGAGGCGTTTTGATACAAGCATGTGAATGCAATGCTAGACATAGCTAGTACCTTGTGATTGCCAATCCTACATCCCACTAGATGTGAGCCCTCAGAGTTTGTAAAGGATGAACTAGGTAATACATTTTCTTTATTTCATCACTTAGCAACAGTTAACTAATAGCTGAGATCATGAAACAGGATGTGATGTTGCAATACAAGCTACTGTGTTTGAAAAAAGCTGATATTGCAGATAATTGAAAACGGAAAACTTATTATGAATGTAAATTGTTTTTTTGCAAGCTTGCAATATTGAACACTATAAATGCAAGGTCATAGCTATCATCGACACTCATTAGTCTCTCATTACCGGCGATTAATGCTGCAGTCTTATCATTTATTATAAACAACTTAAGAAAGCAGTGGCGTTACTTGGAGCAAAAGAAAACTATTTGTGAGGTATGTATTTAATAGATTAAACTTTTTAAACAGTTTAAATATAAATCAACGTGTATGTCATGGATTGATTGATTGATTGGTTAATTTATTTACAGATAATTGGTTATACCTAATCCAGTTGGCAACAACGGTTATTATTATTGCCACTGGCAATACAAGTTTGAAAATCCGTGTTAAAACGACTTGACCATTTTATCCAGTGTTCATGTACATGACTAAATGCCATTGACAAAACAAGTTTGAAAATTCATAGATTACTTGCAAGCATAGCTACTCGTATACTTTAAATATTCGTTGCATGCCAGCCCTCGATTAGACCGACTGAAAAGCTTCTTTAATAGGATTAACATTGAACTAGTTAGTTTCCTCCACTCTTCACCCCGTGGTGTAGCGGCTAGCGTTCTTGGTTATCACCCTAGAGGTGTGGATTCGATTCCCGATGTGCAAAATAAAATTCTGATGTGAGGGCTGGAACGAGGTACACTCAGACTCGTGAGGTAAAACTGAAAAGAGGAGGGTTCGATTTCCACTCAGTCATTCTAGCTTTCTCATTTCTACTGTACTCCAGGCAAATGCAGGGATGGTTCCTAACTTAAGGCTACGATGGCAATACTATTTTGTGAATCCGTGTTGAAACAACTTGACCATTTGTAATCTGCACCTCGTGGTGTAGCGGCTAGCGTTCTTGGTTATCACCCTAGAGGTGTGGGTTTGATACCTGATGTGCAAAATAAAATTCTGATGTGAGGGCTGGAACGAGGTACACTCAGACTTGTGAGCTAAAACTTAGAAGAGGAGGGTTCAATTCCCACTCAGTCATTCTAGCTTTCTCATTTCTACTGTACTCCAGGCAAATGCAGGGATGGTTCCTAACTTAAGGCTACGATGGCAATACTATTTTGTGAATCCGTGTTGAAACAACTTGACCATTTGTAACCTACACCTCGTGGTTTAGCGGCTAGCGTTCTTGGTTATCACCCTAGAGGTGTGGGTTCGATTCCCAATGTGCAAAATAAAATTCTGATGTGAGGGCTGGAACGAGGTACACTCAGACTTGTGAGGTAAATCTGAGAAGAGGAGGGTTCGATTCCCACTCAGTCATTCAGGCTTTCTCATTTCTACTGTACTCCAGGCAAATGCAGGGATGGTTCCTAACTTAAGACTACGATGGCAATACTAATTTTGTGAATCCATGTTGAAACAACTTGACCATTTGTAATTTGATTAACGCTTTATTCAATGCCGATGTTGACAACTAGATGCCATTGGAAAATACTATTTTTACGAATCCATGTTAAAACAACTAGACCATTTATGATTTGATTAAACGTTCTATCCAGTGTCAATGTTGATAACTAGATGCCACCCGACAATGCATGTTTGAAAATCAGTGTTAAAACAACTTAACCATTTGTGATTTGAAGAACACTCTATCTAGTATTCATGTTCATGACTAGATGCTACTGGCAATACTATTTTGGGAATCCGTGTTGAAACAACTTGACCATTTATAATTTGATTAACGCTTTATTCAATGTTAATGTCGACAACCAGATGTAATTGACAATACTATTTTGCGAATCCATGTTTATAAAAAAAGACTTGACCATTCGTGATTTGATTAAACGTTCTATCCAGTGTTAATGTTCACAACTAGATGCTACTGACAATGCTAGTTTACAAATCCGTGTTAAAACAACTTGGTGATTGTTGTAGTTGTTGTTGTAGCAATGTTGAGACTAGAGTGTCATAGTTATGTTTTTTTGTTTATAGATTATCATGGAAGGTTTGAATGCAATCGGTCAAGCCTGTGGTCTTGAACTCAAGAAGATGAGCGACTTGCCTATTCATACACCTTTTCGCATTCATAGAATAAAAAAATAAACACTAAATATGGAATTCGCGCTCTTTTCATTTGTGAAGAGTTTGAAACTTTTCTTCCTTCACGTTTCGATGACGTGCCTGATGATGTTTTTGAAGATATCAATACAAGTAGTCAACCTGTATATTTTATTTATGAAGGAAAAAATCATCGATGTATGGCACGTTTTGAATAAACAAAAACAAAAACATAAATGCTTGTTTTCTGTTTTTTTTTTTTTTGAAATCATTGCATTGATGATATACATTTGTGATTGTTGTTTTAATCCTAAAATTTATAGGTAGATAAAAGTCGTTGACCATTCATTCCACTAATAATTAACAACACATCTTAATAATACACCACTGTTATGATAGGCTATAGCATTATTTCCCACCTGCATGTCTCTCCTACCTCTCAAACAATCATCAAGCTGAGTGCTGAGACCATAAAAGGAGTATCAAGGTAGTTTTTTTTTTCAAGGGTTTATATTCAGTGACTTTATGAATAATTCTATAGCTAGTATAACATAGACATTGGTTAGCACTATGTAAAATGAAATACTATTTTAATCATGTTCTAAGATTAAGGGTATTCATTCTAACTATGGTTCTTGCTCAATCAAATACATGTAAACAGCATCTGTGGTTTGCTTGGAGCACTACATTGATAAACACTCATACTTAAAAATTTCCATTTTTACTTTTAGATTCCCTAGACATTTTGTTAACCTCTCTTTTGAGCATCACCAGAATATCATTCTATTCACATTCTGACGATTATAGTTATAAGAATAGCCTTGATAAAAAGCCTATATATAAGCCAGCACAAAAGCCAATACATAAGCCAATACAAAAGACAATACAAAAGCCAATACATAAGCCAATACAAAAGCCAACACATGGGGTTAGGTTAGGTTATGATATGTTACATTAGGTTATGTGAACTAAGTGTAACATTATAGTCTGTCTTAAAACAAGTCTAAACGTATAAGCCAACACAAAAGCCAATATATAAGCCAGCACAAAAGCCAATACAAAAGCCAATACATAAACCAATACAAAAGCCAACACATGGAGTTAGGTCAGGTTAGGTTATGATATGTTACATTAGGTTAGGTGAGGTATGGGTGATGTCATAGCCAGTCTGAAAGCAAGTCTAAACTTTTAGAACATGTCACGTGAACCTAACCTAACCCCATGAGTTGGCTCTTGTATTGGCTTATGTATTGGCTTTTGTATTGGCTTTTGTATTAGCTTATGTATTGGCTTTTGTGTTGGCTTATATATTGGCTTTTGTGTTGGCTTATAAGTTTAGACTTGTTTTGAGACAGGCTATAACGTTACACTTAGTTCGCCTAACCTAATGTAACATATCATAACCTAACCTAACCTAACCCCATGTGTTGGCTTTTGTATGGGCTTATGTATTGGCTTTTGTATTACCTTTTGTATTGGCTTTGGTATGGGCTTATGTATTGGCTTTTGTGCTTGCTTATATATTGGCTTTTGCACCCCCTTTTGCACCCACTTTTACACCCACTTTTGCACTCACTTTTTGCACCCACTTTTGCACCCACTTTTTGCACCCACTATTTACACCCACTTTTACACCCACTTTTTTCGCCCACATGCCATGTTCTGTGGCTCGACAATCATTCTTGCAATTGTTTTCAATCATTACAGTCATGCTTTCATTAAGCACAAGCATCTGCGATTCATGATTCATGAAATATCAATGAATGCATTAAAAGCATGGACATTGCATCAGCCTCTGCCATCCATGATGTATGATACTTTAAGAGACTCAGCGATTCACACTCTTGAACATTCAATCATCGTGCACGTGTACAGCTAAAGTTCAAGGCTAACACCTGCGCGAGGTCATGTGACACATCTACTTGCATTTTGTCACATACAAATCAAAAACGGGATGGGACTTGTTAGCTTACATGATTTTTCACACGTGCATTCGTCAAAATCCAACCATGCGTTCGGGAGATATCTTCTTTGACCCTGAATGTATGGCGGGTTAGTATATGACGTCACCAGGAAAGTAGGATCAACATTTTTTTGGAATTTTTGGAAAAAGGGTGTGTCAGCCTCGACACCTCATTTGTCAAACTCCGACCATGAATTCGGGAGATATCGACTTTGCCAGGTTAGTAGGTGACGTCACCAGGAAAGTAGGCTATGGGTCAACATTTTTGGAATTTTGGAAAAAGGGGGTGTCAGCCTCGACACCTCATGCGTCAAAATCCGACCATGCGTTCGGTTTGGAATTTTTGATTACACCTCGTTGAAAAGTCACCAGGAAAGTAGGATATGGGTCAACATTTTTTTGGAATTTTGGGTAAAGGGGGTGTCAGCCTCGACACTTCATTTATCAGAATCCGACCATGCGTTCGGTTTGGAATTTTTGATTACACCTCGTTGCAAAGTCACCAGGAAAGTAGGCTATGGGTCAACATTTTTTTAGAATTTTGGAAAAGGGGTATGTCAGCCTCGACACCTCATTTATCAAACTCCGACCATGCGTTCGGTTTGGAATTTTTGATTACACCTCGTTGTAAAGTCACCAGGAAAGTAGGCTATGGGTCAACATTTTTGGAATTTTGGGAAAAGGGGGTGTCAGCCTCGACACTTCATTTATCAAACTCCGACCATGCATTTGGGAGATATCGGCTTTGCCATTTTTTTAGTTTAAACATATAGCCTACTTTCCCAATAATGATTAAAAATAAAGATAAAATCTTAGGTCAGTGACCTTATAGGTTGGTCTTTTTCACAAAATCTAAAATCGAAAATCGAAAATCTAAAATCCAAAATCTAATACATAGCCGCCATTTTGGTTAGCCGCCATTTTGGTTAGTGGAAAGTAGGCTATGGATCAACATTTTGGAATTTTGGATCACCCCTCTTTGTGACGTCACCCGGAAAGTAGGCTATGGATTAACTTTTTGATTACACCTCGTAGGTGACGTAACCAGGAAAGTAGGCTATGGATTAACATTTTGGAACATTTTTATCACCCCTCGTAAGTGAGGTTAGGTTAGGCTAGGTTAGTTAAGCTATAGTCGTGACGTCATGGTCGCCATCTTGTGCGACGTCATGACAACGTCATGACCATGTAACGTCATGGCAACGTTATGACCGTGTGACGTCATGGTGACATCATGGTTGCCATCTTGTGTGATGTCATGGTGACGTCATGTGACGTCATGGCAGCCATCTTGGATGACGTCACGGTGACGTCATGGCCACCATCTTGGATGACGTCATGGCCGCCATCTTGGATGACGTCACCAGGAAAGTGGGCTACTCCTTAGAACTCTTACTGCCCCCCTACTGACAGTGTCACCCGCAGGGTTCCAAAGGGTAAGTATACAAAATTTGGTTCAGATCGGTGAAACGGTGTAGATTTGTGCCAAAGGACCTAAATGCAAGGAATGGAGTGGTCTGTCCGAAATTTCAAGCAGAAAGTGGTACTCGTCTGGTTCCAAAGGGTAAGTATGTAAAATTAGGTTCAGATCTTTGAAACGGTGTACTGTATATTTGTGCCAAAGGGCCCACATACAGAGAATGGAGGCGTATGTCCAAAATTTCATGCAGACAGTGTTACTCGCAGGGTTCCAAAGGGTAAGTATACAAATTGCCGTTCAGATCGGTGAAACGGTGTAGATTTGTGTCAAAGGGCCTAAATGCAGGAACTGGAGTGATCTGTCCGAATTTTCATGCAAACTGTGTTATTCGCAGGGTCCAAAAGGGTAAGTACACAACTTTTGGTTCAGATTGGTGAAAGGGTGTAGATTTGTGCCAAAGGGCCTAAATGCAGGGAATGGACTGGTCTGTCATAAATTTAATATAGACATGTTACTCACAGGGTTCCAAAGGGTAAGTATACAAATTTTGGTTCAGATCGGTGAAATGGTGTAGATTTGTGCCAAAGGGACTAAATGCAGGGAATCGAGTGGTCTGTCCGAAATTTCATGCTGACTTTGTTACTCGCAGGATTCCAAAGGGTAAGTATACAAATTTTGGTTCTGATCGGTGAAACGGTGTAAATTTGTGCCAAAGGGCCTAAATGCAAGGTATGGAGAGGTCTGTCCGAAATTTCTTGTAAACCGTGTTAATGATGATGATGATGATGATGATGATGATGATAATTGTTGTTGTAAGGGGCCTAACATCTAGGTTATCGGCCCCTGATGGTTTGAGTGATCGTGAAGATGAAATGCAAACTTAAAACTAACTGCTAACCTACATACTAGAAGAAGAAATGGAAAACTAAGGAGAATAAGGCAAATAAAGGACAGGAGGAAAAGAAATGCCCTCAACCCTCGAAGAATGCGGATTGAGGGATTTGGAAGGAAGGAGAGCCATGAAAGGCAGATAGGAAAGTGAAAGAGGAGAGGGTGCTCCCCAAAGGTAAGGGACGAAAGGGGAAAACGGACCCAGCTCAGGAATCCCTTGGGGTCGGCAACTCCCGAACTCTTCAGCCGTGAGCCCCTGAGGGTGTAGCATTATATAGGGTGCACCAAAAGTGGTGGGGCTACATACACCCGGCCTCCTTGAGGGCCTTGAGCAGAAGGCAGGAGATAACATGAAAAGAAAAAGAAGGCTGACCCCTCGCGGAGGGAATCAGAAAAGATGAGGCAAGGGCCAATTAAGGCGGGAAAGGTAGAGACTCCCTAGGCCTCGGATACCCTAATACCGTCGGGGTCAGAAGAGAACAAGAGTTGACCAAGTGAGGTCGACAGGAAAGAAGACAGGGAGGAGCCCGGCACAAGTAAGTGGAAGCAATGCCGGACTCAGCTGGGGCCCCGTGATCGCCAACCCACGCCCCACTAGATGTAAGCCCCTGGGGGAAAACCGTGTTAATCGCAGGGTTCCAAAGGGTAAGTATACACATTTTGGTTCTGATCGGGGAAAAGGTGTAGATTTGAACCAAAGGGCCTAAATGCAGGGAATGGACTGGTCTGTCATAAATTTCACGTAGACAGTGTTACCATCAGGGTTCCAAAGGGTAAGTATACAAATTTTGGTTCAGATAGGTGAAACGGTGTACGTATCACTAACCATAACGCCAGCGCATGCGGGTAGAGCTGTTCGAGAGCGCTTGTTCTACCGACTTACTGAACAAAAATCAATCTCTAAGGTTACCTGAGAGGTGTAGTCTAATGCTACATGGCCTTACTATTCCTCTTGAATCTGGCTATCATATAAAAAAAGAATTTTTCGAATCGGAGTGGTATTACCAGAGATTAGCGCGTTTAAACACATAAACATACAAACACACAAACTCTTCAGCGTTATTATATTAGTATAGATTTACTACAACTAGTTCGTTGTTTTACGCAATAGGCCTATTAACACGATTAGTTATTCGTGCTGCCACAATTTATATTCTTCAAGAACATGTAAGAAATGATACGCCAATATATTTCGCTCTTAATAACGGATATAACACCATGTTTCGCTTTGTTCGGTATGATTAACTCCCCAGAGACGATAATAATAATTGAAACAATTTGTTAGTATGTTTTTTGGATTGCTCATTGTTCGAGACTGGAATATACTAATACACGTTACCACATATTATATTTATCAAATGTACATCTCTATATACTTATACATATTGCAGGTCTGTAGCAGTATATAAATTGTGAGTATGTGGGCGTTCACACCGTATTGTGACCAAAAGCAAACGGCTGCTCTACCCTTCAGTTTTCTCCCCAGCTCAGTATCTCAACAACGAACATGGAGCAAACAACCACAGCGCCGTTCCTCCAAACAGTCACGGAGAACACAGCAATAGTGCCGTCTGGAGACAGCACAATGCACCAGACCACTGCCAACCCCTGAGTGCAGTTCACAACATGCCACCCCACAAAAAAGGGATGAAACACCTTTTTTCTATAAAACAAACACAAACACCCTAGTACAATTTGCACTTCACGACTGAGGGCCCTGTTTTCGGAAGTTGGAAGTGGGCATAACTTAGTGATTGGTCTTCTAAAAGTCTCCTTGGCAGTTCGGATTGTAGCTACTCTCACCAGGCCATCTTCTCCAGGGTGAATTCGGTTGACCTCCGCTAGTTTCCAATGTAGTGGAGGAGATGTGACCTCTTTGACGATACAAATGTGCCAGGTTGAACATTCTGACGAGCTATAGACCATTTGCCCCTTTGTTGCAAATGTGACGTGTAGTCTGTCGACCATGCCTTCCAAAAGGCTTGGGGCATTTGCTGGTATTATTTAACTCTTTGACATTATATACATTCACAAAGTCCATGCCGTTTTGATGGCCGTTACTCTGCTGCACCGATCCGTTGGTTGTACTAAAAATTGTCAAGTCCTCGCTAATTTCCATCGGTTTTATAACATTGCTTTGTCTATTAACAATAATTCACTATTATTCAATCTAGGTGGAGACTCTTTCTCCGGGTGTTGGCAGTTGTCTTGCGTCGTCATCTCTTTCCGCTATCTGTCCGTCAGCTACTGGTCTCCGCTTTCGCCAGGCACGGGCTTATACTCTTCCGATGGGCTGTCGTCCTTCCCCATCTCCATCGGCTTCGTAGCCTCCCACGCCTTGACTCTTGGTGGGGGTGCCGGTAGGTGTAGTCCTCTTGCCACGTGTGCGCAGCATGATGGCCTCAACTCACTTGCGAAGGGCGACCTTCTCCTCCCCTTCCTACCTGACGTAACCGTTCCTTTTCCAGCCGCAGTTCCTCCTCCTGTCTGCAGTGCTCCAGTTCCGCTTCTCGTTCGGCTTGCTCGCGAGCCAGACGTCGCCGCTCTGTCAGGGCTGCCTTGGCTTCTTCCTCCGTCGTGATTCGAATCCTAGCCGTCATGGAGGCTGTCATGTCCACTTCTTGGTCTATCTGGTCGAAGATGCTCTGAGACTAGTCTTTCTTCTCCACTGGCTCCTCCCCTTCTTCCTTCACGTTCACTTCCTTCACCCTCTCGACGACCGGATCTTGTTTTGGCATCACTGTGGAAACTGGTTCAGGTTTGACCTCCTCCGGCGATGGCTCTGGGACGGCCCGTGCGTCAATAGTGGGAGGTTTCACTTCCACCTCCTCGGGTGGGAGCGGCGGAGCAGTTTTCGAGCCCGGTGAATGGAGAGGTGTGGCCTTTGGAGTGACTCGAGGACTCGCCTTTGCATACTTGAGGACCTTGCCCGAGGGCTTCTTGGCTGGCATTTCTGGTTTGCTGCCCGGCTGCGTCTTGGCCAAGTGGACTTTGGGTAGTGGAGGCTTGGCTCCTTCTCTGTCCTTAGGCGCGGACCTCGCCTGTTATACTGTGTCTATGGGAAGCGCGTGTCGCAGGCGCCTGTGCTGCCTGCTCCTGGCTGACGCCCGTCAACGCGATGCTGAAGGAACGTGGCCGTCCCGGGGCCGTCAGCGGTCGATTCACCACGCCCGAGTTGATGTTGGTCGTGCTACTGTTGCTCATAACGGAAAATGATGCCTGAGGTGTTGGTGACATTGGTATGACGAGCGAGGTCGTTTCAAATCGTCCAGCTAGGATCCAACCAAGTTCAGTACTCTGGAGCACAGGATAGTTTCCATCTCTTATCATCCTTTCTTGTCGGAGAAGGTGGAAGATGATCTCCGCACCTATCAGTATGTCAATCCTACCAGGTTGGTTGAATGTGCTGTCCGCTAGGAAAAGAGTCTCAGAAATCCCCCAGTGCTGATGTGTTATTAATCCTCCAGGTAGTTCACCTGCAATTCGTGGTAGTTCAGAACATTTGAGTTCGACCTTGTAATCACTGCACACGGAGTGCAGCTCAACAGTCGCACTATGTTTTGATTCAGCCCCGTGAATAGGAATCCTATTTCGTTGTCTCTTTAGTCTCAGCCGCTCGACACATGCTGTCGTAATGAAGTTCCCCTGACTGCACGAGTCCAACAATGCTCGACAAATCTGTAGATTGTCATTCCCATCTCGTACTCGTACGAGTGCTGTAGAAAGTAACACTTGAATTTCGGTTTTAGCTCTAAGAGAGCAGTAGATGGCAGCACTCTCTCGTATGGTGCCAGCAATACTAGATGTTTGCAAGGTTGCACGAGCCAAACTGGAGTTTTCACCGTGGTGAAGAAGCGTGTGATGCTTTAGTCCACATGTTTAGCAGGTTCGAGACGAACACTGGCTGGCATTGTGCCCTGACCTTAAACAGTTTGAACAAAGTTTCATTCGGCTTACGAATTCAGTGCGTTGTTGGACGGTACTGCTAGCAACGTCAGTGCATTTGAACAAAGGATGCATTCCACTACAAAATACACATTCATTCTTAGTGGATACATATGACTGTCTGACGGGAATTAGGGGTTTTGAGGCAGAATTGCGATGCATGTGGTTATCGTTTGGTTTCGAAGATTGGCATGACTTAATTAGTTCCATTGCTTGACAACGATTTTTCAAATAACTGCATAAATCAACCAATTTCACAAACTGCGAATTGGAAGAATCTAGTTCCCACTGTTTCCTAGTGCCTTCCTCCAACTTCTCGAGAATTAATTGAGAAATGAGAACTTCATGAAGTGGAATTTCGATATTAAGGGCAAGTATGGCATTTATATTGCTACTGACGTGGTCTACTATTGCACGCAGGTCTGAATGTGATTCTTTGTTAACTGTTGGGAGATTAAGCAGGTTCTTTACATGAGCAGTGGCAATTAATTTCTTGTTGTTGTATCTGTTATTGACAGAGTGGCAAGCAATTTTGAAATTTGAGCTCGTAACTGGAAGGTTCTGGATAAGCCTCCGAGCTTCCCCTGTAAGTGAGGACAGAAGATAGTGATAGCGCTGTATGTCGTCCAGTGACTCGTTGTCAATAACCAGACTTGTGAAAGTATCACAAAAGTGACGGAATTCTATAATATTTTCCCCAAACGTTGGCAGGTTGATAGTCGGAAGTCTTAATTCTCTTTTACTAGAAGTCGAATTACTAGCACTTGAGGTAGAAGCGCTGGCTGATCGTCTTCCTAAATCTTTCTCAATGAAGGTTGTCATCCTGCCCATTAGGTCATAGTACACCGTTTCGAAATGGTTTCTTTCCTCAGTGTGGTCACCTACATCATCATTCAACTCCAAAGGTCCCTGAGCATCACCAAATTTCTGCCGAATATTGGGCATGTCACCTAACCTAGTTTTAATGGCATTGATACTGGTGCCGTCTTTAAAATTAGAGAGGAAATTCTCCATTCCAGTAAGACTGACCTTTACTAAAACTCTAGATTTTACAAGGAGTGACCTTTATTTAGGATCCATGGTGTGGGAATAGGATTCTACTTCGAGGCTGGTGGTAGGGTCAAAAATGGTTGCTGCAACTGGAGAAGCAAATGACGGCAGATGTTGGGCTTATAGTGTATCCAACATAGCTTCCAACCAAGCGCTAAGTTCCCGTGACATAGTTTACTGTAATCACTCTTTCACATCCGAGCACTAACACGCGTACACATTACATAATACACAGGGATCCGACCCGGTTGGACCATGTTCGGGACTGGGATATACATACGTGAAACAAGGATGGAAGTGGACTGAATGCTGGTATGGTATCTCTGGATCTCTGTGGCTTATATGAACACTAATACACGTTATCACATATTATATTTATCACATGCACATCTCCATATACTTATACATATTACAGGGTCTGTAGCAGTATATAAATTGTTAGTATGTGGGCGTTCCCACCGTATTGTGACCAAAAGCAAACGGCTGCTCTATCCTTCAGTTTTCTCGCCAGCTCAGCATCTCAACAACGAACATGGAGCAAGCAACCACAGCGCCGTTCCTCCAAACAGTCACGCAGAACACAGCAATAGCGCCGTCTGGGGACAGCACAATGCACCAGACTACTGCCAACCCCTGAGTGCAGTTCCCAACACTCATCATTACAATCCTTCATGATCCATAATTGCTATGGTTTTGTTTTATGATGACCACTTAGATAGTAACCGGAATATAGGTAGGCTAATAGGATAGGAAATATTCTTAGTCTGCCAAACACAGGAGACTTTATTGATATGGCACTAAATGATGTGGGTACATATTTTTCTACGTAGTCCCAATAGACAATGATGCACTTGTTCCATTCCACTAGCTTACAAACCCCTGTTGGTAAACGCCTATGCCCTAGGTTTGGACGAATATCCGTACGACTTCTTCAACGGCATCATTGTTGGTGAAGCGACAACCAATTACGCACATAAGAAGTGGAAATCAGCCACCGGATGCCTGGTCGGGACTGTAGAGGTTGTGGTCCATGAGCTCCGAACTGAAGGTGGGAATATGACTGAGCTTTGCCACTGCCATGCTGGGTCTCACACTGCTGTGAAGAAGATTGACTCGAGCTGTGAAATCGCCAGATACATTTTGACCTATGGCAGTTTTAGTAGTGCCAATGTTTCGCTATAGCAATTGCATTGAAGGGTCTCCTCTTCGAAATTAGGCCAACAAACATACCTTTCGCATCCCAAAACACTTTCAAATGTCCCATGTTCGCCAAGGGGATTACTTGAACTTCTTTCAAACCAGAAATGTCATGCTTCCATACCTAGGACACAGCCTTAGAATCGGGGTTTAAATTGTTGACCCAACCTTTGTGTCCTGTCACAGTTTGGGAAAGAAACGCATTTCCCTCCTTCAAGAAGTACGTGAGGAGCTTCAGGCATGTTCCCAGTCTTTCCGACATGTGGTGTGTTGTGAGCTGGTGATGGCGCTTTGTGGTATTGCAGGGCATAATGGATAATTATATGGGCTAACTCATAGGACGTACGAACTTCTATGGTGACACGATCCACTGTGACACGTGTGTCCGGTTGAATCACCTCAACAACTCTCCCATCTCTCGTAGCTCTTGTAGGCTACACACTCGCATGCTCCTCTCAGAATTTCTGGCACCATGCAACCACATTTTTGGAAAACATTGCAGAAACTTCCACTAAATGGCTATATGTATTGGTTTCAGGGATACCACGTGCCCACTCCTTTATCATATCACAATACATTTCGTTCACTAAACTTGCAAGGCATCCGCTATACCGTCATTTTGTTTTTAGACAGCATTACGTTTGCAACACACCCACGATGAGGTTCATACATCCCAAAGTAACGTATGTTTGTGTGTGTGTGAGCACTGGCAAGCCAACAGTTCCAAGCGTTCTCCACAAATTAAATGGAGAAACTTTATTTCCCCCACGCACATACGGTAAACATTACACATGATTCCTTGGTGCTTCCATTCTGAGTAGGAGACAATAATGTAAATCAAGAAGAGACGATCAGGGTCTACTAAAGCAGGACTATATAACTACCCAATTTAAGTCCGATCCATCCAGCTATTAGAATTATTAAGAGGGAACAGACACACCGAGAATATGCGATCATGCAGGCCTATTCTCCACATGATGAATGTAGGCTTCGAATGTTTTCCACTGGTACGAAAAATATATCCAAGGATTATCAAGAATGTCGGCACATATAGAATTCCGTAATCTGAAAATCGGCGTAGGCCTATATATATTACAATAGGTTGATTCTAAATTGTAGGGTTGCCCTTACGGAGCATATCATTCCGGAAAATAGTTCTCATCACGTGGGAAATAATCCGTCATGTGGCAATATATCCATGCAGACTAAGTACGTACCACATGAGGGGGTGCGTCTCATGCTCGATGAACACAGCAGGGCCATTTTGTGAAACTTTCCTGGAATGGAAGCACTTCTGAGTGCGTTGTGAAACTATACAGGGTTAGTGGCGGGCAAATCACATTGCTGTACTGTGCCCGTTTGTCCGGAGACAGCCCCCAAGACAGTTGAACACAAGACTCAGAAAATCTCAGGTGGAAAACGGGTATGGGCTAGGTGGTGCTGAACTGTGTCCGAGTATCACGCCTGAATATAGGAAGGAAGAAAAAATTACAGTCAGTCTGAAAGACTAGACGTTATATCATTTCAAATGACGCATGCTACAAATGCGACACATGTTAGAAAGACACAGGACTCTTTCAACAGACTTCATTACCCATTAACTAAGGCTTCCCGCGCGGGCACCTCTTTAAGGGTCACGCTGTAATTGAGTCTGACATGTTTTACAGCTCTTTAAGGGTCACCCTCTATTTGATTGAATCTAACATACTGTACACCTCGCTAAGTGTCACCCTGTATTTTGCTCTGACATCCTGCACACCTCTTTAGGAGGCACCCTGTATTCTTATCTGGCATCTTGTATATCACTTTAGAAGTCACCCTGTATTCTTGTGTGACATCTTGTACACCTCTTTAGGAGTCACCCTGTATTCTTGTCTGACATCTAGTGCACCTCTTTAGGAGTCACCCTGTATTCTCCTCTGCCATCTTGTACACCTCTTTAAGAGTCAACTTGTATTCTTATCTGGCATCTTGTATATCTCTTTAGGAGTCACCCTGTATTCTTATCTGGCGTCTGGTACTGTATTTTGCTCTGACATCCTGCACACCTCTTTAGGAGGCACTCTGTATTCTTATCTGGCATCTTGTATATCTCTTTAGAAGTCACCCTGTATTCTTGTGTGACATCTTGTACACCTCTTTAGGAGTCATCCTGTATTCTTGTCTGACATCTAGTGCACCTCTTTAGGAGTCACCCTGTATTCTCCTCTGCCATCTTGTACACCCCTTTAAGAGTCACCGTGTATTCTTATCTGGCATCTTGTATATTTCTTTAGGAGTCACCCTGTATTCTTATCTGGCGTCTTGTACTGTATTTTGCTCTGACATCCTGCACACCTCTTTAGGAGGCACCCTGTATTCTTATCTGGCATCTTGTATATCTCTTTAGAAGTCACCCTGTATTCTTGTGTGACATCTTGTACACCTCTTTAGGAGTCACCCAGTATTCTTGTGTGACATCGAGTGGACCTCTTTAGGAGTCACCCTGTATTCTCCTCTGCCATCTTGTACACATCTTTAAGAGTCACCTCGTATTCTTATCTGGCATCTTGTATATCTCTTTAGGAGTAACCCTGTATTCTTATCTGGCGTCCTGTACTGTATTTTGCTCTGACATCCTGCACACCTCTTTAAGGAGGCACCCTGTATTCTTATCTGGCATCTTGTATATCTCTTTAGAAGTCACCCTGTATTCTTGTGTGACATCTTGTACACCTCTTTAAGAGTCACCCAGTATTCTTGTCTGACATCTAGTGCACCTCTTTAGGAGTCACCCTGTATTCTCCTCTGCCATCTTGTACACCTCTTTAAGAGTCACCTTGTATTCTTATCTGGCATCTTGTATATCTCTTTAGGAGGCACCCTGTATTCTTATCTGGCATCTTGTATATCTCTTTAGTAGTCACCCTGTATTCTTGTGTGACATCTTGTACACATCTTTAGGAGTCACCCTGTATTCTTGTCTGACATCTTGTGCACCTCTTTGGGAGACACCCTGTATTCTTCTCTGCCATCTTGTACACCTCTTTAAGTGTCACCTTGTATTCTTATCTGGCATCTTGTATATCTCTTTAGGAGTCACCCTGTATTCTTATCTTGCACTTTGTACACCTCTTTAGGCTACGCTCGAAGCCCCAGGTCGCTCGACGCCCCCAGAACTCTTTCAGCAGACTCCTTTAACCAATAATTTAGGCTTCCCGCGTGGCTGCGTGACGTCACGCAAGTAGTGTGTTTTGGACAGTTCAGATCCCTCCTCCTCCACACCCTCCACACAAGATGGCGGCAGCCCGATAACTCCCGAACCCGTGGTCGGATTTTAACGAATGAGGTGTCATTGAACTCGGGCTGATACCCCCTTTCCTATGAACAACATATTTCAACCCCAAAAATAAAACCTACCCCTACTAGGCGGTGGAATTGTATTTTTTTTTTTTTTAGAGAATCTCTCTTTCCAATTGCAACATGTGAGAGTTTGAATGCTAATATGGAATGAAAAGTTGTTCTACACAAGAGACATGTGTGCGGTGGAAAGCCACTATGAATTAGCATGCCCACTCATGGCTTTTGAAGAGGGTGGGGAAGCGGTTCCCTGTGGACGGGTCCTTGTTGACAGGTCCCTGTGGACGGGTCATTGTTGCCGAGTCCTTGTGGACAAGTCCTTGTGGACAAGTCCTTGTGGATGAGTCCTTGTTGATGAGTCCCTTTGGACTGATCCCTTTGGACCGGTCCCCTTGGACTGGTTCATACGGACAAGCCCATGAATTTATTTAAATTATGTCAAAGGGCCTAACTACATATTGCGTGTAAAGCAGTGTGTTGAACTAACGTTGTTCACCAGTCCCCCACTACTATAATGTGATAACGATATGAAAGGAAAGTGACGAAATGCATGTGAACACGTGTGAGATGACCTTATTACCGTCCTCCTTGTGAAACAAGTCACATCCTGTTTTGGTTCATACGTGAGAAAATGCAAGTTCATGTGTAATATGACCTAACACACAAGTGTACACATGGGTACGTGCACGATAAGAGCTAACAAGTCACAACCTGTTTTGACAGTGGTGGGAATAAGGCTAGAGACATGTACGAGTAGTCAAATTACACCGGCAGACAACCCCTTTCCAATGGATAACTTATTTCCACTCTAAAATAAAATCTACCCCTACTAGAGGGTGAAAAAACAATTTTTAGGTAAAAGTCGCTTTCCATGTGCAACATGTGAGAGTTTGTATGCCAATATGAAATTAAACTCGTTCCACATAAAGTGCATGCATACAACTGAATGCCGCTATGATTTATCATTATTGTTTTTTGTTTTACGAATGCGCAATTGGGGTTTTTGTAGAGGGCGGGCTTTTTGAATAATGATTTATAGATACGTTTTTTTTTTACAAATTAACCAAAGATCCAAACACTAATAGGTCATTGGCTTTTTATTTTCTTATGAACTAAGAAAGCTAGGGACTTGTATGAGGGGTCGTTGGACTTGGGGTGACGCCCTGTTTTTGAATGTATTATTCATTTTTTGTCAAAAGGGCCTAACTGCACTTTCGTTAATATCTCGCTAACTAATAATCACAGAGGGTCAAGTGAGGTGTCATAGGACTTAAAATGGCCAACCCCTCCCCATGACCAATGAATTTACCCAAAAAAACAGCAAGGTCATTAACCTAAGATTTTATCAACTAATAATCAGAGAGGGACAAGTGAGGTGTCACAAGACTCAGTATGGCCAACCCTTTTCCATGACTAACGAATTTACCCAAAATACCCAAAACAGCAAGGTCATTGACCTAAGATTTTATAAACTTATCAGTAGAGAGGGTCAAGTGAGGTGTCATAGGACTACGAATGGTTAACCCTTTCCCATGACCAACGAATTTACCTCAAAAATTCAAAACAGCAAGGTCATTGACCTGAGATTTTATAAACTAATAATCGGATATCAACATGTGAGGTGTCATAGGACTTAGAATGGTCAACCCTTTCCCATGGCTAATGAATTTACCCAAAAATACCCAATACATCAAGGTCATCGACCTGAGATTTTATAAACTTATAATCGGATATGGACATGTGAAATGTTTACAGTGAGTGATGAAACATAGCTAGGTAGTGAAAGAATTATTGTAGGCTACATGTATGGTGACTGACAAATTTGGAACTTGTTTTCAGATCAAACTGCAGTACAGAGAGAGTATAGGTTGTAGGTATGAGATAATAAATGACAAATGGTGTATACAAAATCTGATTTATCGATTCAAGAAATAAGAGTAGACAATCTTTAATTGATTAGTTGAAGAGGATAGCTAAAATCCAAAATGGTGACTACATTGAACTAAACTGAACCAAGCTGAATCAAACCCAATCAAACCGAACCAAACTTAATCAAAAACAAGCCAATGGTTTAAGTGTAAAACTTGTGGGTGAATGTGGTCATTGGTAATATCAGAAAGGAAAGGGATAACGCTCTACCTATAGAGGGTAAGGTAAAGCTAGTGCATGATGCTAATGCACACACACAAGTACATGAACCACACACAACTATCCTATGCAGTTGTTATGGGTTGACTGTTAAAACTTGCTCAGTGGTTACTGGGACAAGATGGTCGCTACACACAACAAGCTTTAAATACCTGAGGCTAATAATCTATACACACACTCACACACACTTGTTCTAAACTAAACTGTCTTGCTGGCAGAGCTCACACAGTAGGTAAATGACAGAAATGCTTGGCTAACAGAAATACAATCATTTTCGGTTGTCTAATGTTACCAGCTAAACATTACGTGCTATAGTGGTGAGCACATGTGCCTCTTTCACTGGAGATCTTAACTCGATTTCTAGCTCTAAGGCCTAGAACGAATCAAACTAAGAAAAAAGGGTATGGTGACGCAGTGGTTAAACTGTTAGCCTTTCACTAAGGTAGACTAGGGTTTGATTTTAGGTTAATATGCATGTCATAAACAAACAAATAAAAGCAGAGATAATGTTTAAAACTGATTACACTTGTCTCTTTTCGTATTATTACTTAGATTACAAATACAAACGTGGACTGAGTTTGACATACAGTTAATGCTTCCTATCACATACTAGACTGTAAGAATGCCAAACCAGCAAAAGGCGTAGGTAGAGCAGTGGTAAAATCGCTATGTGTAGAGAAATACCTAACGGTTTTATGAACTGGCAAAAGTATGTCGCATAAACAGTGCAGGATACAATCCAGCAACCATAATTTTTATCTCGTGGACAAGAGAAAACATATATATAGAGAGAGATATATAGAAAGCTTGTGTGTGTGTGTGGGTAGCATTGGTTGTTTGACCAGAGAAAATACGGTGAGGTAGGGTGGGGAGAGGGAGAATTAGCACTTATATATGAATGGAAAATAGATTTTTTTCAATCGTATTGTTTTTCAAATGCAGTGGTAGATAGTCGTTTTTTGTAAAACATTCTTACTTGCAGTAGTAATAAGCCTCTATGGTTCCGCTAACACATAGATAGACTGTATTATTGCCATGGTCAAGCACTCACATTAAGATCATTTACAAAATCATAAAATGAAAAATAAAAAATCTTGTTTTGGAAATATCGTTTTTCAACATACACACAAAATAAATATATAAAAAATTTGTAAACAGCAAAATGGAAAATCCATTTTTCCATATAGACAAAATTTAAAAACCTTAAACGGACATTTAAGAAAATATATGCAAATGGGAAATTGACAAATGTGTAAATATAAAAATGGAAAAATCCATGTTTCCATATCATGAAATTGAAAAACATCAAACTGTCATTTTAAAAAATGCAAATGGAAAATTGACAAATTGCAATGTGTGAAATGTGAAATTGAACAAATGGCTATCATTATTTTAAAAAAAAGAACATGGTGCTCTTTGGTTGAGGTGTGAATCAAACCATCTCTACTTACTTGGACCACTCGGGACAGAGTAGACTAGTTTTAGTTATCATACCACTTTTAAAAGTTTGTGTTAAATCTAGGAATTGAACCCAAGAGCTTGTAGGGGGGATCCAAGGTTATAATATGTTAAACAGATAGCCTTGAATGTAGGGTGTGGTAGTTATATAGAGATGAGACGTTTCGCTCAGGGCAGGGAGGCATGGAGATCTGCATCAAACCAGTCAAAAGACTGACGACTCAAACAACAACAACATGTAAAGCTCACCAAAATAATGTTGTGTAACGGTAAATGTTAGTCAACGAACAGTAATGCATTACTAAAACCCATGACACGATACCTAAGAGCTTTTCTAAAATTATTTTAAAATGCCTTTAACCCTATATTAAACACCCAGTTCACAAGACTCATAACTGCAATGTTATGGTCAAACAAAACAAAATCTATATTTCAAAACAAACATGTGGTTTAGTCAATGTATACTGGAAAAAGTTTTATAAACACTCAAGTCCACAAAAATAATTAAATTAGTAACTGTCAGGTTGACCGAGTGGTTATGGTGTTTGACTGAAGTTCAAATTTTCTGTACAAGAAAGCAAGGGTTCGAATCCCTTACCTGATATAACTATTACCTCAACATGGCTTGACCACACTGTATTATTGTGTGTACTCGGTACACAAACCATAGATAGAGTGTATTGTTTAAGGTCACTCTCTTTGCGAACATAGTCAGAGACTGTTGATGGTTAACAATTGCATTAATAGTGGGACAGAGGGATAGCAATTAAGAAAAACAGACAATACCCATACACTATTTTTATTTATTTAATGTAAGTACTTGTACAATAGTTATATACAAACTACAACTCTCTTTTGTCTATTACTATCTAGTCCTTTTCGATCCACTTGCATAACAAGGCAGATGACTTTGTAGTTCAGCCCCTTAAAACAACAACAACACTACCTCTTGCATAGTCTGTGATGTTGATGACTCTTGAGGCATGGAAGATGGATACAACATAACTTTTACAACAGGGGTTAAACGTTGCTCAACAAACAATGCACTATTTTGAGTAGCAACATCTTTCTTTCTCTTGTACTAACTTATTAGCATTCTGATGACTTTTTGCCAACACCATCAGTGTTTTGTCTGGAGCACTACATTGATGATCACTCACACTTAAAACCACACCATTTCTACTTTTCATATTGCCTCGACATCTTGTTGACCTCTGTTTTGAGCATCGCCAGAATATTATTCCTTTTACATTTTGTCGTCTATAGTTAAAAGAGTAGCCTTTATAGAGTACACGTTGTTTACCTCGGTTAGTTGTAGTAAGTTCCATAGTAGTAACTAACCTGTTAGTATGGTTTGTACACTTGTTTTTCAATTTCATGATATGGAAACATGGATTTTTCCATTTTTATATTTACACATTTGTCAATTTCCCATTTGCATATATTTTCTTAAATGTCCGTTTAAGGTTTTTAAATTTTGTCTATATGGAAACATGGATTTTCCATTTTGCTGTTTACAAATTTTTTATATATTTATTTTGTGTGTATGTTGAAAAACGATATTTCCAAAACAAGATTTTTTATTTTTCATTTTATGATTTTGTAAATGATCTTAATGTGAGTGCTTGACCATGGCAATAATACAGTCTATCTATGTGTTAGCGGAACCATAGAGGCTTATTACTACTGCAAGTGAGAATGTTTTACAAAAAACGACTATCTACCACTGCATTTGAAAAACAATACGATTGAAAAAAATCTATTTTCCATTCATATATAAGTGCTAATTCTCCCTCTCCCCACCCTACCTCACCGTATTTTCTCTGGTCAAACAACCAATGCTACCCACACACACACAAGCTTTCTATATATCTCTCTCTATTTTAACCGTGTGAAAGAGCGTCAGTTGCTGGTTATGGAGATGTTGTTTTTGTCGCGGCTGTATTTTGAATTTGAAGTGAGCGCCTGGCTGAGTTGAATTTCTCTGTCGTTAGTTGCAGGCTGGATGATATGCGCGGACGGCGATGCGCGTCAGTATGCTATCACCTGACAGTCTGCATGGTCTAGCAGGCAGCTGTTCAAACTGTGACAGTCGTGTTTGTGCAGTTTATCTGTGCATAAGCGGGCGGCTTAATCAATCTCAAGTTACTAGTACCTGACCTGGAAGCCAAAATTAGCCTACAAACGAGGCATTGTTCAAATGTGCTCAGGATAATTTTACTAGAGGGGATGAGCTCTTGTAAATGCAAGGTTGTGTGGGGTATGGCTAGAGCTCACTGCATATTAAGGCACATGGGCTGAAAATAACTCCTTACTTGAGTTATGAGAATATAATACCTCATACCAGGGTAGATTTCTGGCTAGCAATTGACTCGGAATTAAGGCTAAACAGGTGTATGCGTACTGTGATAACTACAGAAGGATTACAATCAAGTAACCGGGAACATTACTGTGACTATTCGGAATAATTCGGGACGGTAAAACACACCGGGTGATTGTCGTGAAACCGGTGACAGTATTAGACACGTGCTTTTTCATAGCAGAAGCTATGGTGTTAAGACAATCCGATCAGGACGTCATGGTAGCAAGACGCCGGTATGAACTTTTGAAATCTACCATGAATCGAGCCCGTATTATGGTGCGTTAAATATGAACGGGGCGTACGATGGGAGCTGACGTTTGGATACTTGGGACTCGGACCCGTGGAGCCATGAAGTCTAGCCGTACACATTTCCGTGTGCGGAGGAATGCGTGGAATTTTATGCTCCGACTGAGGGCCTTCTGCAGGAACTTGGACCTTCTTCAAGAACATCTGAAATGGACGTGAGCCCCTTATTCTATTTTTAATATCTAGTACCAGTGAATATCAGACCTTAGACTATACCATTCAACCATGTAGGAATCGTTTTACACGCCATAGATCTTTATTTTCTGCATTATATTGGGACATAAGCCTGGATCTTTTTGATGTTGTCCACTCTTCGATTTTTTTATATTATTCCTTTTGAGATAGCATATCCACGGTGGGCATATCGTAGAATGAGTATATTTTCGGAAGGCATCCGGCTGTTCTAATTAGACAGGAGTTTCAACCTGATTTTTGTTGTACAGTTCCGTGCATATTTTTATGGCACATTGTTATTTTAGCGATCGTTTTGAGATAGTTTATTGGTAATTTGTTTATTTAAATGTAGTTCTTGATCATTTTGATGCAATTCGTCTTGAATGAGTTCTGATTGTCATTTATCGTAAAATGATTCGATTTTTCTGGTGGTTAAGGATTTTCTTTAAAATGATAATGCGGAATGATCATGTATGAGAATTTACATGGGGAATTAAGGAGGCAAATTCATAACAATTTAATGGATCTTATGAAAAATAGAACATGGTAATTATCCATGAGAATTTCATATTACTAATAATAATAATAAATGGATGAGTTTGGATTATTTAGGTGATGTTTCCTTAAAACAAATATGAGAAATTAACATGAATTAATGCACATTGGATTGATAAAGCAATCGTAACGTAGTTTTGTTATTAGAGCAAGGTGTATCAATTAGGAGGATTTTTGTTATGGTGACAAGCGGATAATTGAACAGATTAATTAGAGATAGTTACTTATAACATTCATATGATAGATCTGATGGGGTGATGAGTTGAATTGGGAATGCGCGTAGGCATTTGTCCCATTAATGATTATGATAATCCATTAAATACAGTAAATATGACTGGATGGAAATTAATATGTGAAAATAATATATAAAAGAATTATAGTTGTTGAATATAATGAAATGTTGGAATTTGGAGGATGTTGCCTCATATTACTCAAAAGAAGGGCGGTACCGTTGTGGTAGCCCCACGCCGCTATCTAGATATTGTCACCAGTGGAATTCTAGATTCTACTTTAATTTGCTCTAACCATAATTACATATTTTCGGGTTGAATTATATAAACCTGCAGATAGATTAAAATGCCTAATAATTTTGCCATATTGTGATATCAAGGAATAAACTAAATTGATAAAGTGCATAAAGAAATGGGGCATTTAAATTGCGACCTCATGTTCCGATGAAAATCTTGAAATAGCTACGAATCATCCATAAGTGTTTGAAATTGGTTGGAATAATAAGGTTGAGTTGCAATTAACATCACTTAATAATTAATCCCATAATTTATTTTTTTATCGAGGATAAATCATAGATCCATAATTCATAATTTCTAATATGAATATTCCTTGTGTGGGAATAATGAAATATAAATGGTATTACGTTTCTAATGGGTCCATCTTTGTTCGACTTGGTCTGTCTTGCATCAAGTTGTATAATTAACAATTCTAGTATGTTTTGGAATTTCTTCTCGTTTCATGGAAGAGAATATCCCATAGGATTATCCATGATTTTGGAAATATGGAAATGTGTAGAACTTCGGAAATAAAATTTTACTCAAGTGTGATAGGACGATCAGTGATCTACACAACTTGAATACTGTAAATATCGTTTATAATATAATAGAATACCATGATGGACTATTAATTTCATGGGTATTCTAACACAATGAAATGTTTAAAAGTTGACGTTCTCGTTGCATATTTTTTTTTGGAACGTTATTCTACACCTGCGATTAAATAGTATAGGATCCCAGGGGGAGCGCAGGATGTTATTTTTTCCAGGTGGTGTTTTAGTTTTCTCCCTGAGGATGCCCTTGTAAAGATTAGGATGGTTGAATGGATCAATTAAATTGATACAAATTTTTATCTTAACTGATACTGTGGTCATTCATGATTCTTGAAATATGCCTTCTATCTTTGCTGTAGTGTGCATCTGGGGAACAGCAGAGCTTTTCTTTTTCTTTATTCTACATCTTTGTAGAATGCTCACTATTAACCCCGAGATGTTTTTGAGTCTTTGTGCTCGACTGTTGTTCGGATGTGCTTTTGTGTGGTCGTAGGACGTTCATCAAACGGTCACACTATATATATGTTTTCTCTTGTCCACGAGATAAAAATTATGGTTGCTGGATTGTATCCTGCACTGTTTATGCGACATACTTTTGCCAGTTCATAAAACCGTTAGGTATTTCTCTACAAATAGCGATTTTACCACTGCTCTACCTACGCCTTTTGCTTGTTTGGCTTTCTTACAGTCTAGTATGTGATAGGAAGCATTAACTGTATGTCAAACCCAGTCCACGTTTGTATTTGTAATCTAAGTAATAATACGAAAAGAGACAAGTGTAATCAGTTTTAAACATTATCTCTGCTTTTATTTGTTTGTTTATGACATGCATATTAACCTAAAATCAAACCCTAGTCTACCTTAGTGAAAGGCTAACAGTTTAACCACTGCGTCACCATACCCTTTTTTCTTAGTTTGATTCGTTCTAGGCCTTAGAGCTAGAAATCGTGCTAAGATCTCCAGTGAAAGAGGCACATGTGCTCACTACTATAGCACGTAATGTTTAGCTGGTAACATTAGACAACCGAAAATGATTGTATTTCTGTTAGCCAAGCATTTCTGTCATTTACCTACTGTGTGAGCTCTGCCAGCAAGGCAGTTTAGTTTAGAACAAGTGTGTGTGAGTGTGTGTATAGATTATTAGCCTCAGGTATTTAAAGCTTGTTGTGTGTAGCGACCATCTTGTCCCAGTAACCACTGAGCAAGTTTTAACAGTCAACCCATAACAACTGCATAGGATAGTTGTGTGTGGTTCATGTACTTGTGTGTGTGCATTAGCATCATGCACTAGCTTTACCTTACCCTCTATAGGTAGAGCGTTATCCCTTTCCTTTCTGATATTACCAATGACCACATTCACCCACAAGTTTTACACTTAAACCATTGGCTTGTTTTTGATTAAGTTTAGTTCGGTTTGGTTGGGTTTGATTCAGCTTGGTTCAGTTTAGTTCAATGTAGTCACCATTTTGGATTTTAGCTATCCTCTTTAATTAATCAATTAAAGATTGTCTACTCTTATTTCTTGAATCGATAAATCAGATTTTGTATACACCATTTGTCATTTATTATCCCATACCTACAACCTATACTCTCTCTGTACTGCAGGTTGATCTGAAAACAAGTTCCAATGGTGAAAGATTTGTCAGTCACCATACATGTAGCCTACAATAATTCTTTCACTACCTAGCTATGTTTCATCACTCACTGTAAACATTTCACATGTCCATATCCGATTATAAGTTTATAAAATCTCAGGTCGATGACCTTGATGTATTGGGAATTTTTGGGTAAATTCATTAGCCATGGGAAAGGGTTGACCATTCTAAGTCCTATGACACCTCACATGTTGATATCCGATTATTAGTTTATAAAATCTCAGGTCAATGACCTTGCTGTTTTGAATTTTTGAGGTAAATTCATTGGTCATGGGAAAGGGTTAACCATTCGTAGTCCTATGACACCTCACTTGACCCTCTCTACTGATAAGTTTATAAAATCTTAGGTCAATGATCTTGCTGTTTTGGGTATTTTGGGTAAATTCGTTGGTCATGGAAAAGGGTTGGCCATCCTGAGTCTTGTGACACCTCACTTGTCACTCTCTGATTATTAGTTGATAAAATCTTAGGTTAATGACCTTGCTGTTTTTTGGGTAAATTCATTGGTCATGGGGAGGGGTTGGCCATTTTAAGTCCTATGACACCTCACTTGACCCTCTGTGATTATTAGTTAGCGAGATATTAACGAAAGTGCAGTTAGGCCCTTTTGACAAAAAATGAATAATACATTCAAAAACAGGGCGTCACCCCAAGTCCAACGACCCCTCATACAAGTCCCTAGCTTTCTTAGTTCATAAGAAAATAAAAAGCCAATGACCTATTAGTGTTTGGATCTTTGGTTAATTTGTAAAAAAAAACGTATCTATAAATCATTATTCAAAAAGCCCGCCCTCTACAAAAAAACCAATTGCGCATTCGTAAAACAAAAAACAAAAATGATAAATCATAGCGGCTTTCACTTGTATGCATGCACTTTATGTGGAACGAGTTTAATTTCATATTGGCATACAAACTCTCACATGTTGCACATGGAAAGCGACTTTTACCTAAAAATTATTATTTCACCCTCTAGCAGGGGTAGATTTTATTTTAGAGTGGAAATAAGTTATCCATAGCAAAGGGGTTGTTTGCCGGTGTAATTTGACTACTCGTACATGTCTCTAGCCTTATTCCCACCACTGTCAAAACAGGTTGTGACTTGTTAGCTCTTATCGTGCACGTACACATGTGTACACTTTCGTGTTAGGTCATATTACACATGAACTTGCATTTTCTCACGTATGAACCAAAACAGGATGTGACTTGTTTCACAAGGAGGACGGTAATAAGGTCATCTCACACGTGTTCACATGCATTTCGTCACTTTCCTTTCATATCGTTATCACATTATAGTAGTGGGGGACTGGTGAACAACGTTAGTTCAACACACTGCTTTACACGCAATATGTAGTTAGGCCCTTTGACATAATTTAAATAAATTCATGGGCTAGTCCGTAGGAACCAGTCCAAAGGAACCAGTCCAAAGGGATCAGTCCAAAGGGACTCATCAACAAGGACTCATCCACAAGGACTTGTCCACAAGGACCTGTCCACAAGGACTTGTCCACAGGGAACCGCTCCCCCACCCTCTTCAAAAGCCATGAGTGGGCATGCTAATTCATAGTGGCTTTCCACCGCACACATATCTCTTGTGTAGAACAACTTTTCATTCCATATTAGCATTCAAACTCTCACATGTTGCAATTGGAAAGAGAGATTCTCTAAAAAATACAATATCACCCCCTAGTAGGGGTAGGTTTTATTTTTGGGGTTGAAATATGTTGTTCATATGAAAGGGGGTATCAGCCCGAGTTCAATGACACCTCATTCGCCAAATCCGACCACGGGTTCGGGATTTATCGGGCTGCCGCCATCTTGTGTGGAGGGTGTGGAGGAGGAGGGATCTGAACTGTCCAAAACACACTACTCCCGCACTCGCTGTCCTTTACCCATTAACATAGGCTTCCCGCGCGGCTGCATGACGTCACAGTCTCCGTCTCCGTAACGCAACTGTCTCCGTCCCACGTAACGTTAGACCCAAAGCATAACGACGAAGTCGACAAGATCATTTGAAATGATAAAACACACAAAATTTCATAAAAACACACACCACTTTCATTAAATAAAAGTAGAAAATATTTAGGTCACAAGTAGAAACACTCTCCTACCTAAATCTGCAGGGTGTATCAATATCAGTCTCTCACCCTGAGATTCCTGATCGTGAAAGAAAGGAAATAATCTAAATACACTTCCTAGGAGTTAAATATCCTAATATTTAAGCATGTCTATCATGTCCACATTCATGCAGTTTCAAAAATTGTAAATTTATGTTGATCATGATTTACACATTTATTAACATTTCTATTTTTTCCACACGAAGCACTGTCAAAATCAGTTTTACTTCAATTCTGCATCACTCAGAAAACACTCGAATATAGGCTTAACTATCCACCGATTCATTCATCCACTAGTAATATCAATACTGTTACAAAAATATTAATTCATTATTATCAGCATGTCATAAATTAAGGATTCGATCTTATACCAATGAAATAATCCACCCATTTAATTTTCAAATCAGAAGCAAGACGTATTATTCTGACCTTAACTGAATCAGATGCCATTTGATTATATGCAGAAAGAGAAATAATTCCCTAGTAATTTCAGATCTATCGTGACCTCCTTAAAAGGCAGAAAAAGCCACATACTTATACATTCATAAAAATCCACAATGAATCATCAACTGTGTATACCACAAATTCGCTATCAACCATAATCATCATTTCAAAATTCACGGCGCATTCAAGCTCCATTGCCTGATGCCCAAATATCATATAACCTGTCGGTGCAATGTCCACGACATGCCCGTTTAGAACACTGAATGCCAAATTCAAATTTCACATATTTGTCACGATCTTGGATTACCATTATTTATGACTATAACAGAGAAATTAACCTTCATTATAATACTCGAAAAACCATCTACAGCTAACTCAGTTCTTAACTACGTTTAGATGTTACTTGAAATGTTATCCATTCTTTGACTTGGGATTATTATTCATCATCTGGTATTAGCTATTTATAAATAAACAAATAAACCTTACAACTAATTCGATTTACTGCTATGGTTTCATTTATTTCAAACTCTACATATGAACATCTTCAATTGTCAGGATTATTCACCATTATTTTCCTCATTTCGAATTATTATTATTATTATTAATTCCAATTGTAGTAATAATTCATTACCGATATTAATTGACAATTATTTTATTATTATTATTTGCTTCAAACACTAAATTCACTAAATTCATATAATCAATTAATATTATTAACAACTGCCCAATAATGATTCACACAAATAATTCCTCATTCAAAATATCCACTAATGAATAAAACCAATATTAATCCTATCGCTATCACTCCCCACAGCACATAGGGGCAGGGGGGAGAAAGCAGGGAAAACCAGTCGTTAAGATAACCACCGCAGTCGACCGCACATTGAGTTCCAGTGAGCTCGAAAACTGCGAGTAGCTGTTGTACGGAAGACAATCAGATAAGTAGTTGGCCTAAAATTTTATAGTTTAACCATAGTTCACAACCATATAATCTCTCTAAAGTACAATCTACGGATAGCTATCACCATTTAGCATTTCACCTAACATATATACTGCATTTAGCATACACTGACAGTTGCAGTACCAATACTGCAACTAAATAATTGTACATATTGTAAATATTTTCACCTGTATTTCAAACATAGATTTTGTAGCCTAAGTGTAATGGATCTGATGATGATCGCTTGACGATCGAAACTAGTCATCCTAGTGTTTTATTAATCTCATGTAATTTATTTCAGGATTAGGGCATAACCCATCTCTTTTGGGTACATTCGTGTTGACCGAGTGAAAAGCACTAAACTCTTGTTCACTGTTATGAATCAGGAAGCGCATAATAATGCGATAATATCCGCACAATGTTAATAAATCTAACTACGAAAGAAACTGTTTACTGACAATCACTGATTGTCTGACTCATGCGACTTGTTCAGAAATTGAAAACTATATTCTAAATACGCTGGGAAAATACATGACTAGACTACAACATGACTACAATAACATGTAGAGATCTAACTTCCAAATCAGACGGGATGTTGATTTGTACCGTCTGCCAGGTGGTGAAGATTGCAGCAATGTGTTCCTCCATGTAGTGTAGGCACGTACCAACATAATCCATGCCATGCCCTGGTCTGCACTTCCAATGACCTCGGGTACCGCTTCATTCGCTTGCCCCATCACGACGATCCGGAAATTTCCATCACGGGCTGGAATGTACCACCTTCCTCCGGCTTCTAACAGGGGCTGGAATCAGCGATATTCTTACTCCATCTCCCAGCCACTTACCCATCCTCTGTGACTAGTGCATGGTCATTGCGTCAGAAAAGTCCCAAAATACAACTTGTATGATGTTCACGATGTTCCACACACATGATTTTTGAGTGTCCTTCACTGTCCTTATACCACATGGTTATTAGTTCCAATAGATACTGGTCTTTCACATTACGCTTAGCACGCTCAGCTTATTGTTGCACGAAGAATTTCCAAAGTCCTGAAAGCGCACGGCTAATGGTTGCATTAACTGGTAATGCCTATCCAAAGTCATTATGCACACGGCCAAAATTGCTTAATGGGCATTGCGACTTTAATGCCTCGATTAACAGTTGATTTCATTTCATGTGTTGTGGCCTGATATCCTCAACCTCACCGTTCGTATACTACTATGCGGCAGTACATTCAAAGATTAAAATATTTGCTTCACTCGTCACGAAAGCTTAATAGCTGCACGCATGTTCCGTTCACTGTCTCCACACACAAACGTAATGCATTGTTCAGAAACAAAGTTACTGGCCCATATATAACGACTAGCACATCCGAAATAATAGTCCACAATTTTAATGAGATTTTGTATAACTCACTTCTGATTGAGGACTTCTAAGTCCACCATTTCACAAGTAAAACGGTCGTAGCTTATACTTAGAAAATTCTCGGGCCTTCCAGCATATTCTGCTCCGTGCATCTCAGCAACTCGTGTAACATTCACGGCGATGAAGTATAATCTCACTCCAGTTGAGATCGCACAAACTCATAAGCTCCGCTGAGGACAAAGACTAGATGCTTCCTGTATATTACTCGCACCTTATATACCGCTCAGGAGCGTCACATGAGTCGGCTATTATGTCATGCTCCAACCTTCCATCATTCATATCTCGGGAGTGCGTAATGCTATTTCCCTGATTCCAACATTAAAATTCGTGTGTATTCAGGGGCTACATCGTGTCATAATATTCTTCTTTCCAGCATAAAGAAATCGGTAGATTAAAATGTTCCAGCAAATTCAGCGTTTCCTCATTTGCCACGCTAGCGCGCTCCTTCCTCCGGTTAGATCTCCGCCCACGAGCGCTAGTTCAAAACTCCGCTCGGCGCTCCTTTCGAAAAGTATGACGACATGACGTACCTGGACCACGAGTATATACACACCCTACCGCCAGAAAAATTAAAAATTTGAGCACAAGGTTTTATTTTTTCTCTTGTCGGTATTTTTCATATTCTTGTGCTGGGGTAATAAATTCTTAAACTAGCAGCGTTGAATGTACCTGTGATGTTTCCTGTTGCAATTTCCTCAACGACGTAACTTCCATTGTCCAGGCTTCTTTGGATCCTATAGGGGCCAATATACAACTAAGAAAACTTCGAATACACCCTTCCTTCCACATTTGATGGAGTAGGTTTTCGAATTAGGACCAGACAACCTTCCTGCAGCGGATCTCGGAATTTTTTCCTCCGGATTCGTTGGTGTCGTTTGTGTGTCTGGTTCTGCAATCTTTCCAGCGCCTTAGTTTCTCTACCCTCTCTGCTTGGTACTAGATTTGGTGGGATGGTAACTACGTTGTCCCATGTTCTCGCTGGTTTAATTCTAAGTTGCAAAAATAACGAAATCTGTCCCGTGCTCTCTTGGACTGTACCATTTATGTACTTTGCTGCAATTAGGATGACCTCCATCCATTTCCAATGTTCCAGAGAAATGTATAGTCTACATAATTTGGAAATCTCGAACATGACGCGTTCCGCCGGTTTGCTCTCTGGGTGTCTTACTGAGCACAGTACTCGTTTAATCCCCAGGGTCTCCATGGCGTCTTTAAACTCTCCAGACGTGAATTGTGAGCCGTGATCGGAAAGCAAGTATTCTTGTTTCCCAGCTTCGGGTATCACACAATCCCTTACGCGCTTTATGACTTATTTGAATGTTGCTTTCTGCATTGGATGCAACATGGTATATTTGCTGAAGATGTCAATAGTTACCAAGACATATCTGTTTTCCATTTTCGACTTGGGAAGAGGGCCGAAAATGTCCGTAGCAAATATTTCCCTAGGTTTCGATGGGATAATGGGTCGTGGTATCTCCTTTAAAATATGTGACGTGTATTTTCATCTTTGACATAAATCACAGGTCCTGATTATCTCCCTAATGGTGGTCCCCATATGCTCCCATGTGAACTTTTCTTCTATTGCATGATGTGTCTTGTCCACCCCGGCATGTCCTATAGTCCTGTGGGACAACCAAATTATGGGCTGTCGCAGCTTTGGTGGAACAACCATTCTAAGTTTTACATGGTCCAAATCCACGAATTTACATAGAAGTCCATTGAAGATCAAATAGTCCCTTGAGATCCTCTCCGTGAAAGCATAAATTTCATCATCTCTCTCTCTCCATGTTTCGGTTTAAAAGTCTAAATAACCTCTTGTATGGTTGATATCTTTCTGTGCATGTGCAAAAACCTGCAGCCTTTTCAAAGTTTCTTGATCCTCATTTACTAATGGGAGTTGTAGAACTTGAGGGTTTGATTCAGGAACTCTACTCTGTAGATCTTCACCTATGTTGCTCTTTCCTGACCTATGTTGAATAGTGATGTTAAATTGCTGTGCAAATAACGCCCTCCTAGTGAACTTCTCACTAGAATTTTTTTTGATTACAAATTCCAAAGCTTTATGGTCTGTTCGGATGATGGTAGAATGTCCTATTGACAACTTTTTCCAAGTGTCCAAAGCGAAAATTATTGCTAAAGTCTCTAACTCAGTCGTGTAGTAATTTCGCTCAGCTGGTCGTGATTTTCTGCTAATGAATGCAAGGTAACGGCGAGTATGGTCTTCATCCTCTTGCAATAGTATGGCTCCAATCCCAATATTTGAAGCATCAAATTCAACAATAAAATGTTTGGTGAAATCTGGATACTCAAATTTCTCAATATTTTTCAACAAATTCTTCGGTTCTCGGAAAGCTTGCTCGCACTGGACATTCCACATCCAGTGGTTATTTTTCATTAAAAGCTCTTGTAGAGGAGCAGCAACATGAGTGTACTGGGGGCAGTGTCCCGCGAAAAATTGGCATGTGCCCAAGAACTGGCGCACGTGCTTCACCCTAGTCGGTTTTGGGTAATAGACTATCGCTTGAATCTTGGCCTCATTCGGTCTACATCCTTGTCCATCGAGAATGTGTCCCAAATACTTTATCTCTTTCTTGAAAAATAGGCATTTATTTAGGTTCTCTTTGAAACTCGCCTTCCTTAAATCTTGAAATAGTCCACTTAGATGTGGCAAATGCTCTTCTTCCGTTTCTGAAGCCACTAAGGTGTCATCAATGTATCGTAGCATATAACATATTTCTTCACCTCCGGATTCAGATTTCTATCCAACACTCTGATTTTAACTGAACCCGAAGTTTAAATACCAAAAGGAAGACGATTAAATGCATACGTCTGCTGTTCAAAAAGAAAACCAGTGAACTTCCGGGATTCGGGACTCAATCTAATATGGTGGTAGGATGTAGTCAAATCAACCGTAGAAAAATATATTTTCCCTCGAAAATCTCTCAGTAGCTCTTTTATGATTGGTGGTCTGTCGTATTCGGGAAGTAGCCTCGCGTTTAGGGATCTAGCGTCCAATCAGATTCTGTGACTGCCATCTGGTTTAGGAACAACCGCTAACGGATTTACATATGGAGTAGGCGTCTTCTCTATTATGTCATATTTTTCTAAATCTAGGATGATATCCTTGACCTTCCTTTTATATTTGTCTACGATGGGATATACCTTATTCTGATACGGGGTCTCATCAGTTACGTGGATATTATATTCGAAATTATTAATTTCCCCTGGCTTGGTGTCGAAAATGTCCCCATACGGTACATCTTCAAGAGCTGTTCAAGTTTGGGGCTTCCGATCTCTCTCTTCAACTGTTGGTCTTCTATGACGACACTCTCCATGACCTTCACCCATTGGAAGTCACCCTCGATGATTTTCTCTTCGTCATCCAGGTTTTCTTCAAAAGATACCTTTCTGGCACGGTGAAATTTAATGGTGTCTGTGCGCAGATCGACAACTGCCTTGTTTTCCTTAATGAAATCCACACCCAGATTCATATCCTGGACTATGTGTTCATTACCACAAAAACGTGATAAAATTCAGCATTCTCGATTTTAATTTTTAGATAGAATTGAATTTTACATTTAGTGGTTTAATCGGGGATAATACCTTGAATTTTAAAAGCAGCTACTGGAATTTTCTACAATTGTTCCTTCTGTTTCCATTTCTCTTACAGTCTTTCGGACACAATATTTAGCATGGACCCGGCGTCAATAAATGTGTGAATTTGCTCTCCATAGACCTCGCATGAAATTATAGGTAACCTTCTCCTTGATCTTTCTTCTGAGTCATTCTTTTCCTCCCTTATCAGGTCCGCGTCCTCGGCCTGTCATTCGATAATTCGTGTGGTATTTCGAATTATTGTTGATTTCCGTGGTATGGGTGATTTGAAATTGGTGTGTTTTTTTCATTATTATCTTGCTGTAACCCTGATGGCCTTGGTTGAGCATTGTCGTAATTTTTAGGCCTCAATTCACCCAAGAATTTCTGGTTTGCTTGATGACGTTGCTCTAGCCTTTGGCGTGAGATTTGAGTTCTGTTATCCGTTCGTTGTTGGCGTGAGTTATCATGGTTTTGATTCCAATTATTCCTATTCTTATAATTTCGATAATTCTGGTTTCCTATTCGATCGTGAGGTAAATTACGCCTATCGTTTCAGAGAAATTCTCTTCGGGGTAAACACTCTCCTCGATTTTGTACCTTATTCCTTTCTTACCCTGTCGCCTGCACCTGACGATCGGCCACGATGACGTTGACAGAGTGTGCGTCTGACTTTACATTCCGTTGAAAAAATTGAGCACTGGAATGGTCTAGTTATTGCAGAATCTCGTCGAACTCTCCCAATGAAGTGATACCTGAAGCAGTCAGAGTGCGCTGTACGTCACTGGGAATTGTCGCGTCAAGGCTTCGATCAGTTCATACTCCGGCATTGGAGGTTCTATGCATTTTAGTCTTGGGAGTTGACTGGTAAAATAATTCGCGTACCTCGTAGGCTGAGATGTTGCGTACCGTTTCGCGTATAATTAGAATCTGACTTTTTGTTAGATTTCCAGTGGCCAAAATCGTCTCATCAACGCCTGTGCAAAATCGTCGTATTTTGACATATTGGATGTGAAAGCGCGGAACCAAACGAGATTTGATCCGTCCAAAAGCTTTCCTACAAACCTGATCTCTCTTTTCCGGGTTACTTTTGTATCCCTCAGGTAGTCTTTAACATCTCTGAGAAACTCTACTGGTGTGACAGTACCAACACCAGTAAATTTATTAGGTTTGTCTTCAGAAGCTTTTACAACTGTTACATGGGTAGAATCTGCTAATAGTGGGGCACCGAACCCTGCACTCGTGTCCTGTGGCGTTCCTGGCTCTGTCCACTTACAGCAGATTTTATCTCGGCTAATTTTTCCTCAAATTGGCGTACTGTCTCGGTCATCTGCTCAAGCTTTTCGGGAAAGACGAGGTTCCCTCAGCAATGTACGCCCTCAATCCCTGACTCTGTATCAGTGTCAGTGAAATCCTATCGCACTTCTTCTGTGTTTGTTTCAATCCTGAATTGAGTTCTTCAACGTAATTTCTAATCTCTTCATTGATTGATTCTTCTATTCCCCTTTGCTGTGTCACATTATCTGCTACTTGCGCATATAACTTCCGCATGTCCAATTGTAATACTTCCACATATTTGCTAATAACTTTTATGTTGGTTTCAACTGAACTACGCAAGTCTTTGATCTCCGTGAGTGTTTCCTCATTAATGTCGGAAATAACCTCCTTCTGGACTTCTTCTGTGACCTTCTTAATTCCATGGATATGCTATTCCAAGTTCTTTGGAGACTATTTCGTGAAAATCCCTAGTCATCTTCTCTGTGACTTTCCTAAACATGTCTGACAAAGTTAAAGTTTTGTTGCTACATGTTGGGACGAACAATTTGAAGAAGAGGGCTACAGCTGATTACATCATGGGGGAGCTCTACGAACTAGGAAGAAAATCTAAAAGCAAGTTTGGAAATGCAAAAATTATAATGAGTGGCATTGTTCTGCGGGGAGATATTCCGTTAAGGCGAGTTAAGACTGTAAATGACCGCATGGACTGGGTATGTGCACAACTGGGATTAGTGTACGTAGAAGCTGACTGCTGGATTGGTGGCCGTGACTTCGCCCGAGACGGGCTGCATTTAAATCGACGGGGCGCTTTCAACCTAGGGATCCTACATGACAGGGTCATCGGTTCGTGCCGGCTTTTGTGAGGAGGAGCAGGGCCAGAGGTTGCCAGCCGATGGGAACAGAAGGAGCTATTTCGAGATATTTGCTGCGGAGGTAAGACTAAGATTACTGCAGGTTAATTGTCAGAGTTTAGGAAATAAATTAATTGAATTTTGGAATCTTGTAGAGACGTATTCTCCGGACATTGTCATTGCAACTGAATCTTGGTTATATGAGGACATAAATAGTAGCGAAATAATTCAAGGGACCTACGAAATGTACAGATGGGATCGGGGGAAGCGAGGTGGTGGGCTATTTTTTTGTGTGCGCAAAAATATAGCTAGTTTCATAAAGTGGGCTGATATGGATCATGAAATGTTATGTGTACAAATTTCGGATAAAGGAAATAAATTCCCTCTTCGGGTGATAGGGGCGTATAGAGCACCGAAAGATAACTTTTCTCTCCTCGAAACACTGTATGATAAAACTTGTACGGGTAATGCTATGAAAAAGAGCATAATAATTGCTGGAGATTTAAACCTCCCCAAAGTAGACTGGTCTGGTGAGTCAACTAGCTGTGGTCAAGGTCAGAGCGCTGCAAATAAATTCTTAAGGGAGGGGGGATTTTCCCAAGTAGTTGACTTCCCAACTAGAGACAATAATACCTTAGATGTTTATCTCGTAAGGCCTGTAGAGCTGTATATTAACTGTCTGAAAGTACCAGGAATTAGTGACCATTCTGGGGTTGAATTAAATATTAGATATGGTGACATTACAAAATTGGACTCTGTTGTAGCAAATAAGATCATATTCCAGTATCGCAGGGCGGATCAGGGCAAGTTTCAGGAGTATTTGAATGAGCTATTTGTAGAATGGGCATCGGAAGGAAATCACATTAATATCCTGTGGACTAACTTTTTGAAAATTTTAAATAGCGCTGTTGATAAATTTGTCCCATTTAAATTGCTGAAACAAAACCCAGATCCTGAGTATTACACACGAGAAATTAGGAGTCTAAAACGGAAAATTAGGAAATTATACAATAAAAGATATGATAGTGACAAGTATGTGTTGAAATTTAAGTCCTTATCAAGAGAGCTCGTCTTAAAAAAGAGGGCTGCTCATGACAGTTATATGCAAGGTTTACTTGGTTCGGGAGGTGATGGGTGGAAAAAAATGTACAGTTATGTTAGGAGAAGAAAGGGAAATTCAAATAATTTGTCGATGATAATGTCCGGTGACGGTAAATTAATTACTGAGAAACAGGCCATTGCTAATGAATTAAATGTCTTTTACGGTACTGTGCTCAATAAATCCAATAGCTGTGTGTTGGACCTTAACGACGAATCAGGGGCTCCCCTGTTCCAAATAAACCAGTCAGCAATTGTAAAGTTAATAAAAAACTACGTTTCAATGTATCAAAGGGTCCTGATAATATTGTTAGTGAAGTACTTAAACTAGGAGGTAGGGCCGTGGCACGATACTTGGAGGTGATGTTTAATGTGTCCATAAACAAAGCGCAAATCCCAGATCACTGGAAAAGAGCTACGGTAGTCCCAATATTTAAGGGAGGGAGCAGACTTGAATTGGGCAACTACAGGCCGGTTAGCCTTACGTCCATAGTTTGTAAACAGATGGAGCATCTCATTTGCGACTACTTGAGGGAACAGTGGGAAACATTATCATGGTTTAATGATAGGCAACATGGATTTCGAAAGGTTACTCATGCGAGAGTCAAATGCTATCACTTTTTCAAGACATTAGCGAATCGCTAGACCATGGAGTTTCAGTCGACGCCGTGGTTATAGATTTTGCGTAGGCATTTGATGTCGTGCCGCATGACATGCTACTCCATAAATTAGCTTCGACGAAGATTGATAGAAGAGTAATTTTATGGATCCAAGAATTTTTGACGGGTCGTTCCCAGTAAGTGAAAGTCGAAGGCATATTCTCAGATGAAATTACCGTAACGTCGGGTATCCCTCAGGGCAGCGTAATAGGAACTTTGTTATTTTTGGCGTTTATAAATGACTTACCAAATGGGATTCGCAGTGACTGTCGATTGTTTGCGGATGATTGTGTAATATATCGAAAGATACATGACTCACAAGACAATGCAGTGCTTCAAGAGGACCTGAACCTGGTCTATATGTGGGCGATTGTAAATAAAATGAAAATAAACACAAGAAAATGTAGTCTCTTAAAAATAGGGAAAGTGCGAAGGCAGGATTTTCAATATAACATTGGCTCGGAAATACTTGTAGAAGAAGATTCTTGCAAATATTTAGGCGTTCACGTAAGGAATGATATGAAATGGAGTAGTCATGTAGGATGTGTAGTTTCAAAAGCTTACAAATCCCTGCACATTGTAATGAGGGTATTAAAAGGAAGTAGTGCCTCTGCTAAAGAATTAGGCTATTTGTCACTTGTAAGACCTATTCTGGAATATGCCTCGGCGGTTTGGGATCCATATCAAGTAGGGCTCATCAATGAGTTGGAAATGGTACAAAGAAAGGCCGCTAGATTTGTGCTCAGTGACTTTAATCCCAGGAGCAGTGTGAGCCGTATGTTAAAGAAACTTGGGTGGGAATCACTGGAGGCTAGGAGGATGAAATCTAGACTCTGCGCTATGTACAACACGTATACAAATCAACCAGCATGGGGTGAGCTTAGCAAACGATTGGGAAAGCCCACTTACATGGGTAGGAGCGATCATCCTTTCAAAGTTAAGGGCCGACCACAGCGAACAAATTATGGTAAATATTATTTTGTAAACCGTGCAATTGATAACTGGAACTCTCTACCTGCCGCAGTCTTAGAGCCTTTTCCCAAACATATAGGTGTGTTTAAGAAAAGACTGACTATTTGTGTAAATACTCCAGTTTAATTGTTGTATAATTGTTATTGAATTGTTATGTATAATTATTTATTTGTTATGTATATCCAATTTGCCACCGGGGGACACACCCTCCATTGCAAATAAATGAATGAATGAATGAATGCCATTCGAATCTTTCATCACCCGGATTTCCATTGCCGCCAGGTTTTCTTGTACTGTTGTCATGTTTTCTCTACCCTACCCTCTAACGTGATCAAATCCTTCTTAATCGCTTCATGATTCATTTTAGTGAGTTCTCGAGCCAGTTTATCACCATCAATTATACGGGCTTCTACGGTCAATAATTTTTCCTGAACCCTGTAAGTCTGATCATTTAACCTCTTTTCGAAAGCAACAACCCTGCCTCCTATTTTCGCTTCTAATGACTCTGATAACCTTTCTTCTAAATCCTCTATATTTGCTTTTAGTTCATTTAAGAAGCTAAATTTAAAATTTTCCTCCAATTACCTATTTTGTTCCAATATTTTCGTTTGCAAATTACTTTCTTACGACTGACCTTGTTTCAACATTTTAGATTCTAATGATTTATTTTGTTTGGATATCTCAGTCATTGTTGATTCCAATTTAGACTCCAGAGATTGGTTTTGCTCCTTCATTTGAGCAGACACGCTCTGTAGCAAAAGACGTAACTCTTCCACTATGAGAAAATATGATAATTTGGACCAAGTAGATGGAAGAATGACTTATAACTAACTTGCATACTATGTAGTAGTCATGTGTATTCTCAAACAAATAAAAGTGGGTGTCCCTAACTAAACTGACACTAGACAAAAGAAAATCACAATCTACCTATTAATTTTGTGTGTGCCTATCAAAAGTACAAACATTTACAATTAATCCAAAAACATCAACAAGAAAAGAAAAATAGGAGTAACAGATGGTCAAACCTCAAACCTAACCTGCTTGAACGTTGGTCGCTAATCCAAAGTGCGAAACCAAAAAACTCAAATGCCCTATACAAAAATGTGTGAACACGATTGACACACATAAACGCGCACCAATCGATCCCCACGCTTAGTTAAGCCAACTAACCTTTCTATATTCAATGTGCCCGTTTGTCTCAGACAAACGCCCACTTATGCGACAGCCTCGAAGACAGTTGAACAAAAGACTCGGAAAATCTAAAACGGGTATGGGCTAGGTGGTGCTGTACTGAGTCCGAGACTCACGCCTGAATATATTGTAAGAAGGAAGTAAAACACACAAAATTTCATAAAAACACACACCACATTTATTAAATAAAAGTAGAAAATATTTAGGTCACAAGTAGAAACACTCTCCCACCTAAATCTGCAGGATGTATGAATAACAGTCTCTCAACCTGAGATTCCTGATCGTGAAAGGAAGAAAAATAATCTAAATGTACTTCCTAATAGTTGAATGTCCTAATATTTAAGCATGTCCATCATGTCCACATTCATGCAATTTCAAGAATTATAAATTCATGTTTATTTATTTATTTATTTATTTATTTATTTAATAATTATTAGATACAACCATGAAAAGGTAATTTTACACTAATATTTTAACAATTACAAATTAATATTAACAAAAACAAACAATAACAACAACAACAATAACAGGTAACAATTGGCAGTGATGGCAGAAGGGATAAATCTCGGGAAGGACGCAGGGAGTGATTGGGGTAGTGAGTGATTAGGAGGGTGAGGGGTTAGGAATTGAGGGTGAAAGGGATCTTCTAATGTTATGTTTGAATGTTCGATAGGGAGAGAATATGTCGATATTTGGAAGGGAGTTGCTAAGGGTAGGTAGACGGTGGAAAATAGAGCGCTTCTGTACTTCAAGACGTGGGCGAGGTATGTGGTGTAAATGGTTCTGGCGTGTTGAACGGGTGGGAACGTGGAGTGGGAAGTAGCTTAAGAGCATGTTACATTTTGTGTAACCATTCATAATTTTATGTAGGAAACACAGGTCAGTAAGTTGTAGACGGCTTCTCAGGTCGAGTAAATTGAGCTGATTTAGAATGTCGGATTTGGCAAAGTGCCTTAGTGAAGGATTGCGAGCTTTGACAATTGATATGAAGAAATTAAAGACACTGTTCAATTTAGAAATATTGGTTATAGCCGAAGTAGACCAAATTGGAGAAGAGAAATCTAGGATAGGGAGAACGTATGTGGTGAAGTATAATTTAAGTGCAGTGAGGTCTTTAATTTCTGTGAATCTGTATAGAATGCCGAGACTGCGCATTGCGCGAGATTTGATATGGTCAATGTGGGGAGAGAATGTCAGTTTATCATCGTGAATAATACCTAAATCTCTTACCTGAGAAACCGTATCCAATTTATTTCCACATATTATATAGTCCGCCTGATTTCTAGATTTCAGTAGTGAGAAAGACACATTGAAGCACTTTTTCGGATTTGGAGATAACTTCCATTTGTTGAACCAATCAGTACATGTATTCACTGCTTCCTGGAGGCCAGCGTGGTCGTCAGAACTGGAAATTTTTCTGAATATCTTGAGGTCATCAGCGTATAGAAGAAGGGAACACGGAGAATTTTGCACACATGTGTTTATATCGTCCATATACAGCACGAAGAGAAGGGGTCCCAGGATACTGCCCTGAGTTACTCCTGATGAGACTGGGAGCCAGGACGACACAGACCCTGGAAGCACTACCCGTTGCTGCCTATTGGACAGGAAGCTTTGTATTAGGGATAGGAAGGATCCATGTACGTTGTATCGTGAAGCAAGCTTGTGGAGGAGAAGGAAATGGTTCACGGAATCAAATGCTTTGGCCAGGTCAACGTAGATTACATCTAGCTAAGATTTTTGATCTATTGCAGAAATTATGTGATGGTTCAGAACAGTCAGATTTGTTAAGCATGATTTTCCAGGGACGAAGCCATGTTGTTCTTCTGAGAGGTGTGGTTTGGTGAAAGTGAGGAGACGGCAATGTATTATTCTTTCGAAGACTGAAGAGAGTATAGGGACGATAGATATAGGTCTGTACGAGGAAATTTCATGCTTGCTGCCTGATTTAAAGACAGGTGTTACATCAGCTCTTTTCCATGAGTCAGGAAAAGTGCCGGAAGTCATGCACCAGTTGAGTATCATGGATAAGGGGATGCTGAGAGATGCAGAGGTGTTTTTCAGGAATATAGGGCTTATGTCTGATGGTCCGGTAGATCTGTTTGCGGGCAGACTTTTTAAAATATTTTGGATTTCATCGGGGGTCGTTGAAATTTGAGACAGTGAATCAGAACAGACGCTAGTAAGTTGAGGGGGACTGGGGATTGGTACGGGAACAGAAAAGGTTGAATGGAAATATTCATTGAAATGTGCGGACCTCAATTCAAATGCGATTTCTTCATTATGGAGGTTTAGATTAAGTGGAATTCTGGGAGTCTTTCTACGGGATGATATAAGTGTCCAGAACTTCTTTGGGTTATTCTTGAGATTTCCTGTTATGGAAGAAATGTAGCGGTTGTAATCTTCTGTCATATGAACTCTTGAAATTTTCCGTAGGTGAATAAATACATTGCGTGTATGAGGATTGGGAACTGATTTCCACAGTGACCACGCTCGAGTTTTGTTTTGGAGAAGGAGTTTGGTGTTTTGACTTAGCCAGTGCGGGTATTTGTTGGACTTTGGTACGGAGTAAGGAACGTGTTGTTTAATGGCCGAGTAAAGTAAGTCCTCAAACAAGGTCACATGCGCTGTTTACGTCTCTCTCAGCTGTTAGCAGGCACCAGGGTAGAGATGATAAATCCTGATTGACAGCTTGCCAGTCGACCTTTCTCTAAAGAGGGAAAGCTTTCTTATCGGTGGTGGGGCTGTTTTTATGTCTGCTGGCTGGGACGGGGAGGGTGGCTTCTATTGAGCTATGGTCGGTGTTTAGGATATTTCTTCCAACGGTCACAGTGACATTACGCAGGGTTGAAAATATGAGGTCCAGTGTTTCGGATTTCCTTGTTGGGTGTAGATTGAACTGTTTCAGATGTAGACCGTTTATAAAATTTGATAAGATGAAAGTATCTATTTGGGGAGAGTGTATGGTACCATTGTCTATTGATGTCCAGGAGATATGGGAGTTAAAATCGCCTAGCAACACTATTTCATTTTCTTGATTGAGGGCAAGAACAGTAGAGTTGAAACATTCTTCTAAGGTGTCAATTTTGCTGGAAGGTGGGCGGTAGAAGCAACCTACAAGTAAATTCTTCCTTTTTGGGATAATAATCTCAACCCATATTATTTCGCAGGAAGTTTCTAAGTCAGGCCGATGTTTTGCCTTCAGTTTGTTATGAACTGAGATTGCAACACCACCATCCCTTGAGGATCTGTCGCGCCGAAACACATTGAACTCAGATGAAAACGGAAGTTCCCCACAAGATACGAAGTCTGACAACCATGTTTCTGAGAGGCAGAGGATATCAAATTGATTGATTTCGGTTATATTTGCTAAACAGTCGGTTAGTTTATTTTTGATGCTCTGTGCGTTCTGGTAGTAGAGGTTAAGGGGTCCTGGATTTAAGTGAATATCACCTGATAGTAGTAGTAGTATCAAGTAAACTGTACTGGAGGAGGCACGGCAACGTTGTACTGGTCCACGAGGTGTGGTGGAAACTTGGCGGAGCACTGGGAGGTTACAAGCTGCCATGGTCGAGAAAGTAAAATATCTCTCTGCGCAGTACCACTGCATTTCTTGAGCACACGACACATCACTGCTGTCGGAAATGATTTCTGACACAGTTGCACACCATATAGTACACTTGAACAGGCAAACTACCACTAAAATACAGTAATATGTCAGGGCTACTGAAACACGAGGTCTGTCACTTGCCGCCATCCTTAACAACATTTCGGAGGGTGTATGTATGGTCCACTTCCTTTGTAAGATTTGCTTGCTGAATTCTTTCTCGCCTTGTTGACAGGGAAGCCTTCCTGTTCCTAAATGATCCGCCCTGCGCGAACCTGCCCTGCTTCTGTGTTTTTCATTTGCTAAACGTCTTCCCGCATTAGTGACAGGGAAGCGTTCTCGCTCCCGAGTGGTTCGCCCGGCACGGAAGCGCTAGGAGAGGATTTGTTGTTTAAGTGGGTGATGTGTAACAAGCTAGGCATAACCTCAATTTTAACGCGCCATGAGCTTGTTTAATTAACATGTAATTTTGGCTTGATACACTCTTAATATAACTTCCCTAACAATTCCACGTCTAGTTGTTCTTACCCGCAATCCGCAACATTTGGAGGAGTATACGCACACGGCTTTCTTTCTACATATAACTTCGAGATTTATAAGGATATTACACTTAGCACTTTGTCGCCATTAATTACACATTTATTACCATTTCTTTTTTTTCACACGAAGCACTGTCAAAAATCGGTTTTACTTGAATTCTGCAGTACATCACTCAGAAAACACTCGAATATAGGCTTAACAATCCACCAATTATTATAATTCATCCGCTCATGAATGATTAGCTAGTAATATCAAAACTGTTGCAAAAATTATTAATTCATTATTATCAGCATTTCATAAATTCTGTACCTCAGAACCAGATTAACGTAAGTCACATTATGCCAACTTTTCAGGAGAGCATAAAAACTGTGCAAAAAGAACTCTATGTCTGACTGCAGAGCCAACAATTGAATTAGCCAGCAAAAAATTATTGCCATTATTAAAGTGGTATAGACTTAACCCATTTATTGGTATTTCCTTTAGAATTAACGCAATATTCAGTCAGGACTGGACTTGCGTCTTTTTTGGCTGTACTTATAAAGTAGTTTTAGGACTTAAACTGGACTTGCGTTATATTGGCTGTATTAATATACTCTTTTCCGCTTAGTCTCCTCTTCCGTATAAGGACTTGGGAGTATGTCTTACTCATGAACATTCCACCCAGTGGACTTGCGCGTTAATATATTGTTAAAGCTTCAGAACCACAATAACGTAATGGATTAAGTTCGTCTGGCGCAATCATAGGTTGGGACTTACGCCCTTACAACCCTTAGTAAATACAAAACGCGATGTTTCGCTGGACTTAAGTTGATATGGCTTAATGTAGAATCAAATTCTACATACAATGATGTGATAACCTGAAAATCGTAATTTTTGGACTTACGTTCGTCTGGTTCTGAGGTACAGAATTAAGGATTAGATCTTATTCCAATGAAATAATCCTCCCACGTAATTTTCAAATCAGTAGCAAGACGTATACCACAAATTCGCTATCAACAATAATCATCACTTCAAAATTCACGGTGCATTCAAGCTCCACTGCCTGATGCCCAAATATCATATAACCTGTCGGTGCAATGTCCACGACATGCCCGTTTAGAACACTGAATGCCAAACTCTACTTTGACATATTTGTCATGATCTCGGATTACCATTATTTCTGACTATAACAGGGTAAATTAACTTTCATTATAATACTCGAAAAACCATCTTCAGTTAACTCAGTTCTTAACTACGTTTAGATGTTTCTTGAAATATTATCCATTATTTAACTTGGGATTATTATTCATCACCTGGTATTAGCTATTTATAAATAAACAAATAAACTTTACAACTAATTCCATTTACTGCTATGGTTTCATTTTTTTCAAACTCTACATATGAACATTTTCAATTGTCAGGATCATTCACCATTATGTTCCTCATTTCGAGTTATTATTATTATTATTAATTCCATTTGTAGTAATAATTAATTACCGATATTAATTGACAATTATTTTATTATTATTATTTGCTTCAAACCATCACTACACTAAATTCATATACTCAATTATTATTATTAACAACTGCCCAATAATGATCCACAAAAATAATTCCTCATTCAAAATATCCACTCATGAATAAAATAAATATTACTCCTATCACTGTTATGAATCAGGAAGCGCATAATAATGCGATAATATCCGCACAATGTTAATAAATCTAACTAAGAAAGAAACTGTTTACTGACAATCACTGCTTGTCTGAAATCGTGCGGCTTGTTCAGAAATAGAAAAATAAATTCTAAGTACGCTGACCTATAAGTTTGGGGAAATACAACATGACTAGACTACAACATGACTACAATAACATGTAGAGATCTAATTCCAAATCATCTGGGATGTTGATTTGTACCCTCTGCCAGGTGGTGAAGATTGCAGCAATGTTTTCCTCCATGTAGCGTAGGCACGTATCCACATAATCCATGACACGCCCTGGTCTGTACTTCCAATGACCTCGGGTACCGCTTCATTCGCCTGCCCCATCACGACGTTCCGGAAACTTACATCACGGGATGGAATGCAGCATCTTCCTCCGGCTTCTAACATGGGCTAGTATCGGCTATGTCCTTCCTCCATCTCCCAGCATCTAACCCATCCTCGGTGTCTAGTGCATGGTCATTGCGTCAAAAAGTCGCTTGTATTGTGTTCACGATGTTCCACATATATGATTTGTAGTGTCCTTTACTGTCCTTATACCACATGGTTATTAGTTCCAATAGATACTGGTCTTTCACACTACTCTTAGCACGCTCGGCTTATAGTAGCACGAAGAATTTCCTATGTCCTGAATGCGCACGGCTCATGGTTGCATAAACTGGTGATGCCTATCCAAAGTCCTTATGCACATGGCCAAAATTGTTTAATGGGCATTGCGACTTTAATGCACTCGATTAACAGTTGATTGCATTTCCTGTGTTGTGGCCTGATCTCCTCAACCTCGCCGTTCATATACCACTATGGGGCAGTACATTCGAAGATTGAAACATTTGTTCCACTCGTCACGAAAGCTTAATAGCTGCCCGCGTGTTCCTTTTACTGTCTCCACACACAAACGCAATGCACTGTTCAGATACAAAGTTACTGGCCCATATATAACGACTAGCACTACCGAAATAGAAAATCCTTGAGTCTTCCAGCATTTTCTGCTCCGTGCACCTCGGCAACTCGTGTAACATTCACGGCGATTACGTATACTCTCACTCCCGTTCAGACTGCTCAAACTCATAAGCTCCGCTGAGAACAAAGACTAGATTATTCGCAACTTATATACCGCTCAGGAGCGTCACGTGAGTCGGCGGTTATGTCATGCTCCAAACTTCCTTCCTTCATTTCTCGGGAGTGCGTAATGCTATTTCCCTTATTCCTTCAATTTAATTCGTGTAAATTCAGGGGCTACATCGTGTCATAACATTCTTCTTTCCAGCATAAAGAAATAGGTAGAATAAAATGTTCCAGCACATTCGGCGTTTCCTCACTAGCCTCGCTAGCGCGCGCCTTTTTGCGATTGGATCTCCGCCCATGAATGCTAGTTCAAAACTCCGCTCGGCGCTCCTTTCAAAATAGTATGACGATATAACGTACCAGGACTACGGGTACAGTACGAACCATAAAAATATTAAGATGATATATTCTTCTTGAGGCTCTGAACATATCGAATGTCATGAGACTACGTGGCATGTGGCCTCTTCTGATACTATCTACTATTAAGGTTACTGCTTGCATACACAGAAAAGGCATGTTTCAAGTTTCTTGATGAGAAATAGCCAGGTTTAAATGCTAATTTATCTTGATTACCTAGGACCAATTCAGTGTGGTTCTGAGCTCTTCAATACATTACTCCTGGTTTAATTGCGGAACCAGACAGACAAACGACACCGATGAATCCGTGGGAAGAATTTCCGAGATCCGCTGCAGGAAGGTTGTCTATTCCTAATTCGAAAACCACGTGTACGTGTCACTCAGGACCTCGTACTCGACAGAGATTGAGCACCAGCAGCCCCACGGTAGACTCGTTCCTCGACACGGGGCTCATGTCTACTTACAAAATGACAACAATCGTCGGCTCGTCTATATTCTGTCTCGTGATCCATAGTAATGTTCGTGCGGTAAAGCACCCCAGGGAGAATTGGCACATAGACTTGGTTCTGTGGTTACCCAAAAGGCCATTAAATATAACAACTTTCTGCAGATAGAATTTTATGAACTCTAGATTCGAACATATAATATCCATGAGAACTCACCTGGGACGGCTGAAAGTTCCTGAATGTATGTTCCAAGAAATCAAAAGTACTCTCAGTTGATATACTAAAAAGCAAACCTATTGGTTATGGCTCATGCATGCAACGTCATGTTCGTTACGAACCTGTTCAAATACATTCTTCAGTTTTTCCCAACTATTTGGGATACCCAGAGCTCAGACCCTTTTTTTTTAATTAGCAAGGGGATTTACGGACGGATGTGCTTCCTGTCACTGTGTGATAAAATTCAGGTGGAGATTTCTCACTACAGTCACTAGGATTCAAACCCCGATCGGGTCAACCTACCAATATGGCATCACGCTCATTCCATCCCACTGATGACAAAGTATGTCTGGTAACATGTGGTGTTTAAGTTAGGCACCATACGGATATACACAAGACTTGAAACACGAAGCAAACGCAAACAATTTCAGGATGGACAAGATGCGAACCCATGCAATCATACATTGATGAAAACAACGTATGTGTGTTGCCAGTATATTTGGCCTATGCTTAAGGTTTATCCATATCCTTATCCAAAAAAAATCATCAATCTATCCATATATCCTGTTCACCATAACAAGTCTCTAAATGATCGATTGATTGGGCAACGAATGAAAGCAAAGCTTGAATTTTGGGTAGACTACATCCGGAATTTGTCAAAATATCTGAAGGTATGCACTGCGTTTACAGAACATATATATCAGAGCACAGGCTTACCCTATCATAATTAGGAGCAGTTGGTTGTCGTGTTGGATAGTTTTCTCTTGCGTGTAAGCTTGGGCTTCATGTCATAGAAGATACTGTAATTTGTAATATTGTACCAGTGTCAAATAATAATAACAATAATTATCATAATAATAATATTAATAATAATAATAATAATAATGAGTGTTCAAAATAAACCACCTCACATCTCGAACACCTCACCGTAAACTATGCTTATAGCGCAGTTCCTCGGCGTAGCCATGCTCGTTAAATCGTGCACCATAGCCGTGAGGGCAGTTGCAGTCCGGAGATCAGGGGTTCGAATCCTGGCGCTAACAGCGGAAATCCTTAGTGTGGTTTCCCCTGGATTTCTCCACAGTCTTTACAGGCAAATTCCTGGGTATTACCTCATTTCAAGCTCCGGGGCACCTGCCTCATCCCTGTCCCTTATACAGTTACACAGACGCAACTACACGGGGTTGATGATCAAGTTTTCCCAAACCCCTAAAATAAATAAACAACAGCAACAACAACAACAACAAAAGTTTATAGCGCAGGTTTGCGAGTTCGTCGTTATTGGTGCTGTTGTTGTTACTGTTGTTTTTGTGGTTGTTGTTGTGGTTGAAATGAGTTAAGGATGTACTTTATCAAACATAGTTTGTAACATTTTGCCAAATATAAAATTTCATCACTTTACATAGGCCTAGTAATTTCCACAAAATAGATCATTGGAGAAGAATTTGTGTGGCAGCCATAGTGAATTAATGGTTGGTTATGGAGCTAAAGGTATTCCTCTGAAGCCTCCCAAACAACACACTGCTAAGTTATATCAAATGTTTATCAAGTTCAGGTGAAGTTTAGGAAACGAAAAGCCCGTATGACGCGACTTTATTACCGACTGCCTTCTCTGAACTGCTAAGTGTATCTACCGTTCACTTTACATATCTTCTCATCGTTCAATAAAATTAATCCCTCACCCTGATTCTCCTTCGATATTTCATTAGGTCCAATCAGTTCCTTCAGTAATAATAGTGTAATAATTAGAGTATAATAATAAACATAATAATAATAATATTAACGTGTGGCCACTAAGGACGATTGGTCCAGGTCTTCCTATTCGAAGTCCGTAGGCAACCTGCACGTTTTGAGAATTAAATGAATGGCGACATCACAAACACCCAGCCTCCGAGCGATAGGAAGTTGAAATCCCATAGCCGGTCTGGGTGCCAAACCTTGGGCCCATTGGACAACAATGTATCTCTCTATCCACATTGCCAAGAAGCTGGGCAATTCGTGCAACAATTACTTCCTTGCATCTGGTAAACAAGAGCATTCTCAGTAGTGCTAGAAACTTCATTCAAGTCTGCTTGCCGGAACTTACGGAATTAAATCTGCAGCATGAATTGATTTCCTGAATCATGTTTACCAGGGTCGTTGATATATCCTCCGTTGCAATGAATCATTACGGCAGAAGTGTATCCAGTCTACACATTACTCCCAGCGTAATAACCATAGCCACACTAGCAGTTAGTCTCATACCGTATCTGTTAATTATATTTAGTTACTTCAGTAAATTAGTTTATAAATTAGACCTTGATGTTCCTCCCCTTAAAGCCACAATGACCACCAAACTTATCCCAGTCAGAGTAATCAATTCAACCCCAATCATAAAAATTTTATGTCACTCATTAATCCCAATATTTCTCAGTATACTACCGTCTTAATCATACCTACCCACAAAACAGTGAAGTTCAGTAAGTATTTTGCTGTATCTGCTTGTTGAGAGTAGAATCAAATCCCCGAGAATATCAGAGCTACAAAGGGTCGTCACTTATTTAAGACAGCTGAGTGGGAGTTCCTGCGCAAATAAGAAATCTGAATGTTTTCCCATACGACTGCCATCCTAAACAAGACGCAACCTATATATTAAGCTGTTTGAACCTACGAGAGAATTGAATCTCAGTCATAGTTCGGCCTAATGCAGAGAAATTGTCGATTGCCCTGTGGTCACTTTTCGTGACATTATACGCAATCTGTGTGTATGTTTTCTTCCTCTATGTGACAGCCCATTTTAGTGTCCGTTTATTTTCGCTCTCAAAAAACCTCCAAACAAGAGTTAATTAGTTCATGACATTGTAATTAATCAAATTAAATAAGCTCTCCCGTACTTTATCCTAAGTTCTTACCTTCGACTGTTCTCGGCACATAATTTCATTACTGGCATGTGCCAGCTCACTGCAGTTTGCTGGTGGCGAGTGACGTCACTGCGACCTTCAAGCAACCAATAGTAAGCCTTCAATCTTGTCATGCGGTCCCGGCATTCTAGGATATTCTTGGCCGCTCTAAAAGATGGTACCTCCTTCAGGGTTTCATCATTCTTCTGATCGTCATTCTTCTCTGATCACCTCAGTCTGATCTTTACTTTTACGCGGCCCAGCACACACATCATTCTGATCGCACTTCTGATCAGGAAATCTTCACATTCTTTTCGGTGCAACGTTGCGCAACTGTTACATCATGTTCTAAGGATGGCATCACCGCTCTACGCTTCATATATAGACGCTGTACCATTTTGCCGCTTTGCCAGATGTGATGTGTATTGACATACATCTGCACAAGACAGCTGTCAGCTGTCATTCTGCAAATCGCAACAGAGTTAAACATCTCGTTCGTGGACTTGAAGCCACGGCCGTCTCCTGCTCTGCGAAGAACTACCGACTTCGCCTAGGCACTAAAGGTGTCTTGCCCACATGAGAAGAACCAGATTGGCAGATTGGAATTTAGCACGTTCGCTCTGAGGCCACGGACGCCTCCTTCCTGTGGCACTTCCTCTACGCAACTCTGCCAGCCCTCATGAACTTTTAATTTCATCTTATCATCAAGATCAAGCAAAAAATAATTTTTATTGGAGAGCATCTTATTATCAATGTTAAGAACCATTTTTAAAAAGGGTTTAGGAATCAGACCAGGAAAAAATGCTCTATTCATCCAGTCATTTGGCGTTAAGCACTCGTGTGTCGTTGGTGTGATTTATTGTTCATTCAATGTGGTTTTTCATTGCTGTTACAAAGCAATAAACTATATGTTACCAATCTTTTTGGTTTCTGGTGATGTACTTTTAATACCCACTACCCCGCACCGCCTTCAGTTCAATTGTTCTCTTACAGTAGTTATTTTGACCAGGCTCACGCCTCATGCGTTCTCCCTTATGGGAAAGGTTTAGGGCAGATCTTTTCTCTACCCTGTAAGATGGCTGAGGAAACTAAGTGTCAAAGTAAGATTGGCTATATGAAATATCAGAGGTTACTCCAGGTAGCTCAATCCTCACTGTACTACTACTAATAATAATAATAGTACTAATAACAATAACAAAAAGAAGAGGAAGACGCAGAAGAAGAAAAATGTAATGGGAGCCCAGTTTATTTTCAGTTATAGTATTTTGTGCAGGCAATATTAATTTACAATATACATTATGAACTCCAATATCATGCAAAGCACTGTAAGTAATAAGTGATTACACTTCCTGAAGACGTTTGCAACATACTGTTGTTATAAAGAAAATATAATCCATTATTTATTAACTATCCACTCTCCCGGTAATTAAATACATAGGATACATAATTAATCAATCTTTTTGCTGAACTATAATTTACGACTTTGTTGTTTAATCAAGTTATAAAAAAAACCGGCCGAAGTCGTCGGATTTTTTTAAAGCGTTAAAAATCCCTCAGTATGCCTTACTTCGGAGGGGAAGTAAAGCCGGCGGTCCCATGTCATAGATTTATGGCATGTTTCCACTAATTACACCTGTGTGAAGCTAAATTAACTTATGGCTTAAACAACGCTCTTAAGGTTCCTACGTTCGTCGCCAGGAGCCGACTGCGGAGGCGTCTGGTAGCCAAGTTCTGAACTTGTAGTCGTTCACGGTGGCGTTTGGCGGCAGAAATAGGAACTACTTGAAATTCAATGTCTGCAGTCCTTGCTTGAATTAAAAACAGATAACACACACTAATATAGATGTCACAATTAACACCGCTTATCAGACAGATTCTACACACACCCAAAGTACACGGGGCTACATGACCACGTTGTCGCAGCCCCTAAACTAAGGAACCAACCAACCAAGTTACAACGAGGCCCATTATTTGTGTACACTTACATAATGCACATACGATGCGAAGCACTGCGTTATTATTTTTAATGTTATTATTATTGTTATTATTAAAACATATCTCTGGGAAGATGAGCTACACGTTAGGCTCCTTAAAACATTCATCATCATCATGTTACTCCATAAGCTGGACACAGCATGACGGCTTGGGACGCTAGATGTCGGGGGATGAATGGTGCTGACAGTGGTCATCGTGAGTGTGTTTTTCACCTGAATTTGTCCACACTTCCTCCCGATAGATGCCGGTGTGGAGCGTAATTACAAGTCCTGAGACACCTACCCGAACCCTAGACCCTAATTTTAGTTGCACAAACTAGAGTCATCACAGAAACCCAGGTTAGTAGTCGAACCCAACACATACCCGAAGATACGGTGCTGAAGACCAAGATGTACCAAGACCATGAAATGAATTTTAAAATCCTCTTATTATGATCAACCTCTACATTATCATGTCGCTCATTTGCTGCAACAGTGGCATAACGCAAAATATGATGTTTGTGGTGAACTGCATTTAAAGATATAATGACAGTTACTAAACTATGAATTATATCTATAATGTCAACGATTTGAATCCATATTGAATTGTGGACTTATCACTTTGCTTCAGATGACTGTAACAGACACCAACGCGATGGGAATTATCAGAGTTTTTGGTGTAATTGCAATAGTTTCGGTAACTGGCAAAACGAAATTGTAGTCTCACGTTGCGAAGAAAAAGGATAGAATAGTGTCGATTTTATCAATGAATAAAGAATATTTTCCTGCAGAATACTCAAGTAAAAACTGAAAACTTACATGTTTTTAGTTATGCAACTGTTGCGGTAAATGAGCGATGTGAAGAGGCCATATTCCACGTTCTTCTACTGCAGATTCTCTCAGCTGTCAGTATCTAACGGTGCCTAACCCTGACAATCTCATTAATCACACTTGCCAATTGCAGTTAGCTGTTGCGATTTGATATGTATTATGCACAGAGACGTTCATCAGTGCTGATGCGTCTAGTATTTTACAATATAGGCTACTCACGATTATAGTTAGGATCACAACATGATCATAGACCTTGATCCTGGTAGTGCTTTGTGAGTAGTAAAGCTGAATCAACATGGATTGAAATATGACGTGTTTCTGACATTCTAGTGCAGTCTTGCCCAGGCAGGAGCAATTGGCTCTGGGAGCGCTTATAGCTTTCGGGACGGGGAAAATAACCTATGACTGACTGTCACATTGAAAAGTGACGAGTGCGCAGGAATATCACGGCATAGGGCTGACCATTGGGTCCAGTTGTCAAGCGAGTTTGTGGTGCGTTCACACTTTAGGATAGGAGTTAATAATAATAATAATAATAACAATAATAGTAATAATAGTTATAATAATAGTGTGGTTATGACTGTTAGCTAGTTGTTTAGTAGGCTTGGGAATCATCAAGCTGCATCTCAAGCCTTTTCACCACATTAAATATCAGTGTATGTTCCTTGTAAGACAGATGATCTAGATGTTAAGGTGCTTCAACTACAATCACCTCCACTTGCTTATTTCTATATACCATTATTTATTCTGATATCCTACAATTTTAGTATTGCCTGTAGTTAACGTTTCTGTGCAAGAATCATATTACTTTTGGATTTTTGGTTGACGGTGTGGCGCAGCGGTAACGTACTCGCCTGCCGTTCTAAAAGTAGCGGGATTGAGTCCCAGCACATTCATTTGGAGGTGCTCCAATGCAAGGGAGCTGTTTCGGTTGATTTACTGGCAAGTAAAAGTTCCCCTTCAGGACAAATTCCGGCACCGCAGCGCGCCTAAATCCACAGTAGTAAAAAGGGACGAAAAACGCATAACATTATTAGGCTTATTATTATCATTATTATTACTATTATTATTATCTTTAATTTGTGATTCTGGTATGCTGACTTTATGTATCATTTTTGTACATCTCCTGTACAGTATATATATATACTAGTGATAGAGCTCTAGGTTGTTATATTGATGGTGACCGTAAGGATTATCATTAAGTCATCCACACAGCTATACGTCCGCCTCGTTGCGTAGTGGCTAGCATTCTTGTCTGTCACCGCGGAGGCCGGGTTCAATTCAAGGCTCTGCCCAAATATTTTATTCTGGTCTGAGGGTCGGAACGGGGTATACTCAGCCTCATTAGGTAAAACTGTGAATAGGCGGGTACGATTCCCACCTCAGCCAGCCTGGAAGAGGTTTTCCGTGGTTTCCCACTTCTACTCAAGACAAATGTCGGGATGGTTCCTAACGTAAGACCACGGCCACTCCCTTCCAAATCCTCATCTGAATTACAAATACAATAGGCATCTAGGTAAACAAAGAAATGGCTTAGTTATACAAGAATATTCACGCCATTTGATTACAGAACAAGTAATTCCCTGAAGAATTAAATAGCCTATTTTCATATATCCTACTTATGTTAATTGCCTCCATCAACACACAAAATTTCAGTTTGATTGCAGTAATAGATTCGTAGATATTGTGCGCCGTCTAAATATTTCGTGTGGTTGCCATGTTGGAGTTTTATATTATGTAGACCACAGAGTTATCAACTATTACACGAAAGTTATTACATAGGCGTATTATTCAAACTTTAATCATGGTGATGATAATTGTTGTTTTAAAGAGCATAACATCTAGGTTATCGACCCCAAACTTCAATCACATGATTAGGACGCAAGAAGTAAAAGCCAGATTTTAAAATTTCGCACAGCCACCAAGTTGTGGTTATGAAAACCACTGAAATAAATTAGATGTCAGTGGATTGAAATTTGTATAAGTATTTACCATACTGGCCAACGGCCTAGCCGTGTTGAAACACCGGATCCCATGGGAACTCCGCAGTTAAGCAACATTGGGCTCAGTCAGAACTTGGATGGTATGCCGGCTCTAGGCACTGCGCGCTGTTGGCCAACATAAGGAGGAGCGGAAAGGCCCTGGCCACCCTACCGCAAGTAAACTCCGGCAGGGGGTAGCCTCTTCGGAGGCTCGGACCTGCCTTCGGGCAGAATACCAATTAATTAATATATAATTTACCATACTAAGCTTCACTGCGGTCGGATGGTTAAATCGCGAGAAATGTCCATTTAATTATTTAAATTTCGCGTCTCCTCCATGTTAGAGTGTGCTCACCAGATTATTGAAAGTCCCGTAGGAGTAGTGGATTTGTAGGGGTTTCGCAGCCTCCACCTCCACATTCCTCCACTCAAGTTGGCGGCTTCGCGCAACCACCCACATAAATGGTGCGCTTTTCAAATAAAGATGGTAAGCATAGCTAAACTTAACCCAACCTAATCTAGCTAACCTAGTCTAGTCTAGCTAACCAAACCTAATTGAGGAGTTGCCAAGGGCCTAAGTGCAAAAACTCAGTGGGTAGATGCTCTCATTGGGGAGGTAAAAAGGAAAGGGATGAGGAGGGATTCGTTTACGTTTACCTACCTCTGCCCTACCTCTACCGCTCTACCTCTACCACTCCACTTCCACCGTTCCACCTCCACTGCTCCACCTCCACCGCTCTACCTCCACCACTCCATCTTTACCGGTCCACTTCTACTTCATTCTTTCATGGGTGCATTATGCAAATTCAGGAATGGTGAATGCATGTCTACCATATTTTATGAAATTGCATAAACTGAAAATGGTTTGCGATGTGTGGTTATCATATTGAGGAGTTGTGTAATAAAACAAATAAGCTGATGCAACCGGATGCAAAGTGTAGCGTTACAGGAAGCAAGCGTGCGAAACATGATTCTTTCAGAAACAAGCAGAATCTTCCAGCGTATGACGTCACTCGATGACGGAGTCGTAACCTAATGCAAATAATAGCGTAACAGGAAGCAAGCGTGCGAAACATGATTCTTGCAGACGTATGACGTCACTTGATGCAGGTATTTATTAACAACCGTGAGAACGCTGAATCGACTGATAATTGATGCAACGCAGGTGTGTTCGTGGTATAAAATCTAGGGAGGGGGAACGTTTCTCACTTTATAGTTGAATCAAGTGAACGATAGTTAACAACACGTTATCTCTACAGCTTACTTGTGACTATAGTGGTGGAAGAGAACTTGAAATACATTACCATTCTGGTAATAATGTTTTCTTTAAAAATGATATTTAGTTGGTTATAAGCACTTTATTAAGTTCGAACGTTCACCCCTAGGTGTCAGTGACAGTGGTATCTGGTTACCAAAACTGGAACTAGGCTACTTCAAATTAGACTTGCTTGGAGCACACAAACGTTCAATTTAAAACTCTGCTATAGGTATTGACTGTAATATATATATTATAACAAAAGTTTTGTGCTTTTCAGTCGGTCAACACGAATGAACCCAAATGAGTTGTGTTATACCCTAATCTTGAAAAAATTACATGAGATTAATAAATACACTTGGATGACCAGTTTCGGTCGTCAAGCGATAATCATCAGATCCATTACACTTAGGCTATAAAATCGATGTCTAAAAATACCCCCGTGGCTCATAATTACAAGATTCAAGGTCACGTAAAACTACAATCTTCCTTCCTTTCTAAAAATACGGACGAAAATATTTACCTTATGTACACTTGTTTTGTTGCAGTATTGGTAATGCAACTCGTCAGTATTTGTTGATTGTAGTCAATGTGATATTTTGGTGAGATACTGGAAGTGGTGATAGAACACCGGATTTTTGCCTGTTTGGAGTTACTAAATGTTTGTTGTGAATGGGCAATTCTGATTGTACTCTATTGTACAGGCTAATTATCTCGTTAGGGTCTTGTGCGGTCCGGCAGCGAGCAGTTCACATGGACACTTGTACGACTCGACTGACTGGTCTGCTATGTCGCTGGGCTGTTTCACTCTCCCCGGATTCCTAAGTGCTGTGTATGCCCAGGTGCAGGTGTATCTGTAGTGGGTTGACAAGTTTATATAAAATGTGGTGTATGTTACTGCATTTAGGACGGTCTTCAACTATTAAAGACCGTGGAATCAATTCTCGCCACGCATAAACTAGTAGCCATATAAGCGCTGCCCAGTCTCTGAGAATGTCCCAGCACCTTTAATACTACCGTGAATACCGATCTAGGTTTATTGAAGAAAAGGTAAATCGTACAACCTGATCCAAATAATATTTTCTTATTATTATCCCCCTCCCCTCCCCTGTTTCCGACAGGGTGTATTTTTCAGTAGAGTGATGAGGGGTGAACTTTCCATGAAAATGTGTTCATTTAAATTATTAGGGTTGTTTCTTTTGGCTAGGTGTATCTCGATTGCTTCCTTTATGCCAAGAGCGCTGCCTTTCGGTACGTGATGAATTATTTTTAAGTCGGTTTCAATGTTAGTGAAACTGTGTCCCGCGTCGCACGTGTGTTCGCATACGTCTGAGTGGGTCCCGTATTTTATCGCATTTCTATGTTCATAGTAACGTGTATCCACTCTTCTTCCACTCTGTCCGATGAAATTTGCTTGACAACCTATCACGTAATAGAATATACCCCTGACTTTGAATACGGGTCTTGTTTGTATAGATTAATATTGTGCAGATGCTTTCTGGTTGTGTTATTCGTTGAGAATGCTATTTTTATGCTTTGCTTTTTGAACAGATTAGTGATTTTATATGTGTTCGCATTCACATAATTGAAACGCGCGAAGATTTTCTCAATATTGTCCGGCCTTGGAAACGTATTATCTTTATTTTTGTGTCTGGCTACAGTTTGATCTATTTTTCTGGGCGGGAAATTGTTTTCCTTTGCTATTTGCTTGATTATTCTTATTATCTTATTATAATTGTCTTTTGACATGGGGATGTATAAAGCCCTGTGCACCATTGAATTGAACCCCGCAAATGTATGCGTACTGAGGTGATTGGACTGATTGTCGATTGCAGCCGAATTTTGTGTGGCTTTTCGGAATATGGAATATGAAAGTTCATTATCTTTACGTTCGATGGTTATGTCGAGATAATTTATTTTCCGACCGGTTTCGGACTCCTTAGTGAATTTGATTGAGTGGTGTAGGCTATTAATGGTTTGGAGAATTGTTTTTTCTCTTGTTAATTCAGTGTCGTAGAAGCAAACTACATCATACACGTATATTTTCCACATTACTATTCCCTTAGTTGAGGTCTTTTCTAAGAACTCATTTTCCATTGCATTAATGAAGATGTCGAGTTGTTGGATTTTAAGTTGTTTTCGATAATGTTGATTGCTTCATTAATTGGAATGTCGGTGTACATATTAGTAAAATCGAAGGATACTAGCCACAAGCTAGGTTTCATATGTAGCACGTTCAATGCTGTTACTAATTCCGGTGTATTCTTTATTGAATTGTTTTTGTCAGTGGAATGGCGGTGTTTTCTGAATTTTAGTAACTCTTTGCTGATTTTGTAATTTGGCGCATTCCTATAGTTGACGATTGGTCTCATTGGGCACTCGTGTTTGTGTATTTTTGGTTGTCCCCTGAATGACGGTATTTTTGGGTAGTGTAGTGTTATACAGTGTTATTACTGAGTATAGTAGTGCGGTGTCACAATCTGGTGCAAGAGCAAGGAGTGTAGTGTTATACAGTGTTATTACTGAGTACAGTAGTGCGTTGTCACAATCTGATGCAAGAGCAAGGAGTGTAGTGTTATACAGTGTTATTACTGAGTACAGTAGTGCGTTGTCACAATCTGGTGCAAGAGCAAGGAGTGTAGTGTTATACAGTGTTATTACTGAGTATAGTAGTGTGGTGTCACAATGTGGTGCAACACCATGGAGTGTAGTGTTATACAGTGTTATTACTGAGTACAGTAGTGCGTTGTCACAATCTGGTGCAAGAGCAAGGAGTGTAGTGTTATACAGTGTTATTACTGAGTATAGTAGTGTGGTGTCACAATGTGGTGCAACACCATGGAGTGTAGTGTTATACAGTGTTATTACTGAGTACAGTAGTGCGTTGTCACAATCTGGTGCAAGAGCAAGGAGTGTAGTGTTATACAGTGTTATTACTGAGTATAGTAGTGCGGTGTCACAATGTGGTGCAACAGCACGGAGTGTAGTGTTATACAGTGTTATTACTGAGTTATTACTGATGAATGCGGCAAGATGGCGTCACAGCGAAAGTGTAGTGAAATAGCAGCTAGTATAAATATTTGATAAAAGTAATAAAATATTATAACAGAGGTATACAATTTATAAAGTTACTTTCCTTAGGCCAAGTGAAATATGGAATATTGATAGTATTTAGAAATTCTTATTGATAGTTTAATAAACTTAAACTAAGTTGTGGGAACGTGTATCCAAAGATTCAGTGACTTATTCAATCACTGTTTGAACCAAGTAGAGCAGTGGTGCTTTTACGAGATTTCACCCGATTGGAAGATATACGTATTTCACATTCTTCTTTATCGGTAGGTAATTAGATTAATTCTTTTAGGTAGTAATAATTAATATAAATTTAGTGTAATTTGGTATAAACATCTAGGCTAACTTAGATCTCTAGTATGTAGCAGTTAACAGTGTTAGTGTCTCGTCAAGTAGCGTAACCGTTACGGATTTATGCTCGTCGTTCAAAATAACAGTCAAAATGCAAATAAAATAATCTCAAGATCTCTGGTAAAATTGAGTGAGGAGAAAAGTGAAACCGATTGTCGTAATGTAGGCCTACCAGTACCGTCATGCGAATGTCATAACCTGAGAAACGAACTGTCCTCGAAAGATGAAATAATAAAGCTGCTAAAGGAAGATATTGCTAAGTTAATGGAAGAGTTGAATAAATTAAAAGGAAACAGATAGGAAAGCAAGGAAACTTGGTCGACAGTGGTTGCTGGTAGTGTAAGATTGAATAAGCTTAGGCCAGAACATGTAACTGAAATTCCCGTCTCAAATTATTTGGAGCACCCGTCCAAGAAAATGATGACTTTCTTCAAGAAGAAAAGAAGAAAGTGATAAAGAGAAAATCCAGGAAGATGCGGATATTTGCGGATAGTCACGGGCGAGATGTAGCAGCAAGCGTATTGGAGAGAAGCGGAGAAATGGAGGTCACTTCGATAGTAAAACCAGGAGCTCCAATTGCAGCGGTCACGAACGGGATGGTAGGAGAGTGTGCGACCCTCACTTCAAAGGACTAAGCAGTAATCATCGCTGGAGCAAACGAGTCTATAGAAACGAGAGTAAAAAGGTAATCAAAGATTTAAAGGGTACATTGCCATCCATACATAACACAAATGTCATTATTGTAAACATTCCGCAGAGATACGATTTAATTCCCAAATCATGTGTAAATGTAGAAATAGAGGCTACAAATGGAAAAATTCGTAAAATTTGTATGAGTTTTCCAAATGTCCAAATTATAGATGTAAGTAAATTAGACAGGAAGTTACACACTCGACATGGCCTCCAATTAAATAGGTTAGGAAAAGAGTATTTTAGTGATGAAATCTGCAAAATTGTAAATTGAAATGCTAAGAATAGTTCAACAGTAATACCTTTAGAGTGGAAGCAGGGAAACTTGTGAAAGAAGACAAACGTGAGGTTTGGCATTTAGATCTTTCGATGTCAAATTTAACTGAGTGCAACAATGGTATTTCGGATTTGTCTAGCAACAATAATAATAAAAATTATGATAATAATAATGTAAATAAATCACCAACACAAGCTTGCAATAGTAACAAATTTAAAATTTACCACCAGAATGTTCAGTCTCTCTATAATAAAATTGATTACATAAATCCAATGCTTAAAAATGAACTTAAAGACATCTCAGCACTATGCATTTCAGAACATTGGCTGAAAGAGGAACAACTCGAATTAATTCAATTTCCAGGGTTTCTACTAGCTAGGAAATACTCTAGATCTAATATTAGCCATGGTGGTACTTGTATCTTCCTAAGAAATAATTTAGATCATTAACAGTTAACAGCTTATGATTATCTAATTATGGAACAGGATTTTGAATTCTCTGCCATAAAAATACAGCAGTTTAAGTTAATAATTGTATGCGTACACCGTTCTCCGTCAGGAATGTTTCGTTTATTTATAGATAAATTAGAATTTTTACTCAATAACATGACTAAAGTAAATTTCGATATAATAATTTGAGGGGATGTAAATGTGGATTTCTTAAAATGTGATAGAAATTGTGAATTATTAACACATTTACTAATTTCCTATGGACTGAAACCTACAGTAAATACCCCAACAAGAATAACAAAATTTAGTAAAACCACTCCTGATCAAATTTTTATAAATACAGATAAATATCACCATTCAATAGAAGTCTATTGTCCGGGTTTTAGTGACCACCATGGACAAATACTGAGTTTTGAAGTACCCGAAACAATCAATAATAATGATAATGGAATACAATCAAAGTGCAGGTCATTTGCTGAAACAAATGTTACATATTTCAACGACTTATTAAATAAGGAAACATGGTCAGAAATGTATAAACTAGAAAATGTAAATGATAAATTTAATGCATTTAACAGTACCCTAAAATACTATTTTGAAACAGCATTCCCCTTTAAACAAATAACTATTCAAAATAACAAAACTAGCGATTGGATAACAACAGGGATTATAAATGCATGTCAAAGAAAGAAATGTCTACACAAATTATATAAACAATACCACACAACACCTGAATTCAATTTATACTACTAAAATATACTAGCATATTAAATAAGGTAATAAGACTAGCAAAGAAAATGCATAATGATAATTTTATCTCTCAATCATCAAATAAAACAGGTCTATGTGGTCCGTGATAAAGAAAGAAACTGGAAAATCTGCTAAAATACAAAGGAACATTACAGTGACCAGAATTAATAAAGTGATTAATAATCCAGAGGAAATAGCAAACACTTTTAATGACAGGTAAATACACTAAATTCTAATAATAAATTAATATATTCAGTGATTCTTTATTTATAATTCTTGTCACAAGTGAAGAGGTAAGAATAGTTATAAAAGAACTAAAAAATAAATTCTCTGCTGGTATTGATGGCATCCCTGATGCAATTTTAAAGAAATGTGCAGAAAATATAATAAATCCACTTACGCACTTAATGAACAGTTCAATTCTCTCAGGAACTTACCAGGATATTTTGAAGTTATCAAAAGTAATTCCAGTGCACAAAAACGGTTCAAAATATGAATTAGATAACTATCGTCCTATTACCTTACCAACTGGTATTGCAAACATTGTGGAAAAAATCATGTATAAGAGACTGATAAGTTTTATAGAAAAAAAAAAAAATGCTATCAAACTCACAACATGGGTTCAGAACGGAAAGATCTACACAGACAGCAATTCATGAATGTAGTAATAGTATACTGAAATTAACTGACATTAAGGAACATGTAACTGGCCTATACTTGGATTTATCGAAAGCATTTGATGTTGTTGACCATAAAATCCTCCTTACAAAACTAAATCAATATGGTATTAGAGGTCTAGCTAATAAAAGGATAGAGTCTTACTTAACAAGGCGTAAACAAATAGTAAGCTTGAGCCACAAGGATAATGGAACCAAATTACTTAATGAAACATTGTCCAATGAGGGAATTTTTAATTTGGAGGACCCCAGGGATCGGTTTTGGGCCCACTACTCTTTCTTCTATATTACAATGATATAACACAGAATGTTCATTCACATAAGGAAATTTTGTTTGCGGACGATACAACACTCGTAATGAAAGGTGAAACTAAACTGGTCTTACAGCAGTCTGCTGACTCCGTTACAGAAGAGATAACCAAATGGCCACGAGATAATCACCTCATACTAAACTATAAAAAACGGTATGTCTAAATGTCCACACTATACAGAATAGGAATCCTGCAAAGCCCAATATAACATTAAATGGTCATCAAATGGAAAATAAATCAGAAGCATATTTTTAGGACTATGGATACAACATGACTTGAAACGGAATAAACATATACAATATCTGAATACTAAACTGAACTCGATGTGCTTTGCGTTTCGTATTTTGAAAACCTGCGCTAGCATGCACACATTAAGAAATACTTATTTTGCTTATTTCCATTCATACTTAAGATAGGGGTCATATTTTGGGGTATGTTGCAAGATGTACTAACCACGTTTAGGATACAAAAGAGGGCGATTAGAATTATGGCAAATGTAAACACTAGAGAATCATGTAGACCTCTGTTTAAAGATTTAAAAATTCTCCCACTGCCCTGCATATATATCTTTGAAGGTACTATGTTTTTAAAAATAATTTAATGAAAAAAGATGTTTTTCTTAAAACAAACAATGATGTTCATAGGCATAACACAAGACAAAATCAAAATAATCATATTTCACACACACACACAAGCATATATCAAAAAGGAACTTTTCAAACAGGAGATTAATTATACAATAAGCTATCCCAGTATATAAAACTAGCCCCAAAAATAAAAACCTTTCATAGAATGTTGAAAGCTTATCTGCAGTGCCATTGTTTTTACTCTGTAGTTGAATATCTTAGTGTATAGGAGCTATGAAATCTATAAATATATATTTTACTGCACTATTTCAATTGTAATACCTAGCTGTAAGTTGTTATATTTACAGAATTAAGTTTTCATATTAAGATAATAGAGTAAGCTGTAAATAGTTGTCCAATAAGATTGTATCTCTTAAGATCTGTTATAATAATAAGTTATAAATAGTTATAGTATCAGTAATACATACCTGTTAAAGATAGTGTATTGGCTTTCACGGCCGGTGAATTAAAACTCAGCAATTCTTCTAGGTTTGTGCCGTGTCTTGTGTGGGGTTTCGCCTAGGACACCAAGCAGGCTCATCGGCGGGCTCTTGGTGTCTCCGCCCGGACCCCCACAGGAGTAACGAACTGCGCGCCACCTCCCTTTATATTAGGTGCAACTGCAACACTTGACTGCGAGAACTAAAAGCTCAAGCAGCCATAACCTCCCTATGAAGGCTTCCAAAAAGATGGTGTATTGGCTTTCACGGCAGGTGAATTAAAACTCAGCAATTCTTCTAGGTTTGTGTCATGACTTGTGTGGGGTTTCGCCTAGGACAACAAGCTGGCTCATCGGCGAGCTCTTGGTGTGCCCACCCGGACCCCCACAGGAGTAACGAACTGCGCGCCACCTCCCCTTATATTAGGAGCAACTGCACCAATTGACTGCGAGAACTAAAAGCTCAAGCAGCCATAACCTCCCTATGAAGGCTTCCAAAAAGATAGTGTATTGGCTTTCACGGCCTGTGAATTAAAACACAGCAATTCTTCTAGGTTTGTGCCGTGTCTTGTGTGGGGTTTTGCCTAGGGCACCAAGCTGGATCATCGGCGGGTTCTTGGTGTCCCCGCCCGGACCCCCACATGAATAACGAAATGCGCGCTACCTCCCTTTATATAGGGTGTATCTTCACCACTTGACTGCAAGAACTAAAAGCTCAACCTGCCATAACCTCCCTATGAAGGCTTCCAAAAAAGATGGTGTATTGGCTTTCACGGCCGGTGAATTAAAACTCAGAAATTCTTCTACTGTAGGTTTGTTCCGTGTCTTGTGTGGGGTTTCGCCTAGGACACCAAGCTGGCTCATCGGCGGGCTCTTGGTGTCTCCGCCCGGACCCCCACAGGAGTAACGAACTGCGCGCCACCTCCCTTTAAATTAGGTGCAACTGCACCACTTGACTGCGAGAACTAAAAGCTCAAGCATCCATAACCTCCCTATGAAGGCCTCCAAAAAGATGGAGTATTGGTTTTCACGGCAGGTAAAATAAAACTCAGCAATTCTTCTAGGTTTGAGCCGTGTCTTGTGTGGGGTTTCGCCTAGGACACCAAGCTGGATCATCGGTGGGCTCTTGGTGTCCCCGCCCGGACCCCCACAGGAGTAACGAACTGCCCGCAACTTCCCTTTATATTAGGTGCAACTGCACCATTTGACTGCGAGAACTAAAAGCTCAAGCAGCCATAACCTCCCTATGAAGGCTTCCAAAAAGATGGTGTATTGGCTCTCTAGGCCGGCGAATTAAAACTCAGCAAATCTTCTAGGTTTGTGCCGTGTATTGTGTGGGGTTTCGCCTAGGACACCAAGCTGGCTCATCGGCGGGCCCTTGGTGACCCCGCCCGGACCCCCACAGGAGCAACGAACTGCGTGCCACCTCCCTTTATATTAGGTGCAACTGCACCACTTGACTGCAAGAACAAAAAGCTCAAGCAGCCATAAACTCCCTATAAGGCTTCCAAAAAGATTGTATATATGCTTTCACGGCCGGTGAATTAAAACTCAGCAATTCTTCTAGGTTTGTGCCGAGTCTTGTGTGAGGTTTCGCCTAAGACACCAAGCTGGCTCATCGGCGGTCTCTTGGTGTCCCGCCCGGACCCCCACAGGAGTAACGAACTGCGCGCCACCTCCCTTTATATTAGGAGCAACTGCAACACTTGACTGCGAGAACTAAAAGCTCAAGCAGCCATAACCTCCCTATGAAGGCTTCCAAAAAGATTGTATATATGCTTTCACGGCCGGTGAATTAAAACTCAGCAATTCTTCTAGGTTTGTGCCGAGTCTTGTGTGAGGTTTCGCCTAGGACACCAAGCTGGCTCATCGGCGGGCTCTTGGTGTCTCCGCCCGGACCCCCACAGGAATAAAGAACTGCGCGCCACCTCCCTTTATATTAGGTGCAACTGCACCACTTGACTGCGAGAACTAAAAGCTCAAGCAGCCATAATCTCCCTATGAAGGCCTCCAAAAAGATGGAGTTTTGGTTTTCACGGCAGGTGAAATAAAACTCAGCAATTCTTCTAGGTTTGAGCCGTGTCTTGTGTGGGGTTTCGCCTAGGACACCAAGCTGGATCATCGGTGGGCTCTTGGTGCCCCGCCCGGACCCCCACAGGAGTAACGAACTCCGCGCAACTTCCCTTCATATTAGGTGCAACTGCACCATTTGACTGCGAGAACTAAAAGCTCAAGCAGCCATAACCTCCCTATGAAGGCTTCCAAAATGATGGTGTATTGGCTTTCACGGCCGGGGAATTAAAACTCAGCAAATCTTCTAGGTTTGTGCCGTGTCTTGTGTGGGGTTTCGCCTAGGACACCAAGCTGGCTCATCGGCGGGCTCTTGGTGTCCCCGCCCGGACCCCCAGAGGAGTAACGAACTGCGTGCCACCTCCCTTTATATTAGGTGCAACTGCACTACTTGACTGCAAGAACAAAAACTCAAGCAGCCATAAACTCCCTATGAAGACTTCCAAACAGATGGTATATTGGCTTTCACGGCCGGTGAATTAAAACTCAGCAATTATTCTAGGTTTGTGCCGAGTCTTGTGTGGGGTTTCGCCTAAGACACCAAGCTGGCTCATCGGCGGGCTCTTGGGGTCCCCGCCCGGACCCACACAGGAGTAACGAACTGCGCGCCACCTCCCTTTATATTAGGTGCAACTGCACCACTTGACTGCGAGAACTAAAAGCTCAAGCAGCCATAACCTCCCAATGAAGGCTTCCAAAAAGATGGTGTATTGGATTTCACGGCAGGTGAATTAAAACTCAGCAATTCTTCTAGGTTTGTGTCATGTCTTGTGTGGGGTTACGCCTAGGACACCAAGCTGGCTCATCGTCGGGCTCTTGGTGTCCCCGCAAGGACCCCCACAGGGGTAACGACCTGCGCGCCACCTCCCTTTATATTAGGAGCAACTGCACCAATTGACTGCGAGAACTAAAAGCTCAAGCAGCCATAACCTCCTTATGAATGCTTCCGAAAGTTAGTGTATTGGCTTTCACGACCGGTGAATTAAAACTCAGAAATTCTTCTGGGCTTCTGCCGTGTCTTGTGTGGGGTTTCGCCTAGGATACCAAGCTGGCTCATCGGTGGGCTCCTGGTGTCCCGCACGGACCCCTCCAGGAGTAACGAATTGCGCCCCACCTACCTTTATATTAGGTGCAACTGCACCACCTGACTGCGAGAACTAAGAGCTCAAGCAGCCATAACCTCCCTATGAAGGCTTCCAAAAAGATGGTGTATTGGCTTTCTCGGCCGGTTAATTAGAACTCAGCAATTCTTCTAGGTTTGTGCCGTGTCTTGTGTGGGTTTTCGCCTAGGACAACAAGCTGGCTCATCGGCAGGTTCGTGGTGTCCCCGCCCGGACCCCAACAGGAGTAACGAACTTCGCGCCTCCTCCCTTTATATATGGTGCAACTGCACCACTTGACTGCGAGAACTAAAACTCAAGCAGCCATAACCTCCCTATGAAGGCTTCCAAACAGATGGTGTATTGGCTTTCACGGCAGGTGAACTAAAACTCAGCAATTCTTCTAGGTTTGTGTCATGTCTTGTGTGGGGTTTCGCCTAGGTCGCCAAGCTGGCTCATCGATGGGCTCTTGGTGTCCCCGCCCGGACCCCCACAGGATAAACGATCTGCGCGCAACATCCCTTGATGTTAGGTGCAACTGCACCATTTGTCTGCGAGAACAAAAAGCTCAAGCAGCCATAACCTCCCTATGAAGGCTTCCAAAAAGATGGTGTATTGGCTTTCACGGCCGGTGAATTAAAACTCAGCAATTCTTCTAGGTTTGTGCCGTGTCTTGTGTGGGGTTTCGCCTAGGACACCAAGCTGGCTCATCGGCGGGATCTTGTCGTCCCCGCCCGGACCCCCACAAGAGTAACGAACTGCGTGCCACCTCCCTTTATATTAGGTGCAACTGCACCACTTGACTGCAAGAACTAAAAGCTCAAGCAGCCATAAACTCCCTATGAAGGCTTCCAAAAAATGGTATATTGGCTTTCGCGGCCGGTGAATTCAAACTTGGCAATTCTTCTAGGTTTGTGCCGTGTCTTGTGTGGGGTTTCGCCTATCACACAAGGCTGGCTCATCGGCGGGCTCTTGGTGTCCCCACCCGGACCCCCACATGAGTAACACACTACGCGCCACCTCCATTTATATTAGGTGCATCTGCACCACTTGACTGCGAGAACTAAAAGCTCAAGCAGCCATAACTTCCCTATGAAGGCCTCCAAAAAGATGGAGTATTGGCTTTCACGGCAGGTGAATTAAAACTCAGCAATTCTTCTAGGTTTGAGCCGTGTCTTGTGTGGGGTTTCGCTTAGGACACCAAGCTGGATCATTGGCGGGTATTTGGTGTCCCCGCCCGGACCCCACAGGAGTAACGAAATGCGCGCTACATCCCTTTATATTAGGTGCAACTTCACCACTTGACTGCAAGAACTAAAAGCTCAAGCAGCCATAACCTCACTATGAAGGCTTCCAAAAAGATGTTGTATTGGCTTTCACGGCCAGTGAATGAAAACTCACAAATTCTTCTAGGTTTGTGCCGTGTCTTGTGTGGGGTTTCGCCTAGGACACCAAGCTGGCTCATTGGCGGGCTCTTGGTGTCTCCACCCGGACCCCCACAGGAATAAGGAAACTGCGCTCCACATCCCTTTATATTAGGTGCAACTGCACCCCTTGACTGCATGAACTAAAAGCTCAAGCAGCCATAAACTTCCTATGAAGGCTTCTAAAAAGTTTGTATATTGGCTTTCTCGGCCGGTTAATTAAAACTCAGCAATTCTTCTAGGTTTGTGCCGTGTCTTGTGTGGGTTTTCGCCTAGGACAACAAGCTGGCTCATCGGCGGGTTCGTGGTGTCCCCGCCCGGACACCAACAGGAGTAACGAACTTCGCGCCACCTCCCTTTATATTAGGTGCAACTGCACCACTTAACTGCGAGAAATAAAACTCAAGCAGCCATAACATCCCTATGAAGGCTTCCAAACAGATGGTGTATTGGCTTTCACGGCAGGTGAATTAAAACTCAGCAATTCTTCTAGGTTTGTGTCACGTCTTGTGTGGGGTTTCGCCTAGGTCACCAAGCTGGCTCATCGATGGGCTCTTGGTGTCCCCGCCCGGACCCCCACAGGAGTAAGGATCAGCGCGCAACTTCCCTTTATGTTAGGAGCAACTGCACCATTTGTCTGCGAGAACAAAAAGCTCAAGCAGCCATAACCTCCCTATGAAGGCTTCCAAAAAGATGGTGTATTGGCTTTCACGGCCGGTGAATTACAACTCAGCAATTCTTCTAGGTTTGTGCCGTGTCTTGTTTGGGGTTTCGCCTAGGACACCAAGCTGGCTCATCGGCGGGATCTTGGTGTCCCCGCCCGGACCCCCACAGGAGTAACGAAATGCGTGCCACCTCCCTTTATATTAGGTGCAACTGCACCACTTGACTGCAAGAACTAAAAGCTCAAGCTGCCATAAACACCCTATGAAGGCTTCCAAAGAATGGTATATTTGCTTTCGCGGCCGGTGAATTAAAACTCGGCAATACTTCTAGGTTTGTGCCGTGTCTTGTGTGGGGTTTCGCCTATGACACAAGGCTGGCTCATCGGCGGGCTCTTGGTGTCCCCGCCCGGACCCCCACATGAGTAACAAACTGCGCGCCACCTCCATTTATATTTGGTGCTTCTGCACCACTTGACTGCGAGAACTAAAAGCTCAAGCAGCCATAAAGTCCCTATCAAGGCCTCCAAAAAGATGGAGTATTGGCTTTCACGGCAGGTGAATTAAAACTCAGCAATTCTTCTAGGTTTGAGCCGTGTCTTGTGTGGGGTTTCGCTTAGGACACCAAGCTGGATAATCGGTGGGCTCTTGGTGTCCCCGCCCGTACCCCCACAGGGGTAACGAACTGCCTGCCTCCTCCCTTTATATTAGGTGCAACTGCACCACATGACTGCAAGAACCAAAAGCTCAAGCAGCCATAAACTCCCTATGAAGTTTTCCAAAAAATGGTATATTGGCTCTCACGGTCGGTGAATTAAAACTCGGCAATTCTTCTAGGTTTGTGCCGTGTCTTGTGTGGGGTTTCGCCAAGGACACCAGGCTGGCTCATCGGCGGGCTCGGGGTGTCCCCGCCGGACCCCCACAGGAGTAATAAACTGCGCGCCACCTCCCTTTATATTAGGAGCAACTGCACCAAATGACTGCGAGAACTAAAACTCAAGCAGCCATAACCCCCCTATGAATGCTTCCAAAAAGTTGGTGAATTGGCTTTCACGGCCGGTGAATTAAAACTCAGCATTTTTTCTGGGCTTCTGCCGTGTCTTGTGTGGGGTTTCGCCTAGGACACCAATCTGGCTCATCGGTGGGCTCTTGGTGTCCCCGCCCGTACCCCCACAGGAGTAACGAACTGCGCGCCACCTCCCTTTATATTAGGAGCAACTGCACCAATTGACTGCGAGAACTAAAAGCTAAAGCAGCCATAACCTCCCTATGAATGCTTCAAAAAAGTCGGTGTATCGGCTTTCACGGCCGGTGAATTAAAACTCAGAAACTCTTCTAGGTTTGTGCCGTGTCTTGTGTGGGGTTTCGCCTAGGACAACATGCTGGCTCATTGGCGGACTCTTGGTGTCGCCGCCCGGACCCCCACAGGAGTTACGAACTGCGCGCCACATCCCTTTATATTAGGTGCAACTGCACCACTTGACTGCGAGAATTAAAAGCTCAAGCAGCCATAACCTCCCTATGAAAGCTTCCATAAATATGGTGTTTTTGCTTTCACTGCCGGTGAATTAAAACTCAGCAATTCTTCTAGGTTTGTGCCGTGTCTTATGTGGGGTTTCGCCTAGGACACCAAGCTGGCTCATTGGCGGGATCTAGGTGTCCCCGCCAGGACCCCCACAGGATTACCGAACTGCGCGCCACATCCCTTTATATTAGGTTCTACTGCACCACTTGACAGCGAGAATTAAACCTCAAGCAGCTATAACCTCCCTATGAAAGCCTCCAAAAAGATGGTGTATAGGCTTTCACGGCAGGTGAATTAAAACTCAGCAATTCTTCTAGGTTTGAGCCGTGCCTTGTGTGGGGTTTCGCCTAGGACACCAAGCTGGCTCATCGGTGGGCTCTTGGTGTCCCCGCCCGGACCCCCACAGGAGTAACGTACTACGCGCAACTTCCCATTATATTGGGTGCAACTGCACCATTTGACTGCGAGAACTAAAAGCTCAAGCAGCCATAACCTCCCTATGAAGGCTTCCAAAAAGATGGTGTATTGGCTTTCACGGCCGGTGAATTAAAACTCAGCAATTCTTCTAGGTTTGAGCCGTGTCTTGTGTGGGGTTTCGCCTAGGACACCAAGCTGGATCATCGGTGGGCTCTTGGTGTCCCCGCCCGGACCCCCACAGGAGTAAGGAAACTGCGCTCCACATCCCTTTATATTAGGTGCAACTGCACCACTTGACTGCGAGAATTAAAAGCTCAAGCAGCCATAACCTCCCTATGAAGGCTTCCAAAAAGATGGTGTATTGGCTTTCACCGCCGGTGAATTAAAACTCAGCAATTCTTCTAGGTTTGTGCCGTGTTTTGTGTGGGGTGTCGCCTAGGACACCAAGCTGGCTCATCGGTGGTCTCTTGGTGTCCCCGCCCGGACCCCCACAGGATTACCGATCTGCGCTCCACATCCCTTTATATTAGGTTCAACTGCACCACTTGACTGCGAGAATTAAACCTCAAGCAGCTATAACCTCCCTATGAAAGCCTCCAAAAAGATGGTGTATAAGCTTTCACGGCAGGTGAATTAAAACTCAGCAATTCTTCTAGGTTTGAGCCGTGTCTTGTGTGGGGTTTCGCCTTGGACACCAAGCTGGCTCATCAGTGGGCTCTTGGTGTCCCCGCCCGGACCCCCACAGGAGTAACGAACTACGCGCAACTTCCCTTTATATTGGGTGCAACTGCACCATTTGACTGCGAGAACTAAAACTCAAGCAGCCATAACCTCCCCATGAAGGCTTCCAAAAAGATGGTGTATTGGCTTTCACGGCCGGTGATTTAAAACTCAGCAATTCTTCTAGGTTTGAGCCGTGTCTTGTGTGGGGTTTCGCCTAGGACACCAAGCTGGATCATCGGTGGGCTCTTGGTGTCCCCGCCCGGACACCCACAGGAGTTAGGAAACTGCGCGCCACATCCCTTTATATTAGGTGCAACAGCACCACTTGACTGCAAGAACTAAAAGCTCAAGCAGCCATAAACTCCCTATGAAGGCTACCAAAAAGTTGGTATATTGGCTTTCACAGCCGGTGAATTAAAAGTCAGCAATTCTTCCAGGTTTGTGCTGTGTCTTGTGTGGGGTTTCGCCTAGGACACCAAGCTGGCTCATCGGCGGGTTCTTGGTGTCCCCGCCCGGACCCCACAGGAGTAACGATCTGCGCGCCACCTCCTTTTATATTAGGTGCAACTGCGCCACTTGACTGCGAGAACTAAAAGCTCAAGCAGCCATAACCTCCCTATGAATGGTTCCAAAAAGTTGGTGTATTGGCTTTCACGGCCGGTGAATTAAAAACTCATTAATTCTTCTGGGCTTCTGCCGTGTCTTGTGTGGGGTTTCGCCTAGGATACCAAGCTGGCTCATCGGTGGGCTCTTGGTGTCCCGCCCGGACCCCCACAGGAGTAACGAACTGCGCGCCACCTCCCTTTATATTAGGTGCAACTGCACCACCTGACTGCGAGGAATAAGAGCTCAAGCAGCCATAACCTCCCTATGAAGGCTTCCGAAAAGATGGTGTATTGGCTTTCACGGCCGGTGAATTAAAACTCAGCAATTCTTCTAGGTTTGTGCCTTGTCTTGTCTGGGGTTTTGCCTAGAGCACAAAGCTGGATCATCGGCCGGTTCTTGTTGTCCCCGCCCGGACCCCCATAGGAGTAACGAAATGCGCGCTACCTCCCTTTATATTAGGTGCAACTTCACCACTTGACTGCAAGAATTAAAAGCTCATGCAGCCATAACCTCCCTATGAAGGCTTCCAAAAAGGTGGTATATTGGCCATGACGGCCCGTGAATTAAAACTCAGCAATTCTTCTAGGTTTGTTCCGTGTCTTGTGTGGGGTTTCGCCTAGGACACAAAGCTGGCTCATCGGTGGGCTCTTGGAGTCCCCGCCCGGACCCCCACAGGAGTAACGATCTGCGCGCAACTTCTTTTATGTTAGGTGTAACTGCACCATTTGACTGCGAGAACTAAAAGCTCAAGCAGCCAAAACCTCCCTATGGTGGCTTCCAAAAAGGTGGTGTATTGGCTTTCACGGCCGGTGAATTAAAACTCAGCAATTCTTCTAGGTTTGTGCCGTGTCTTGTGTGGGGTTTTGCCAAGGCCACCAAGCTGGCTCATCGGCGGGCTCTTGGTATCCCCGCCCAGACCCCCACAGGAGTAACGAACTGCCTGCCTCCTCCCTTTATATTAGGTGCAACTGCACCACATGACTGCAAGAACCAAAAGCTCAAGCAGCCATAAACTCCCTATGAAGGTTTCCAAAAAGGTGGTATATTGGCCATGACGGCCCGTGAATTAAAACTCAGCAATTCTTCTAGGTTTGTTCCGTGTCTTGTGTGGGGTTTCGCCTAGGACACAAAGCTGGCTCATCGGTGGGCTCTTGGAGTCCCCGCCCAGACCCCCACAGGAGTAACGAACTGCCTGCCTCCTCCCTTTATATTAGGTGTAACTGCACCATTTGACTGCGAGAACTAAAAGCTCAAGCAGCCAAAACCTCCCTATGGTGGCTTCCAAAAAGATGGTGTATTGGCTTTCACGGTCGGTGAATTAAAACTCGGCAATTCTTCTAGGTTTGTGCCGTGTCTTGTGTGGGGTTTCGCCAAGGACACCAGGCTGGCTCATCGGCGTGCTCGGGGTGTCCCCGCCCGGACCCCCACAGGAGTAATAAACTGCGCGCCACCTCCCTTTATATTAGGTGCAACTGCACCACTTGACTGCGAGAACTAAAAGCTCAAGCAGCCATAACCTCTCTAAGAAGGCTTCCAAAAACATGGTATATTGGCTTTCACGGCCGGTGAATTAAAACTCAGCAATTATTCTAGGTTTGTGCCGTGGCTTGTGTGGGGTTTCGCCTAGGACACCAAGCTGGCTCATCGGTGGGCTCTTGGTGTCCCCGCCCAGACCCCCACAGGAGTAATGAACTGCGCGCAACTTCCCTTTATGTTACGTGCAACTGCACCATTTGACTGCGAGAACTAAGAGCTCATGCAGCCATAACCTCCCTATGAAAGCTTCCAAAATATGGTATATTGGCTTTGGCTGCCGGTGAAATAAAACTCGGCAATTCTTCTAGGTTTGTGCCGTGTCTTGTGTGGGGTTTCGCCTAGGACACCAGGCTGACTCATCGGCGGGCTCTTGGTGTCCCCGCCCGGACCCCCACAGGAGAAACAAACTGCGCGCCACCTCCCTTTATATTAGGTGCATCTGCACCACTTGTCTGAGAGAACTAAAAGCTCAAGCAGCCATAATCCCCAATGAAAGCCTCCAAAAGATGGAGTATTGGCTTTAACGGCAGGTGAATTAAAACTCAACAATTCTTCTAGGGATGAGCCGAGTCTTATGTGGGGTTTTGCCTAGGATACCAAGCTGGATCATCGGTAGGCTCTTGGTGTCCCTGGTGTATTCTTGGGATACACGGAATGATAGAGTATATTTTAATGCTCTTTTCTTGTTCATTCCTTCCTTTCTATCAAACACCAACAGTGATCTTCTAGTTTCTCTTTGGTGGTCCTGTCTCTTATGTCATTTGTGAGTCTGTTCCAGATATATATCGTCCATGACTCGCCTAGCGTCATCTAGCAGCGAATCTTTAAAGTTCCTCAATTCTTCCCGGTGCAAGAGGACTTCCTTATCCATCTTGCCACCAGATCTCGTCACCATCGCCACCTATCATCTCTGTGATCAAGAGAACTTCGTCTACTTTTTCACTCACCATGCTGCGCTAGTATCGTCTGCTATCAACTCTTTGTAGACCATTCATCAAGAAAAACATTTATTTTTTCAAGTTTGTCGATTCTGATATGTATTCCTTTTGTCTCCTACCCCCACTCTTTTCCCTTTCCTGGTCCCTCTGCGCTTCGCTGAGTGGGTCTCACTTGTACGTCGACCGTCGAGTCAGTCAAGGCTCAACTAGAGCCAGCCTCCTGAACTAAAGAAGCATTCTTTAGATTCCACGCCATGTTGGAACTTTAATCGTCAAAGGGAACTTCACCTTCGCCATGCAGCAAAGATAAGTACAGACTTCAGGTTTTAACCTCATCTTCATCGGTTTTAATTCTACATGATTTTAACTATCATGTTATAGGCAGTGTGAGATTACTATATTTTGGGGCAATAGTCATCCTTCGCGGGATTTACCATGTTGGGCTTTTGTCTGTCTAAGCCAACCTTAATAGAAAATAGCTTTTCTTAAGCTAATTAAATGAGAAATCTTCTCACAACGTGGGATATTATCGAACACCCGCTGTCTATAAAATATTTTGCTCGTTCCACCGCTGGAATAACTTTGGCCCCATTCTTTAGTGAAGATTGCTCTGGTACCTTCCAGAATCTACCAGTCACGCCGTCATGTATTTTCCACTCACATGTGTGAATACTTTTTCAAACTAAAGGATCTTCCTTGTTATTTAATGCTCAATAGCTAACTTTTCTTCCTCCGTTGGGATTTTCTCTGGTGTACTAAATGACAATCTATAACTTTCCAAAGCAATAAACTCTCGCCTACCTAGTGCAACCAGTTTTTTTCACAATTGCAATAACTTTCTTTGCCATAAACGTTTGTGTTACTACAGTGAACTTTGCACCCATTCAACAGACTATAGTGAAAACTAGTGCTTGTTCAACATTTCTACCGCGTCGCGATCGTCAGATTACCATAAATAAGTCCATGAACATTTATCCTCAATCCCAATTGATCTTTCCTAAGCCCTTTACTAACAAACCATAATAATAAAGTTGTTACTTTAGGTCCTTTTCAATGAGGTGTCACTCTATAGAAGTGCCCTCCCCTTTTTCTTATGTAACATTAATTAACTTCTGCATAAATACGTGTCTAGTACACGTTTTAAACTTACATTGTTTCTCCCTTCTAATTAGGGAATACAATTCTTTCAACTCATGAGTGAGTTATTTATAGGCCTCACGAAAGGGAAATTTGCCCCATTTGTCTCGTGATTCCTACTTAAACATAGGAAGTCTAGAACCTTCCTTTTGACTTTCTCTTCAGGTTTCACAGAAAGTGACCTGTCCTACTTTGTATAACTATTATAAACGTAATTCAGCGTAAATATAAGAAGTTATAGGAACTTCTCTTTCATTCTACCTGCTTTTTTTTTGTTATTTTCGAAGTTGTAACTTTTTCTAAGATAGGTACTTGGTAATTTCTGAAAGTACCCACCTTGTACTCGATTTAATGTCTAACTTTAATTACTTCATTTGTCTTTTTTAAATCTTACAAAGATTTTAGTACATATAAAGGTTTGAAACCTAAAGAATTGTTAATTGCCTGGAGCAAACTTTAAAAGTTAGGAGGTCTGCGACCCCAAATTGTTAACAAAAATTGAAACTATATACTTGTTAAATTTATCAGATTTTTTTTTGCATTGTTAAATAAATTCAACTTTCCTTTTTGACTCAATTTTTCTCTAATACAACGGTTAGGCAAGATCCTGTCTTCCCTGACTCTTCCTAGGTTCATGCCCTCGTTAATGCAAATAAATCTCGTGATAGAGTTTTCACCACTCGTTGCATTTGAGCAAGAACTCTTGGTAGTTATCTTGATAAAGTTTCTTTTAGCTTTAATAGCTAATTCTAACTGGCCAGTAAGGCAAGTACAGCTCGCTACGCCAGCTTCCTGCTTATGGAGATCCTCTCCAAAAAACTTATGGTTGGTTTTCCAAAAGATAAGTGTTTCTCTTTGCCTAAACTTTTAGTCGGCTCCTTGCTGGATAAAAGCTTAGCCATTTCCAAATGCAACTATTGGTTCATTTACCAAATTTATTCCCAAAGGCATAATTCTCTTATCACTATCCTTCTTGGATGCATTTGGTCGCTTTTCAAGAACTCTACAACTTCGAAAACTGGAAATATCAAAACCGATTCAAATTATTGGCATTCTTCAAATTACTTGTTCAAAACGAATTCCTTTGAACAGACATACAATAAGTCTGTTACTCTCTGTCTTTCCAGACCATCACCCTTCCCGATAGTAGGCATATGTATGCTTGAGAGGGAATACGCTAAAGCCATTCTCTTGCAAACCGCCCAAGTCCTAGCTGCGTTTCCCGTTAGCTTCGACCAGGTCCTTACCCACTTTAGGTATCTGAGAGCGGATTTGCAGTGGCAACCGCCTTTGAGTGTATTTAAAGTTAAATATATAACTTATGTGGGACTCTCCTCCTATTTCTCTATCCTTTATCTCCAGTCCGAAACCCACCTCCTTTTCTTTATCATCTTCCCTTGGTGGTTAGGTTATTCCTCAGCCAATAATCTACTCAAAATTTTGGTCCCGGAAACCCGGGAGAGCCCATTTGTTATTCTTTTTTAAAGGTTATTTGACAATACCTTACAAATTATTAATATCTGCTTTGAATCTTTCAGCTATAACTACATCGTGCAAAGCCTGCGAAGTGGAAAGAGGCCGCTCCTGTCTCCTTTGGGGTGTCCCCTTCTTTCAACTTATTTGCTGCTGCCAGCCTGACAGCATTTCCAAGGTTCCACAGTTTCGTAAGTTATACTTTAATCTACTTACCTTGACATGGCTCCTACTGAAAAGGATAAGGATGAAAAACTTACTTCTAAACGAGCATCATATAAAGGACAAATTACCCGATTCAGAAGCTCAATTAGACTTGTTGAAACATCGTGTAAGGGATTTTGAACGTTCATATGAAAATTATTGCAATATCCAAACTGAAATAGAAACTTGTATGCTCAATCAAACCGAAGATCGAGTCGAAGTAGAAAACCAATATTACGAAGGCATAGGTTCTGCTTTCAAAATAATACGCCAACTCGAAGAGGAGCAGAAAAAGGACGCTTCTGTTCTTGGTTCCCTTCATGAACCACAAACTTCTTTTCGCGATGGTACTCACAAACCCAAACCAAATTTACCTAAAATTGATTTACCCCCCCCCCCCTTCTCTGGAGACGAATCTACTTGGGATTCTTTCTATGAATTATTTTGTTCTCTTGTTCATGACAATGAAGACATTGAAGTCATATACAAGTTTCATTACTTGAGATCTATCCTTCGAGGTCAAGCTCTGCAGTTAGTTGAAGCACTCCCTTTAAGTTCCGTAAATTACCCTATTGCCTTTAACTTATTAAAAGAAAGATACGGAAATTTACGGTTACGTATTCAACGCCATATGAAGGCTCTACTCAAACTACCTGCGTCACAGCATAATGACGTCACTAGTTTGCGTACTCTCGTTGACACTACACAACTTCACGTCAAAGCTCTGTCCCAAATAGATCAACCCACTGAACACTGGGATACTTTCCTAATACATTTAGTGGTTTCTAAAGTTGATGCTGCTACCCTCAAAGCTTGGGAAATTGAACTTTCTAGAGAAGACGACTACTCTTACGAGCATTTAGTCACTTTCATAAATGCCAGATGCCAGCTGTTAACCGCTCTAGCAAATACAAGTGAACCCTCATCTCTGAGTTCTAAATTTGAATTAATGTCTATCAAACCTAAAAGCGAACGCTTAGCGTCTAGTACCCAAAAACCCGGGTCCAGCTCCTCTAAATTTAAGCCAAACACCACTGGTTACCCAACTAGGTCTAGTGAACGCCGTATTGCTAGCTCTCTCGTTTTAAATACTCAAAGCGAACCTCGCAATGGTTTAAATGAACCATTAAAGTGTATACTTTGCAAAGATTCCCATGCTTTATACCTATGCAAATCCTTCAAAGAACTGTCAGTCGACGACAGAAGAAAATTAGTTTCCCAAAACAAATATTGATTCAACTGCCTAGCGACCACGCATTCAGCTTCTAATTGCAATTCCACAAGACTTTGCTTCCATTGTGAGAAGGCTCATCACACTTTGCTACATCGTCATGATCAGGCAAGGTCATCGACAGCATCTACTTCTCAGAAAAGTGATAATGCTAACAATTCCAATGCTTCATCGTATATTCAAAATGCCAAGTCCATTCGTAGTGCCCAAGTATTGCTATCCACTGTCCAAATCGAAGTTCAGGATAACTCTGGCAACTGGGTCCGTGCACGCGGTCTTCTCGATTCAGCGGCAACTCATGATTTTGTGTCTAATTCTTTGATCAGAAAACTAGGCTTACCTGTAAACCCCATTTCTATTAATGTATCGGGCATTAACAGCTCAAAATCGCAAGCTTTACAATTCTCAAAGCTAACCATAAGAGTTATTTGTCACAGAAACAACTTTCTCAAACTGAATTGTCTAATACTCAATAGCATTGGAGAAGACATTCCCAGTCACTCTGTGGATATTTCAGGGTTAAACATTCCCTCGCATTTAAGGCTAGCCGATCCTTTGTTCATCATACAAAATCCTATTGACATACTCTTTAGTGCCAATGTTTTTTGGAATTGCCTTCGTAAACAGGTTCGCAAGTTATCTTCAAACGTGGTCGCCAGAGACACTAATTTTGGATGGATCGTCACCGGTCAACTTCCCCATTATTCTCCCCAACCCGCATCACAATATTATTTCTCCAATACTGATCTGGAACAGTTTTGGAGGCTCGAAAGCGTTGATCTTCCTAACGTGACTTCTTCAGAAAATGAATTCTGTGAACAACTTTTTTTGAACACCACCACTCGCTCTTCTGATGGTCGGTTCATTGTTCAAATGCCAAGATTACATAATCCCCTAAACTTATTAACTCTCAACCCAAAGCTCGAAAAGCTCTCTTTGCTATTGAGAGCAAATTCAAGAATGAACCTCTCGTTAAACAGCAGTACACTGATTTCATGGATGAGTATGAAAGCTTAGATCATATGGAAGTTGTTAACAAATCTGAAGATGAATCGCACCCCCAGACTGAAACGGTTTTCTTAAATCATCATCCCGTGTGGAAAAACCTGCTTGTAAAGGAGAAAATCCGAGTTGTTTTCAATGGTTCATCACCTGACGTTAATGGCAACAGCATTAACGACACTCTTTACTCTGGCCCTGCTATTCAGTCAGATCTATCTGCTTTACTCTTAAACTTTCGATTATTTCCCATAGCTGTTATAGCTGATAAAAAACAGATGTACCGTCAAGTTTTAATTCAGCCTGAACAACGAGATCTCCAAAGAATCTTGTGGCGCGACGAAATCAGTACGCCCATTAAGGTATTTCGCTTAAAAACTGTTACTTATGGCTTAAAACCTTCCGCTTTCCTTGCTATCCGATCCCTACACTTGCTAGCCTCTCAAGATGGTCATTTATTTAATTCCAAAGCTTCTGAAGCTCTAACCACGTCATTCTATGTTGACGATTATTTGCAGTCCTTCCCCACTCTGGAGGAAGCTTCTTTTCTGTCTTTAGAACTTCAGGCATTGCTAAGGAATGGAGGTTTCCCACTTCATAAGTGGAATTCCAACTCCCCTGAGATTCTCGCCCAGTTTCCCATCGAAGACGTAGATCCCTCCTCTGTCGAAATTTGTGGAAAATCCGAATCCATAAAAACTCTTGGAGTTCATTGGTGCACCAGCACTGACACTCTCATCTACAAAGTTTCGCTCGCTGAAGAGCTCCCTAACACAAAACGACAAATTCTCTCTGAAATTGCAAAAATGTTTGATCCGCTTCAATTCCTTGCCCCAGTTATCGTTATAGCCAAACTCTTCATGCAAGAGCTGTGGTCGCTCAAATGTGAATGGGATGACACTGTTCCCCTTTCTTTTCTCAACCGATGGCTTTCTTTTCGCAGCAATTTACTTGATCTTTCCCTTATTGAAATTCCTAGGAATTTAATTAACGCTCATTCTAATGCATCGTTTTTCCTTCATGTGTTCGCGGACAGTTCCGGAAAAGCTTATGGTTGCTGCGCATATTTGGTTTATCGCGGTTCATTATATGGATCTTCAGTTTCCAACCTTGTTTGTGCCAAATCGAAGGTCGCTCCTCTTAAAACTATCACTTTGCCTAGACTTGAATTGTGTGCTGCACTCATAGCTGCAGAACTTGTTAAGAAATTACGGGAAGTATTAAAAGTCGACTTCTCGCAAATCTATCTCTGGAGCGATTCCATGATCACACTTTCTTGGATCGCCAAAAACCCCTCTCACTGGCAAACTTTTGTTGCAAACAGAGTTTCCAAAATTCAAACTCTTTCTTCGGGATGTCAATGGAGGCATGTGCCCAGCGCTGACAACCCAGCCGACTTTATCTCTCGTGGATGTTTACCCTCTCAATTGGCAGCTTCCCAGTTGTACTGGCATGGGCCCTCGTGGTTAATCGAAGTCTTTTCTTCTTGGCCTTCTAAACCTCCAGCTACAAACTCCAACTTGCTTGAAGCAAAAGTATCTCTATCTACCGCTCCGTGTCTTGTTTCGAACGCTTCCCATCCCTTGTTGTCCCACTATTCTTCCTTTCATAAATTAATTCGAATTGTCGCCTATCTTCTTAGATGGAAATATCTTGTGGTTGACCAACCTCTTCTCCCAAAACCACACCTTACCAATCATAAATTGAATCTCGCTACCATTAAGGTTTTACAACTGACACAGCAAGAAGCCTTTTCTTCTGAATTGTCTTTACTTTCTTCTAAAAGGGATCTTCCCAAATCCAGTCGTCTTCGTGCTTTGGCCCCGTTCCTTGATGACAATGGGTTACTTAGGGTAGGTGGTAAGCTCTCTCAATCTTTGCTCTCTGAAGACAAAAAGCATCCCGTTATTTTGCCTTCTAAACATCACGTAACTTCCTTAATTATACGTGACTTTCATTATCGCAATCTGCATGTTGGTACACGCACTCTGCTTTGCCTCTTAAGGGAAAAGTACTGGATTATAAATGGAATTCTTGAAGTTTCCTCTGTAATTCACAAGTGCATTCCTTGCTTCAAAGCGAAACCTAAAGTCAATACTCAATTAATGAGCGATCTGCCCTCTTTTGGCTCTTCTCCTATATGTCCATTTGCTCTAACTGGTGTGGACTATATGGGTCCGTTCCAATATCAACGAAATTCCCCTGAAGCTAAACGCAAATTGTTTGGTAAGCTCTATGTTTCTCTCTTTGTTTGCATGGTTACTGGCGCAAACCATTTGGAACTAGTAACGAATGCTTCTACTTCTTACTTTTTATCAGCTGTCTCTCGCTTCGCTGCTAGGCGTGGTGTTCCTTCGGAGATGTTCTCCGATAACGCTTCCACTTTTCAAGACGCAGCTTCCTTGTGGAAAAAAGGTCTCACATCTTCTCCCGCCATGGAACAAATTTCTAATTTTTCATACTCAAAGGGTTTCAAATGGCGTTTTATACCTCCCTACGCTCCTCATCACGCTGGTAGGTGGGAATCCTGCGTAAAGCTCACGAAACGTCATTTAAGAAAGGTTTTAGGTAATCGCATTCTGACTTATGAAGAATTTAATTCACTCTCTGTTCTGATTGAAGGAGTTGTCAATTCTCGCCTTTAACTCCGCTTTCCAATGACCCTGATGACCTGCTTCCACTCACACCTGGTCACTTCCTTATAGGCACTTCTCTTTCTGCCCCTCCTCCCCTTTCCAATTCTTACAGGGATTCTAATTTACCTATTGTCTGGCGTAAACTTGAAGCCCTTCGCAATTCTTTCTGGAAGAGGTGGAACTTGGAATATTTAACTTCCTTGCAACGGAGACATAAGTGGTTTCTTTCCAGTCCCGACATTAAAGTGGGGGACTTGGTTTTGGTTAGGGATGTCTCTCCTGGCCTGGTCTGGATTTGAGGTAGAGTGACCGAGTGTTATCCTGGAAGGGATGGGAGAGTCAGGGTGGCCAAAATCTTGACCACTAATGGTCGTATCACAGGACCACTGTCTTTAATTGCTTCATTACCTTTAAATGTTTAATTGTTTATCCTGCTCTCTGTTGCTGTTTGCCCCTCCCAGCTTGGCGTATTCTTGGAATACACGGTATGATAGAGTATATTTTTAATACTCTTTTCTTGTTTATTCCTTCCTCTTTATCAAACACCAACAGTGATCTTCTAGTTTCTCTTTGGTGGTCATGTCTCTTATGTCATTTGTGAGTCTGTTCTAGATATATATCTTCCATGACTCACCTAGCGTCATCTAGCAGCGAATCTTTGAAGTTCCTCAATTCTTCCCGGTGCAAGAGGACTTCCTTATCCATCTCGCCACCAGATCTCGTCACCATCGCCAGCTATCATCTCTGCGATCAAGAGAACTTCGTTTACTTTTTCACTCACCATGCTGCGCTAGTATCGTCTGCTATCAACTCTTTGAAAACCATTCATCAAGAAAAACATTTATTTTTTCAAGGTTGTCTATTCTGATATGTATTCCTTTTGTCTCCTACCCCCACTCTTTTCCCTTTCCTGGTCCCTCTGAGCTTCGCTGAGAGGGTCTCTCTTGTACGTCGACCGTCGACTCAGTCAAGGCTCAACTAGAGCCAGCCTCCTGAACTAAAGAGGCATTCTTTAGATTCCACGCCATGTTGGAACTTTAATCGTCAAAGGGAACTTCACCTTCGCCATGCAGCAAAGATAAGTACAGACTTCAGGTTTTAACCTCATCTTCGTCGGTTTTAATTCTACATGCTTTTAACTATCATGTTATAGGCAGTGTGAGATTACTATATTTTGGGGCAATAATCATCCTTCGCGGGATTTACCATGTTGGGCTTTTATCTGTCTAAGCCAACCTTAATAGAAAGTAGCTTTTCTTAAGCTAATTAAATGAGAAATCTTCTCACAACGTGGGATATTATCGTACACTTGCTGTCTATAAAATATTTTGCTCGTTCCACCGCTGGAAAAACTTTGGCCCCATTCTTTAGTGAAGATTGCTCTGGAACCTTCCTGAATCTACCAGTCACGTCGTCATGTATTTTCCACTCATATGTGTGAATACTTTTTCAAACTAAAGGATCTTCCTTGTTATTTAACGCTCAATAGCTAACTTTTCTTCCTCCGTTGGGATTTTCTCTGGTGTACTAAACGACAATCTATAACTTTCTCAAGCAATAAACTCTCGCCTACCTAGTGCAACCAGTTTGTATTTTCACAATTGCAATAACTTTCTTTGCCATAAACTTTGGTGTTACTACAGTGAACTTTGCATCCATTCAACAGACTATAGTGAAAACTAGTGCTTGTTCAACATTTCTACCGCGTCGCGATCGTCAGATTACCATAAATAAGGCCATGAACATTTATCCTCAATCCCAATTGATCTTTCCTAAACCCTTTACTAACAAACCATAATAATAAAGTTGTTATTTTAGGTCCTTTTCAATGAGGTGTCACTCTATAGAAGTGCCCTCCCCTTTTTCTTATGTAACATTAATTAACTTCTGCATAAATACGTGTCTAGTACACGTTTTAAACTTACATTGTTTCTCCCTTCTAATTAGGGAATACAAATCTTTCAACTCATGAGTGAGTTATTTTTAGGCCTCACGAAAGGGAAATTTGCCCCATTTGTCTCGTGATTCCTACTTAAACATAGGAAGTCTAGAACCATCCTTTTGACTTTCTCTTCAGGTTTCACAGTAAGTGACCTGTCCTACATTGTATAACTATTATAAACGTAATTCAGCGTAAGTATAAGAAGTTATAGGAATTTCTCTTTCTATCTACCTGCTTTCTTTTTTGTTATTTTCGAAGTTGTAACTTTTTCTAAGATAGGTACTTGGAAATTTCTGAAAGTACCCACCTTGCACTCGATTTAATGTCTAACTTTAATTACTTCATTTGTCTTTTTTAAATCTTACAAAGATTTTAGTACATATAAAGGATTGAAACCTAAAGAATTGTTAATTGCCTGGAGCAAACATTAAATGTTAGGAGGTCTGCGACCCCAAATTGTTAACAAAAATTGAAACTATATACTTGTTAAATTTATTAGATTTTTTTGCATTGTTAAATAATTTCAAACTTTCCTTTTTGACTCATTATTTCTCTAATACAACGGTTAGGCAAGATCCTGTCTTTCCTGACTCTTCCTAGTTTCGTGCCCTCGTTAATGCAAATAAATCTCGTGATAGGGTTTTCACCACTCGTTGCATTTGAGCAAGAACTCTTAGTAGTTATCTTGATAAAGTTTCTTTTAGCTTTAATAGCTAATTCTAACTGGCCAGTAAGGCAAGTACAGCTCGCTACGCCAGCTTCCTGCTTGTGGAGATCCTCTCCAAAAAAAACTTATGGTTGGTTTTCCAAAAGATAAGTGTTTCTCTTTGCCTATACTTCTAGTCGGCTCCTTGCTGGATAAAAGCTTAGCCATTTCCAAATGCAACTATTGGTTCATTTACCAAATTTATTCCCAAAGGCATAATTCTTTTATCACTATCTTTCTTGGAAGCATTTGGTCGCTTTTCAAGAACTCTACAACTTCGAAAACTGGAAATATCAAAACCGATTCAAATTATTGGCATTCTTCGAATTACTTGTTCAAAACGAATTCCTTTGAACAGACATACAATAAGTCTGTTACTCTCTGTCTTTCCAGACCATCACCCTTCCCCATAGTAGGCATATGTATGCTTGAGAGGGAATACGCTAAAGCCATTCTCTTGCAAACCGCCCAAGTCCTAGCTGCGTTTCCCGTTAGCTTCGACCAGGTCCTTACCCACTTTAGGTATCTGAGAGCGGATTTGCAGAGGCAACCGCCTTTGAGTGTATTTAAAGTTAAATATATAACTTTTGTGGGACTCTCCTCCTATTTCTCTATCCTTTCTCTCCAGTCCGAAACCCACCTCCTTTTCTTTATCATCTTCCCTTGGTGGTTAGGTTATTCCTCAGCCAATAATCTACTCATAATTTTGGTCCCGGAAACCCAGGAGAGCCCATTTGTTATTCTTTTTTTAAAGGTTATTTGACAATACCTTATAAATTATTAATATCTGCTTTGAATCTTTCAGCTATAACTACATCGTACTAAGCCTGCGAAGTGGAAAGAGGCCGCTCCTGTCTCCTTTTGGGTGTCCCCTTCTTTCAACTTATTTGCTGCTGCCAGCCTGACAGCATTTCCAAGGTTCCACAGTTTCGTGAGTTATACTTTAATCTACTTACCTTGACATGGCTCCTACTGAAAAGGATAAGGATGAAATACTTACTTCTAAACGAGCATCCTATAAAGGACAAATTACCCGATTCAGAAGCCCAATTAGACTTGTTGAAACATCGTGTAAGGGATTTTGAACGTTCATATGAAAATTATTGCAATATCCAAACTGAAATAGAAACTTGTATGCTCAATCAAACCGAAGATCGAGTCGAAGTAGAAAACCAATATTACGAAGGCATAGGTTCTGCTTTCAAAATAATACGCCAACTCGAAGAGGAGCAGAAAAAGGACGCTTCTGTTCTTGGTTCCCTTCACGAACCACAAACTTCTTTTCGCGATGGTACTCACAAACCCAAACCAATTTTACCTAAAATTGATTTACCCCCTTCTCTGGAGACGAATCTACTTGGGATTCTTTCTATGAATTATTTTGTTCTCTTGTTCATGACAATGAAGACATTCAAGTCATATACAAGTTTCATTACTTGAGATCTAGCCTTCGAGGTCAAGCTCTGCAGTTAGTTGAAGCACTCCCTTTAAGTGCCGTAAATTACCCTATTGCCTTTAACTTATTAAAAGAAAGATACGGAAATTTACGGTTACGTATTCAACGCCATATGAAGGCTCTACTCAACCTACCTGCGTCACAGCATAATGACGTCACTAGTTTGCGTACTCTCGTTGACACTACACAACTTCACGTCAAAGCTCTGTCCCAATTAGATCAACCCACTGAACACTGGGATACTTTCCTAATATATTTAGTGGTTTCTAATGTTGATGCTGCTACCCTCAAAGCTTGGGAAATTGAACTTTCTAGAGAAGACGACTACTCTTACGAGCATTTAGTCACTTTCATAAATGCCAGATGCCAGCTGTTAACCGCTCTAGCAAATCAAAGTGAACCCTCATCTCCGAGTTCTAAATTTGAATTAATGTCTATCAAACCTAAAAGCGAACGCTTAGCGTCTAGTACCCAAAAACCCGGGTCCAGCTCCTCTAAATTTAAGCCAAACACCACTGGTTACCCAACTAGGTCTAGTGAACGCCGTATTGCTAGCTCTCTCGTTTTAAATACTCAAAGCGAACCTCGCAATGGTTTAAATGAACCATTAAAGTGTATACTTTGCAAAGATTCCCATGCTTTATACCTATGCAAATCCTTCAAAGAACTGTCAGTCGACGACAGAAGAAAATTAGTTTCCCAAAACAAATATTGATTCAACTGCCTAGCGACCACGCATTCAGCTTCTAATTGCAAGTCCACAAGACTTTGCTTCCATTGTGAGAAGGCTCATCACACTTTGCTACATCGTCATGATCAGGCAAGGTCATCGACAGCATCTACTTCTCAGAAAAGTGATAATGCTAACAATTCCAATGCTTCATCGTATATTCAAAATGCCAAGTCCATTCGTAGTGCCCAAGTATTGCTATCCACTGTCCAAATCGAAGTTCAGGATAACTCTGGCAACTGGGTCCGTGCACGCGGTCTTCTCGATTCAGCGGCAACTCATGATTTTGTGTCTAATTCTTTGATCAGAAAACTAGGCTTACCTGTAAACCCCATTTCTATTAATGTATCGGGCATTAACAGCTCAAAATCGCAAGCTTTACAATTCTCAAAGCTAACCATAAGAGATATTTGTCACAGAAACAACTTTCTCAAACTGAATTGTCTAATTCTCAATAGCATTGGACAAGACACTCCCAGTCACTCTGTGGATATTTCAGGGTTAAACATTCCCTCACATTTAAGGCTAGCCGATCCTTTGTTCAACATACAAAATCCTATTGACATACTCTTTAGTGCCAAAGTTTTTTGGAATTGCCTCCGTAAACAGGTTCGCAAGTTATCCTCAAATGTGGTCCCCAGAGACACTAATTTTGGATGGATCGTCACCGGTCAACTTCCCCATTACTCTCCCCAACCCGCATCGCAATGTTATTTCTCCAATACTGATCTGGAACAGTTTTGTAGGCTCGAAAGCGTTGATCCTCCTAACGTGACTTCTTCAGAAAATGAATTCTGTGAGCAACTTTTTTTGAACACCACCACTCGCTCTTCTGATGGTCGGTTCATTGTTCAAATGCCAAGATTACATAATCCCCTAAACTTATTAACTCTCAACCCAAAGCTCGAAAAGCTCTCTTTGCTATTGAGAGCAAATTCAAGAATGAACCTCTCGTTAAACAGCAGTACACTGATTTCATGGATGAGTATGAAAGCTTAGATCATATGGAAGTCGTTAACAAATCTGAAGATGAATCGCACCCCCAGACTGAAACGGTTTTCTTAAATCAACATCCCGTGTGGAAAAACCCGCTTGTAAAGGATAAAATCCGAGTTGTTTTCAATGGTTCATCACCTGACGTTAATGGCAACAGCATTAACGACACTCTTTACTCTGGCCCTGCTATTCAGTCAGATCTATCTGCTATACTCTTAAACTTTCGATTATTTCCCATAGCTGTTATAGCTGATAAAAAACAGATGTACCGACAAGTTTTAATTCAGCCTGAACAACGAGATCTCCAAAGAATCTTGTGGCGCGACGAAATCAGTAAGCCCATTAAGGTATTTCGCTTAAAAACGAATACTTATGGCTTAAAACCTTCCGCCTTCCTTGCTATCCGATCCCTACACTTGCTAGCCTCTCAAGATGGTCATTTATTTAATTCCAAAGCTTCTGAAGCTCTAACCACGTCATTCGATGTTGACGATTATTTGCAGTCCTTCCCCACTCTGGAGGAAGCTTCTTTTGTGTCTTTAGAACTTCAGGCATTGCTAAGGAATGGAGGTTTCCCACTTCATAAGTGGAATTCCAACTCCCCTGAGTTTCTCGCCCAGTTTCCCATCGAAGACGTAGATCCCTCCTCTGTCGAAATTTGTGGAAAATCCGAATCCATAAAAACTCTTGGAGTTCATTGGTGCACCAGCACTGACACTCTCATCTACAAAGTTTCGCTCGCTGAAGAGCTCCCTAACACGAAACGACAAATTCTCTCTGAAATTGCAAAAATGTTTGATCCACTTCAATTCCTTGCCCCAGTTATCGTTATAGCCAAACTCTTCATGCAAGAGCTGTGGTCGCTCAAATGTGAATGGGATGACACTGTTCCCCTTTCTTTTCTCAACCGATGGCTTTGTTTTCGCAGCAATTTACTTGATCTTTCCCCTATTGAAATTCCTAGGAATTTAATTAACGCTCATTCTAATGCATCGTTTTTCCTTCATGTGTTCGCGGACAGTTCCGAAAAAGCTTATGGTTGCTGCGCATATTTGGTTTATCGCGGTTCATTATATGGATCTTCAGTTTCCAACCTTGTTTGTGCCAAATCGAAGGTCGCTCCTCTTAAAACTATCACTTTGCCTAGGCTTGAATTGTGTGCTGCCCTCATGGCTGCAGAACTTGTTAAAAAATTACGGGAAGTATTAAAAGTCGACTTCTCACAAATCTATCTCTGGAGCGATTCCATGATCACACTTTCTTGGATCGCCAAAAACCCCTCTCACTGGCAAACTTTTGTTGCAAACAGAGTTTCCAAAATTCAAACTCTTTCTTCGGGATGTCAATGGAGGCATGTGCCCAGCGCTGACAACCCAGCCGACATTATCTCTCGTGGATGTTTACCCTCTCAATTGGCAGCGTCCCTGTTGTACTGGCATGGGCCCTCGTGGTTAATCGAAGACTTTTCTTCTTGGCCTTCTAAACCTCCAGCTACAAACTCCAACTTGCTTGAAGCAAAAGTATCTCTATCTACCGCTCCGTGTCTTGTTTCGAACGCTTCCCATCCCTTGTTGTCCCGCTATTCTTCCTTTCATAAATTAATTCGAATTGTCGCCTATATTCTTAGATGGAAATATCTTGTGGTTGACCAACCTCTTCTCCCAAAACCACACCTTACCAATCATGAATTGAATCTCGCTACCATTAAGGTTTTACAACTGACAGAGCAAGAAGCCTTTTCTTCTGAATTGTCTTTACTTTCTTCTAAAAGGGATCTTCCCAAATCCAGTCGTCTTCGTGCTTTGGCCCCGTTCCTTGATGACAATGGGTTACTTAGGGTAGGTGGTAGGCTCTCTCAATCTTTGCTCTCTGAAGACAAAAAGCATCCCGTTATTTTGCCTTCTAAACATCACGTAACTTCCTTAATTATACGTGACTTTCATTATCGCAATCTGCATGTTGGTACACGCACTCTGCTTTGCCTCTTAAGGGAAAAGTACTGGATTATAAATAGAATTCTTGAAGTTTCCTCTGTAATTCACAAGTGCATTCCTTGTTTCAAAGCGAAACCTAAAGTCAATACTCAATTAATGAGCGATCTGCCCTCTTTTGGCTCTTCTCCTATATGACCATTTGCTCTAACTGGTGTGGACTATATGGGTCCGTTCCAATATCAACGAAATTCCCCTGTAGCTAAACGCAAATTGTTTGGTAAGCTCTATGTTTCTCTCTTTGTTTGCATGGTTACTGGCGCAATCCATTTGGAACTAGTAACGAATGCTTCTACTTCTTACTTTTTATCAGCTGTCTCTCGCTTCGCTGCTAGGCGTGGTGTTCCTTCGGAGATGTTCTCCGATAACGCTTCCACTTTTCAAGGCGCAGCTACCCTGTGGAAAAAAAGGTCTCACATCTTCTCCAGCCATGGAACAAATTTCTAATTTTTCATACTCAAAGGGTTTCAAATGGCGTTTTATACCTCCCTACGCTCCTCATCACGGTGGTAGGTGGGAATCCTGCGTAAAGCTCACGAAAGTCATTTAAGAAAGGTTTTAGGTAATCGCATTTTGACTTATGAAGAATTTAATTCACTCTCTGTTCTGATTGAAGGAGTTGTCAATTCTCGCCCTTTAACTCCGCGTTCCAATGACCCTGATGACCTGCTTCCACTCACACCTAGTCACTTCCTTATAGGCACTTCGCTTTCTGCCCCTCCTCCCCTTTCCAATTCTTACAGGGATTCTAATTTACCTATTGTCTGGCGTAAACTTGAAGCCCTTCGCAATTCTTTCTGGAAGTGGTGGAACTTGGAATATTTAACTTCCTTGCAACGGAGACATAAGTGGTTTCTTTCCAGTCCCGACATTAAAGTGGGGGACTTGGTCTTGGTTAGGGATGTCTCTCCTCCCCTGGTCTGGATTTCAGGTAGAGTGACCGATTGTTATCCTGGAAGGGATGGGAGAGTCAGGGTGGCCAAAATCTTGACCACTAATGGTCATATCACAAGACCACTGTCTTTAATTGCTTCATTACCTTTAAATGTTTAATTGCTTATCCTGCTCTCTGTTTCTGTTTTTCCCTCCCAGCTTGGTGTATTCTTGGAATACACGGTATGATAGAGTATATTTTTAATACTCTTTTCTTGTTTATTCCTTCCTTTTTATCAAACACCAACAGTGATCTTCTAGTTTCTCTCTGGTGGTCATGTCTCTTATGTCATTTGTGAGTCTGTTCTAGATATATATCTTCCATGACTCACCTAGCGTCATCTAGCAGCGAATCTTTGAAGTTCCTCAATTCTTCCCGGTGCAAGAGGACTTCCTCATCCATCTGGCCACCAGATCTCGTCACCATCGCCAGGTATCATCTCTGCGATCAAGAGAACTTCGTCTACTTTTTCACTCACCATGCTGCGCTAGTATCGTCTGCTATCAACTCTTTGAAAACCATTCATCAAGAAAAACATTTATTTTTTCAAGGTTGTCTATTCTGATATGTATTCCTTTTGTCTCCTACCCCCACTCTTTTCCCTTTCCTGGTCCCTCTGCGCTTCGCTGAGTGGGTCTCTCTTGTACGTCGACCGTCGACTCAGTCAAGGCTCAACTAGAGCCAGCCTCCTGAACTAAAGAGGCATTCTTTAGATTCCACGCCATGTTGGAACTTTAATCGTCAAAGGGAACTTCACCTTCGCCATGCAGCAAAGATAAGTACAGACTTCAGGTTTTAACCTCATCTTCATCGGTTTTAATTCTACATGCTTTTAACTATCATTTTATAGGCAGTGTGAGATTACTATATTTTGGGGCAATAATCATCCTTCGCGGGATTTACCATGTTGGGCCTTTGTCTGTCTAAGCCAACCTTAATAGAAATTATCTTTTCTTAAGCTAATTAAATGAGAAATCTTCTCACAACGTGGGATATTATCGTACACTTGCTGTCTATAAAATATTTTGCTCGTTCCACCGCTGGAATAACGTTGGCCCCATTCTTTAGTCAAGATTGCTCTGGAACCTTCCAGAATCTACCAGTCACGCCGTCATGTATTTTCCACTCACATGTGTGAATACTTTTTCAAACTAAAGTATCTTCCTTGTTATTTAACGCTCAATAGCTAACTTTTCTTCCTCCGTTGGGATTTTCTCTGGTGTACTAAATGACAATCTATAACTTTCTCAAGCAATAAACTCTCGCCTACCTAGTGCAACCAGTTTGTTTTTTCACAATTGCAATAACTTTCTTTGCCATTAACTTTGGTGTTACTACAGTGAACTTTGCATCCATTCAACAGACTATAGTGAAAACTAGTGCTTGTTCAACATTTCTACCGCGTCGCGATCGTCAGATTACCATAAATAAGGCCATGAACATTTATCCTCAATCCCAATTGATCTTTCCTAAACCCTTTACTAACAAACCATAATAATAAAGTTGTTATTTTAGGTCCTTTTCAATGAGGTGTCACTCTATAGAAGTGCCTCCCCTTTTTCTTATGTAACATTAATTAACTTCTGCATAAATACGTGTCTAGTACACGTTTTAAACTTACATTGTTTCTCCCTTCTAATTAGGGAATACAAATCTTTCAACTCATGAGTGAGTTATTTTTAGGCCTCACGAAAGGGATATTTGCCCCATTTGTCTCGTGATTCCTACTTAAACATAGGAAGTCTAGAACCTTCCTTTTGACTTTCTCTTCAGGTTTCACAGTAAGTGACCTGTCCTACATTGTATAACTATTATAAACGTAATTCAGCGTAAATATAAGAAGTTATAGGAACTTCTCTTTCATTCTACCTGCTTTCCTTTTTTGTTATTTTCGAAGTTGTAACTTTTTCTAAGATAGGTACTTGGAAATTTCTGAAAGTACCCACCTTGTACTCGATTTAATGTCTAACTTTAATTACTTCATTTGTCTTTTTTAGATCTTATAAAGATTTTAGTACATATAAAGGATTGAAACCTAAAGAATGGTTAATTGCCTGGAGCAAACTTTAAATGTTAGGAGGTCTGCGAACCCAAATTGTTAACAAAAATTGAAACTATATACTTGTTAAATTTATTAGATTTTTTTGCATTGTTAAATAATTTCAAACTTTCCTTTTTGACTCATTATTTCTCTAATACAACGGTTAGGCAAGATCCTGTCTTCCCTGACTCTTCCTAGGTTCATGCCCTCGTTAATGCAAATAAATCTCGTGATAGGGTTTTCACCACTCGTTGCATTTGAGCAAGAACTCTTAGTAGTTATCTTGATAAAGTTTCTTTTAGCTTTAATAGCTAATTCTAACTGGCCAGTAAGGCAAGTACAGCTCGCTACGCCAGCTTCCTGCTTGTGGAAATCCTCTCCAAAAAACTTATGGTTGGTTTTCCAAAAGATAAGTGTTTCTCATTGCCTAAACTTTTAGTCGGCTCCTTGCTGGATAAAATCTTAGCCATTTCCAAATGCAACTATTGGTTCATTTACCAAATTTATTCCCAAAGGCATAATTCTTTTACCATTATCCTTCTGGGAAGCATTTGGTCGCTTTTCAAGAACTCTACAACTTCGAAAACTGGAAATATCAAAATGATTCAAATTATTGGCATTCTTCGAATTACTTGTTCAAAACGAATTCCTTTGAACAGACATACAATAAGTCTGTTACTCTCTGTCTTTCCAGACCATCACCCTTCCCCATAGTAGGCATATGTATGCTTGAGAGGGAATACGCTAAAGCCATTCTCTTGCAAACCGCCCAAGTCCTAGCTGCGTTTCGCGTTAGCTTTGACCAGGTCCTTACCCACTTTAGGTATCTGAGAGCGGATTTGCAGTGGCAACCGCCTTTGTGTGTATTTAAAGTTAAATTTTTAACTTTTGTGGGACTCTCCTCCTATTTCTCTATCCTTTCTCTCCAGTCCGAAACCCACCTCCTTTTCTTCATCATCTTCCCTTGGTGGTTAGGTTATTCCTCAGCCAATAATCTACCCAGTCCCCGCCCGGACCCCCACAGGAGTAACGAACTGCGCGCAGTTTCCCTTTATATTAGGTGCAACAGCACCATTTAACTGCGAGAACTAAAAGCTCAAGCAGCCATAACCTCCCTATGAAGGCTTCCAAAAAGATGGTGTATTGGCTTTCACGGCCGGTGAATTAAGACTAAGAAATTCTTCTGGTTTGTGCCGTGTCTTGTGTGGGGTTTCGCCTAGGACACCAAGCTGGTTCATTGGCGGACTCTTGGTGTCCCCGCCCGGACCCCCACAGGAGTTAGGAAACTGCGCGCCACATCCCTTTATATTAGGTGCAACTGCACCACATGACTGCGAGAATTAAAAGCTCAAGCAGCCATAACCTCCCTATGAAGGCCTCCAAAAAGATGGTGTATTGGCTTTCACGGCCGGTGAATTAACACTCAGCAATTCTTCTAGGTTTGTGCCGTGTCTTGTGTGGGGTTTCGCCTAGGACAACAAGCTGGATCATCGGTGGGCTCTTGGTGTCCCCGCCCGGACCCCCACAGGAGTAACGAACTGCGCGCAACTTCCCTTTATATCAGGTGCAACTGCACCATTTGACTGCGAGAACTAAAAGCTCAAGCAGCCATAACCTCCCTATGAAGGCTTCCAAAAAGATAGTGTATTGGCTTTCACGGCCGGTGAATTAAAACTCAGCAATTATCCTAGGTTTGTGCCGTGTCTTGTTTGGGGGGTCGCCTAGGAAACCAAGCTGGCTCATCGGCGGGCTCTTGGTGTCCCCTCCTGGACCCCCACAGGAGTAAAGACTTGCGTGCCACCTCCCTTTATACCACTTACTGCAAGAACTAAAAGCTCAAGCAGCCATAAACTCCCTATGAAGGTTTCCAAAAAATGATATATTGGCTTTCACGGCCGGTGAATTAAAACTCGGCAATTCTTCTAGGTTTTTGCCGTGTCTTGTGTGGGGTTTCGCCTAGGACACCAAGCTGGCTCATCGGTGGGCTCTTGGTGTCCCCGCCCGGACCCCCACAGGAGTAACGAACTGCGCGCCACCTCCCTTTATATTAGGTGCAACTGCACCACTTGACTGCAAGAACTAAAAGCTCAAGAAGCAATAAACTCCCTATGAAGGCTTCCAAAAAGTGGTGTATTGGCTTTCAGAGCCCGTGAATTAAAACTCAGCAATTATCCTAGGTTTGTGCCGTGTCTTGCGTGGGGGGACGCCTAGGAAACCAAGCTGGCTCATCGGCGGGTTCTTGGTGTCCCCGCCCGGACCCCCACAGGAGTAACGAACAGCGTGCCACCTCCCTTTATATTAGGTGCAACTGCACCACTTGACTGCAAGAACTAAAAGCTCAAGCAGCCATAACCTCCCTATGAAGGCCTCCAAAAAGATGGAGTATTGGCTTTCACGGCAGGTGAATTAAAACTCAGCAATTCTTCTAGGTTTGAGCCGTGTCTTGTGTGGGGTTTCGCCTAGGACAACAAGCTGGATCATCGGTGGGCTCTTGGTGTCCCCGCCCGGACCCCCACAGGAGTAACGAACTGCGCGCAACTTCCCTTTATATTAGGTGCAACTGCGCCATTTGACTGCGAGAACTAAAAGCTCAAGCAGCCAAAACCTCACTATGAAGGCTTCCAAAAAGATGGTGTATTGGCTTTCACGGCCGGTGAATTAAAACTCAGCAATTATCCTAAATTTGTGCCGTGTCTTATGGTGGGGGTCGCCTAGGAAACCAAGCTGGCTCATCGGTGGGCTCTTGGTGTCCCCGCCCGGACCCCCACAGGAGTAACGACCTGCTTGCCACCTCCATTTATATTAGGTGCAACTGCACCACTTACTGCAAGATCTAAAAGCTCAAGCAGCCATAAACTCCCTATGAAGGTTTCCAAAAAATGGTATATTGGCTTTCACGGCCGGTGAATTAAAACTCGGCAATTCTTCTAGGTTTTTGCCGTGTCTTGTGTGGAGTTTCGCCTTGGACACCAAGCTGGCTCATCGGTGGGCTCTTGGTGTCCCCGCCCGGACCCCCACAGGAGTAACGAACTGCGCGCCACCTCCCTTTATATTAGGTGCAACTGCACCACTTGAATGCGAGAACTAAAAGCTCAAGCAGCCATGAACTCCCTATGAAGGTTTCCAAAAAATGGTATATTGGCTTTCACGGCCGGTGAATTAAAACTCAGCAATTCTTCTAGGTTTTGGCCGTGTCTTGTGTGGGGTTTCACCTAGGACAACAAACTGGCTCAACGGCGGGCCCTTGGTGTCCCTGCCCGGACCCCCACAGGAGTAACGAACTGCGTGTCACCTCCCTTTATATAAGGTGCAACTGCACCACTGGACAGCGAGAACAAGAATCTCAAGCAGCCATAACCTCCCTATGAAGGTTTCCGAAAAGATGGTGTATTGGCTTTCACGGCCGGTGAATTAAAACTCAGCAATTCTTCTAGGTTTGTGCCGTGTCTTGTGTGGGGTTTCGCCTAGGACACCAACCTGGCTCATCGGCGGGCTCTTGGTGTCCCCGCCCGGACCTCCTGGGTAGATTTTTGGCTGAGGAATAACCTAACCACCAAGGGAAGATGATAAAGAAAAGGAGGTGGGCTTCGGACTGGAGAGAAAGGAGAGAGAAATAGGAGGAGAGTCCCACAAAAATTATAAATTTAACTTTAAATGCTCTCAAAGGCGGTTGCCACTGCAAATCCGCTTTCTGATACCTAAAGTGGGTAAGGACCTGGTCGAAGGTGACGGAAAACGCAGCTAGGACTTGGGCGGATTGCAAGAGAATGACTTTAGTGTATTCCCTCTCAAGCATGCATATGCCTACTATGGGGAAGGGTGATGGTCTGGCAAGACAGAGAGTAATAGGCCTATTGTATGTCTGTTCAAAGGAGTTTCTTTTTTGGACCAAAAATTCGAGGAATGCCAATAATTGTAATTGATTTTGATATTTCCAGTTTTCGAAGTTGTAGAGTTACTACAAAGCGACCAAGCGTTTCCAAGAAGTATGGTAATAAAGGAATTATACGTTTGGGAATAATTTTGGTGAATGCACCAATAGTTGCATTTGGAAATAGCTAAGCTTTTACCCAGCAAAGAGCCGACTAAAAGTTTAGACAAAGAAAAACACTTATCTTTTGGAAAACCAACCATAAGTTTTGGAGAGGATCTCCACAAGCAAGAAGCTGGCGAAGCGAGCTGTACTTGCCTTACTGGCCAGTTAGAATTAGCTATTAAAGCTAAAAGAAACTTTATCAAGATAACTACTAAGAGTTCTTGCTCAAATGCAACGAGTGGTGAAAACCCTATCACGAGATTTATTTGCATTAACGACGGCATGAACCTAGGAAGAGTCAGGGATGACAGGATCTTGCCTAACCGTTGTATTAGAGAAATGATGAGTCAAAAAATAAAGTTTGAATTTATTTAACAATGCAAAAAAGTCTCATAAATTTGACAAGTATATAGTTTCAATTTTTGTTTACAATTTGGGGTCGCAGACCTCCTAACATTTAAAGTTTGCTCCAGGCAATTAACAATTCTTTAGGTTTCAAACCTTTATATGTACTAAAATCTTCGTGAGATTTAAAAATAGAAAAGGTAAAGTACAAAGGTATAAAGACAATTAAAGTGATTAAAGTTAAACAGTAAATCGAGTACAAGATGCGTACTTTCAGAAATTCCCAAGTACCTAGCTTAGAAAAAGTTACAACTTCGAAAATAACAAAAAAAAAAGAAAACAGGTAGAATGGAAGAGAAGTTCCTATAACTTCTTATATTTACGCTGAATTACTTTTATAGTAGTTATACAAATTAGGACAGGTCACTTACTGTGAAACCTGAAGAGAAAGTCAAAAGGAAGGTTCTAGACTTCCTATGTTTAAATAGGAATCACGAGACAAATAGAGCAAGTTTCCCTTTCGTGAGACCTAGAAATAACTCACTAATGAGTTGAAAGAATTGTGTTCCCTAATTAGAAGGGAGAAACAATGTAAGTTTAAAACGTGTGCTAGACACGTATTTAAGCAGAAGTTAATTAATGTTATATAAGAAAAAGGGGAGGGCACTTCTATAGAGTGACACCTCATTGAAAAAAGACTTAAAGTAATAACTTTATTATTATGATTTGTTAGTAAAGTGTTTAGGAAAGATCAATTGGGATTGAGGATAAATGTTCATAGCCTTATTTATTGTAATCGGATGATCGCGACGTGGTAGAAATGTTGAACAAGCACTAGTTTTCACTATAGTCTGTTGGATGGATGAAAAATTCACTGTAGTAACACATAAGAAAGTTATTGTAATTGTGAAAAAAACTGGTGGCACTAGGTAGGCGAGAGTTTATTGCTTGAGAAAGTTATAGATTGTCATTAAGTACACCAGAGAAAATCCAAACGGAGGAAGAAAAGTTAGCTATTGAGCGTTAAATAATAAAGAAGATCCTTTAGTTTGAGAAAATATTCACACATATGAGTGGAAAATACATGACGGCGTGACTGGTAGATTCTGGAAGGTTCCAGAGCAATCTTGACTAAAGAATGGGGCCAAAGTTATTCCAGCGGTGGAATGAGCAAAATATTTTATAGACAGCGGGTATTCGATAATATCCCTCGTTGTGAGAAGATTTCTCATTTAATTAGCTTAAGAAAAGCTACTTTCTATTAAGGTTGGCTTAGACAGACAAAAGCCCAACATGGTAAATCCCGCGAAGGAGGATATTTCCCCAAAATATAGTAATCTCACACTGCCTATAAAATGATAGTTAAAAGCATGTAGAAGTAAAACCGATGAAGATGAGGTTAAAACCTGAAGTCTGTACTTATCTTTGCTGCATGGCGAAGGTGAAGTTCCCTTTGTCGATTAAAGTTCCAACATGGCGTGGAATCTAAAGAATGCCTCTTTAGTTCAGGAGGCTGGCTCTAGTTGAGCCTCAACTGAGTCGACGGTCGACGTACAAGTGAGACCCACTCAGCGAAACGCCGAGGGACCAGGAAAGGGAAAAGAGTGGGGGTAGGAGACAAAAGGAATACATATAAGCATAACCAACATAAGAAAATTAAATGTTTTCCTTGATGAATGTTCTTCAAAGAGTTGATAGCAGACGATACTAGCGCAGCATGGTGAGTGAAAAAGTAGACGAAGTTCTCTTGATCACAGAGATGATAGCTGGCGATGATGACGAGATCTGGTGGCGAGATGGAAAAGGAAGTCCTCTTGTACAGGGGAGAATTGAGGAACTTCACAGATTCGCTGCTAGATGACGCTAGGTGAGTCATGGAAGATATATATCTAGAACAGACTCACAAATGACATAAGAGACATGACCACCAAAGAGAAACTAGGAGATCACTGTTGGTGTTTGAGAAAAAGGAAGAAATGAACAAGCAAAGAGTATTAAAAATATACTCTATCATACCGTGTTTTCCAAGAATACACCATACTGGGAGGGAAAAACACAAACAGAGAGCAGAAAAAAATTAAACATTTAAAGGTAATGAAGCAATTAAAGACAGTGGTCTTGTGATATGACCATTAGTTGTCAAGATTTTGGCCACCCTGACTCTCCCATCCCTTCCAGGATAACACTCGGTCACTCTACCAGAAATCCAGACCAGGGGAGTAGAGACATCCCTAACCAAGATCAAGTCCCCCACTTTAATGTCGGGACTGGAAAGAAACCACTTCTGTCTCCGTTGCAAGGAAGATAAATATTCCAAGTTCCACCTCTTCCAGAAAGAATTGCGAAGGGCTTCAAGTTTACGCCAAACAATAGGCAAATTAGATTCCCTGAAAGAATTGGAAAGGGGAGGAGGGGCAGAAAGAGAAGTGCCTATAAGGAAGTGACCAGGTGTGAGTGGAAGCAGGTCATCAGGGTCATTGGAAAGCGGAGTTAAAGGGCGAGAATTGACAACTCCATCAATCAGAACAGAGAGTGAATTAAATTCTTCATAAGTCAGAATGCGATTACCTAAAACCTTTCTTAAATGACGTTTAGTGAGCTTTACGCAGGATTCCCACCTACCACCGTGATGAGGAGCGTAGGGAGGTATAAAACGCCATTTGATACCCTTTGAATAGGAAAAATTAGAGATCTGTTCCATGGCAGGAGAAGAGGTGAGAGCTTTTTTCCACAAGGAAGCTGCGCCTTGAAAAGTGGAAGCGTAATCAGAGAACATCTCTGAAGGAACACCACGCCTAGCAGCGAAGCGAGAGACAGCTGATAAAAAGTAAGAAGTACAGGCATTCGTTACTAGTTCCAAATGGATTGCGCCAGTAACCATGCAAACAAAGAGAGAAACATAGAGATTACCAAACAATTTGCGTTTAGCTTCAGGGGAATTTCGTTGATATTGAAACGGACCCATATAGTCTACACCAGTTAGAGCAAATGGACGTATAGGAGAAGAGCGAAAAGAGGGCAGATCGCTCATTAATTGAGTATTGACTTTAGGTTTCGCTTTGAAGCAAGGAATGCACTTGTGAATTACAGAGGAAACTTCATGAATTCCATTTATAATCCAGTACTTTTCCCTTAGGAGGCAAAGCAGAGTGCGTGTACCAACATGCAGATTGCGATAATGAAAATCACGTATAATTAAGGAAGTTACGTGGTGTTTAGAAGGCAAAATAACGGGATGCTTTTTGTCTGCAGAGAGCAAAGATTGAGAGAGCCTACCACCTACCCTAAGTAACCCATTGTCATCAAGGAACGGGGCTAAGGCACGAAGACGACTGGATTTGGGAAGATCCTTTTTAGAAGAAAGTAAAGAAAATTCAGAAGAAAGGGCTTCTTGCTGTGTCAGTTGTAAAACCTTAATGGTAGCGAGATTCAATTCATGATTGATAAGGTGTGGTTTTTGGAGAAGAGGTTGGTCAACCACAAGATATTTCCATCTAAGAATATAGGCGACAATTCGAATTAATTTATGAAAGGAAGAATAGCGGGACAACAAGGGATGAGAAGCGTTGGAAACAAGACACGAAGCGGTAGATAGAGATACTTTTGCTTCAAGTAAGTTGGAGTTTGTAACTGGAAGTTTAGAAGGCCAAGAAGAAGAGTCTTCGATTAACCCCGAGGGCCCATGCCAGTACAACTGGGAAGCTGCCAATTGAGAGGGTAAACATCCACGAGAGATAATGTCGGCTGGGTTGTCAGCGCTGGGCACATGCCTCCATTGACATCCCGAAGAAAGAGTTTGAATTTTGGAAACTCTGTTTGCAACAAAAGTTTGCCAGTGAGAGGGGTTTTTGGCGAACCAAGAAAGTGTGATCATGGAATCGCTCCAGAGATAGATTTGTGAGAAGTCGACTTTTAATACTTCCCGTTATTTCTTAACACGTTCTGCAGCCATGAGGGCAGAACACAATTCAAGCCTAGGCAAAGTGATAGTTTTAAGAGGAGCGACCTTCGATTTGGCACAAACAAGGTTGGAAACTGAAGATCATTATAATGAACCGCGATAAATCAAATATGCGCAGCAACCATAAGCTTTTTCGGAACTGTCCGCGAACACATGAAGGAAAAACGATGCATTAGAATGAGCGTTAATTAAATTCCTAGGAATTTCAATAAGGGAAAGATCAAGCAAATTGCTGCGAAAAGAAAGCCATCTGTTGAGAAAAGAAAAGGGAACAGTGTCATCCCATTCACATTTGAGCGACCACAGCTCTTGCATTAAGAGTTTGGCGATAACGATAACTGGGGCAAGGAATTGGATCGGATCAAAAAATTTTGCAATTTCAGAGAGAATTTGTCGTTTCGTGTTAGGGAGCTCTTCAGCGAGCGAAACTTTGTAGATGAGAGTGTCAGTGCTGGTGCACCAATGAACTCCAAGAGTTTTTATGGATTCGGATTTTCCACAAATTTCGACAGAGGAGGGATCTACTTCTTCGATGGGAAACTGGGCGAGAAACTCAGGGGAGTTGGAACTCCACTTATGAAGTGGGAAACCTCCATTCCTTAGCAATACCTGAAGTCCTAAAGACACAAAAGAAGCTTCCTCCAGAGTGGGGAAGGACTGCAAATAATCGTCAACATAGAATGACGTGGTTAGCGCTTCAGAAGCTTTGGAGTTAAATAAATGACCATCTTGAGAGGCTAGCAAGTGTAGGGATCGGATAGCATGGAAAGAGGAAGGTTTTAAGCCATAAGTAACCGTTTTTAAGCGAAATACCTTAATGGGCTTACTGATTTCGTCGCGCCACAAGATTCATTGGAGATCTCGTTGTTCAGGCTGAATTAAAACTTGACGGTACATCTGTTTTATATCAGCTATAACGGCTATGGGAATTAGTCGAAAATTTAAAAGTATAGCAGATAGATCTGACTGAATAGCAGGACCAGAGTAAAGAGTGTCGTTAAGGCTGTTGCCATTAATGTCGGGTGATGAACCATTGAAAACAACTCGGATTTTATCCTTTACAAGCGGGTTTATCCACACGGGATGATGATTTTAAAAAACCGTTTCAGTCGGGGGGTGCGATTCATCTTCAGATTTGTTAACAACTTCCATATGATCTAAACTTTCATACTCATCCATGAAATCAGTGTGCTGCTGTTTAACGAGAGGTTCGTTCTTGAATTTGCTCTCAATGGCAAACAGAGCTTTTCGAGTTTGGGTTGAGAGTTAATAAGTCTAGGGGGATTATGTAATCTTGGCATTTGAACAATGAACCGACCATCAGAAGAGCGAGTGGTGGTGTTCAAAAAAAGTTGCTCACAGAATTCATTTTCTGAAGAAGTCACGTTAGGAGGATCAACGCTTTCGAGCCTACAAAACTGTTCCAGATCAGTATTGGAGAAATAACATTGCGATGCGGGTTGGGGAGAATAATGGGGAAGTTGACCGGTGACGATCCATCCAAAATTAGTGTCTCTGGGGACCACAATTGAGGATAACTTGCGAACCTGTTTACGAAGGCAATTCCAAAAAACATTGGCACTAAAGAGTATGTCAATAGGATTTTGTATGTTGAACAAAGGATCTGCTAGCCTTAAATGTGAGGGAATGTTTAACCCTGAAATATCCACAGAGTGACTGGGAGTGTCTTGTCCAATGCTATTGAGAATTAGACAATTCAGTTTGAGAAAGTTGTTTCTGTGACAAATATCTCTTATGGTTAGCTTTGAGAATTGTAAAGCTTGCGATTTTGAGCTGTTAATGCCCGATACATTAATAGAAGTGGGGTTTACAGGTAAGCCTAGTTTTCTGATCAAAGAATTAGACACAAAATCATGAGTTGCCGCTGAATCGAGAAGACCGCGTGCACGGACCCAGTTGCCAGAGTTATTCTGAACTTCGATTTGGACAATGGACAGCAATACTTGGGCACTACGAATGGACTTGGCATTTTGAATATACGATGAATCATTGGAATTATTAGCATTATAACTTTTCGGAGAAGTAGATGCTGTCGATGACTTTGCCTGATCATGACGATGTAGCAAAGTGTCAACAATGGCAGCAACGTCTTGTGGACTTGCAATTAGAAGCAGAATGCGTGGGCGCTAGGCAGTAGAAGCAATGTTTGTTTTGGGAAACTAATTTTCTTCTGTCGTCGACTGACAGTTCTTTGAAGGATTTGCATAGATGTAAAGCATGGGAATCTTTGCAAAGTATATACTTTAATGGTTCATTTAAACTCTAGCGAGGTTCGCTTTGAGTATTTAAAACGAGAGAGCTAGCAATACGGCGTTCACTAGACCTAGTTGTGTAACCAGTGGTGTTTGGCTTAAATTTAGAGGAGCTGGACCCAGGTTTTTGGGTACTAGACGCTAAGCGTTCGCTTTTAGGTTTGATAGACATTAATTCAAATTTAGAACTCGGAGATGAGGGTTCACTTTGATTTGCTAGAGCGGTTAACAGCTGGCATCTGGCATTTATGAAAGTGACTAAATGCTCGTAAGAGTAGTCGTCTTCTCTAGAAAGTTCAATTTCCCAAGCTTTGAGGGTAGCAGCATCAACTTTAGAAACCACTAAATGTATTAGGAAAGTATCCCAGTGTTCAGTGGGTTGATCCAATTGGGACAGAGCTTTGACCTGAAGTTGTGTAGTGTCAACGAGAGTACGCAAACTAGTGACGTCATTATGCTGTGACGCAGGTAGGTTGAACAGAGCCTTCATATGGCGTTGAATACGTAACCGTAAATTTCCATATCTTTCTTTCAATAAGTTAAAGGCAATGGCGTAATTTTCGGCACTTAGAGGAAGTGCTTCAACTAACTGCAAAGCCTGACCTCGAAGGATAGATCTCAAGTAATGAAACTTGTATATGACTTGAATGTCTTCATTGTCATGAACAAGAGAACAAAATAATTCATAGAAAGAATCCCAAGTAGATTCGTCTCCAGAGGGTAAATCAATTTTAGGTAAAATTGGTTTGGGTTTGTGAGCACCATCGCGAAAAGAAGTTTGTGGTTCGTGAAGGGAACCAAGAACAGAAGCGTCCTTTTTCTGCTCCTCTTCGAGTTGGCGTATTATTTTGAAAGCAGAACCTATACCTTCGTAATATTGGTTTTCTACTTCGACTCGATCTTCGGTTTGATTGAGCATACAAGTTTCTATTTCAGTTTGGATGTTGCAATAATTTTCATATGAACGTTCAAAATCCCTTACACGGTGTTTCAACCAGTCTAATTGAGCTTCTGAAGGATCTAGCTCTTTGATGTACGAGGCACGTCCAGAAAGTAAGTTCCGTTTGGTAATAAAATTAAATTGTTTACAGATACAGAAAAATTATTTATTGCACAACATTCTACACCTCTTAAACTACTTTTCCACATAACTGCCAAACTTTGCAGGTATTTGTCATAGCGTGGCACAAGTTTTTGCATACCTTCTTCATAGAAGTTTGCCGCCGACCCGTAAACGAGAGTGAAGACTCCCCTGTTAGATATCCTACCGTTCGGCTACTACTGTTAGGCAAATTGCGTGCTTACCAGGAGAACTGCGTATGTTTAGGAGTTCTCCTGACCACATACGCAATTTGCCTAACAGTGGTGGCCGGATGGTAGGATATCCTACAGGGGCGTCTTCACTCTCGTTTACGGGTCGGCGGCAAACTTCTATGAAGAAGGTATCCAAAAACATGTGCCACGCTATGACAAATGCCTGCAAAAGTTCGGCAGTTATGTGGAAACGTAGTTTAAGAGGTGTAGAATGTTGTGCAATAAATAATTTTTCTGTATCTGTACACAATTTAATTTTATTACCAAACGGACCTTACTTTCTGAACGTGCCTCGTATTTTCTGAATCGGGTAATTTGTCTTTTATAGGATGATCGTTTATAAGTAAGTTTTTCATCCTTATCCTTTTCAGTAGGAGCCATGTCTAGGTAAGTAGATTAAAGTATAACTCACGAAACTGTGGAACCTTGGAAATGCTGTCAGGCTGGCAGCAGCAAATAAGTCGAAAGAAGGGGACACCCCAAAGGAGACAGGAGCGGCCTCTTTCCACTTCGCAGGCTTTGCACGATGAAGTTATTGCTGAAAGATTCAAAGCAGATATTAATAATTTGCAAAGTATTGCCAAATGACCCTTGACAAAGAATAAAAATAGCAAATGGACTCCCCCGGGTTTCGGCACCAAAATTTGGGTAGATTATTGGCTGAGGAATAACCTAACCACCAAGGGAAGATGATAAAGGAAAGGAGGTAGGCTTCGGACTGGAGAGAAAGGAGAGAGAAATAGGAGGAGAGTCCCACAAAAATTTTAAATTTAACTTTAAATGCACTCAAAGGCGGTTGCCACTGCAAATCCGCTTTCTGATACCTAAAGTGGGTAAGGACCTGGTCGAAGCTGACGGAAAACATTATGGAAAAGGAAGTCCTCTTGTACAGAGAAGAATTGAGGAACTTCACAGATTCGCTGCTAGTTGACGCTAGGTGAGTCATGGAAGATATATATCTAGAACAGACTCAAAAATGACATAAGAGACATGACCACCAAAGAGAAATTAGGAGATCACTGTTGGTGTTTGAGAAAAAGGAAGAAATGAACAAGCAAAGAGTATTAAAAATATACTCTATCATACCGTGTATTCCAAGAATACACCACCCCCACAGGAGTAACGAACTGAGCGCCACCTCCATTTATATTAGGTGCAACTGCACCGCTTGACTGCGAGAACTAAATGCTCAAGCAGCCGTAACCTCCCTATGAAGGCTTCCAAGAAGATGGTGTATTGGCTTTCATGGCCGGTGAATTAAAACTCAGCAATTCTTCTAGGTTTGTGCCGTGTCTTGTGTGGGGTTTCGCCTAGGACACTATGCTGGCTCATCGGTGGGCTCGTGGTGTCCCCGCCCGGACCCCCACAGGAGTAACGAACTGCGCGCCACCTCCCTCTATATTAGGTGCAACTGCACCACTTGACTGCGAGAACTAAAAGCTCAAGCAGACATAACCACCCTATGAAGGCTTCCAAAAAGATGGTGTGTTGGGTTTCACGGCCGGTGAATTAAAACTCAGCAATTCATCTAGGTTTGTGCCGTGTCTTGTGTGGAGTTTCGCCTAGGACACCAAGCTGGCTCATCGGCGGGCCCTTGGTGTCCCCGCCCGGACCCCCACAGGAGTAACGAACTGCGCGCCACCTCCCTTTATATAAGGTGCAACTGCACCAATTGACTGCGAGAACAAAAAGCTCAAGCAGCCATAACCTCCCTATGAAGGCTTCCGAAAAGATAGTGTATTGTCTTTCACGGCCGGTGAATTCAAACTCAGCAACTCTTCTAGGTTTGTGCCGTGTCTTTTGTGGGGTTTCGCCTAGGGCACCAAGCTGGATCATCGTCGGTTTCTTGGTGTCCCCGCCCGGACCCCCATATGAATAACGAAATGCGCGCTACCTCCCTTTATATTAGGTGCAACTTCACCACTCGACTCCAAGAACTAAAAGCTCCAGCAGCCATAACCTCCCTATGAAAGCTTCCATATAGAAGCTGTTTTGGCTTTCACGGCCGGTGAATTAAAACTCAGCAATTCTTCTAGGTTTGTGCCGTGTCTTGTGTGGGGTTTAGCCTAGGACACCAAGCTGGCTCATTGGCGGGCTCTTGGTGTCCCCGCCCGGACCCCCACAGGAGTAACGAACTGCGCGCCACATCCCATTATATTAGGTTCAACTGCACCACTTGACTGCGAGAATTAAACCTCAAGCAGCTATAACCTCCCTATGAAAGCCTCCAAAAAGATGGTGTATAGGCTTTCACGGCAGGTGAATTAAAACTCAGCAATTCTTCTAGGTTTGAGCCGCGTCTTGTGTGGAGTTTCGCCTAGGACACCAAGCTGGCTCATCGGTGGGCTCTTGGTGTCCCCGCCCGGACCCCCACAGGAGTAACGAACAGCGTGCCACCTCCCTTTATATTAGGTGCAACTGCACCACTTGACTCCAAGAACTAAAAGCTCAAGTAGCCATAAACTCCCTATGATGGCTACCAAAAGGATGGTATATTGGCTTCCACGGCTGGTGAATTAAAACTCAGCAATTCTTCTAGGTTTGTGCCGTGTCTTGTGTGGGGTTTCGCCTAGGATACCAAGCTGGCTCATCGGCGGGCTCTTGGTGTCCCCGATCGGACCCCCACAGAAGTAACGAACTGCGCGCCACCTCCCTTTATATTAGGTGCGACTGCACCACTTGACTGCGAGAACTAAATGCTCAAGCAGCCATAATCTCCCTATGAAGGCTTCCGAAAATATGGTGTATTGGCTTTCACGGCCGGTGAATTAAAACTTAGCAATTCTTCAAGGTTTGTGCCGTGTCTTGTGCGGGATTTCGCCCAGAACGCCAAGCTGGCTCATCGGTGGGCTCTTACCGTCCGCGCCCGGACCCCACAGGAGTAACGAACTGCGCGCCACCTCCCTTTATATACGCTGCAACTGCACCACTTAACTGCGACAACTAAAACTCAAGCAGCCGTAACCTTCCTATGAAGGCTTACAAAAGGATGGTGTATTGGCTTTCACGGCCGGAGAATTAAAATTCAGCAATTCTTCTAGGTTTGTGCCGTGTCTTGTTTGGGGTTTCGCCTAGGACATTAAGCTGGCTCATCGGCGGGCTCTTGGTGTCCCCGCCCGGACCCCCACAGAAGTAACGAACTGCGCGCCACCTCCCTTTATATTAGGTGCAACTGCACCACTTGACTGCGAGAACTAAATGCTCAAGCAGCCATAATCTCCCTATGATGGCTACCAAAAGGATGGTATATTGGCTTCCACGGCAGGTGAATTAAAACTCAGCAATTCTTCTAGGTTTGAGCCGCGTCTTGTGTGGAGTTTCGCCTAGGACACCAAGCTGGCTCATCGGTGGGCTCTTGGTGTCCCCGCCCGGACCCCCACAGGAGTAACGAACTGCGCGCCACCTCCTTTATATTAGGTGCAACTGCACCACTTGACTGCGAGAACTAAAAGCTCAAGCAGCCATAACCTCCCTATGAAGGCTTCCAAAATGATGGTGATTTGGCTTTCACGGCCGGTGAATTAAAACTCAGCAATTCTTCTAGGTTTGTGCCGTGTCTTGTTTGGGGTTTCGCCTAGGACATTAAGCTGGCTCATCGGCGGGCTCTTGGTGTCCCCGCCCGGACCCCCACAGAAGTAACGAACTGCGCGCCACCTCCCTTTATATTAGGTGCAACTGCACCACTTGACTGCGAGAACTAAATGCTCAAGCAGCCATAATCTCCCTATGAAGGCTTCCGAAAAGATGGTGTATTGGCTTTCACGGCCGGTGAATTAAAACTTAGCAATTCTTCAAGGTTTGTGCCGTGTCTTGTGCGGGGTTTCGCCCAGGACGCCAAGCTGGCTCATCGGTGGGCTCTTGGCGTCCCCGCGCGGACCCCCACAGGAGTAACGAACTGCGCGCCACCTCCTTTATATTAGGTGGAACTGCACCACTTGACTGCGAGAACTAAAAGCTCAAGCAGCCATAACCTCCCTATGAAGGCTTCCAAAATGATGGTGTTTTGGCTTTCACGGCCGGTGAATTAAAACTCAGCAATTCTTCTAGGTTTGTGCCGTGTCTTGTTTGGGGTTTCGCCTAGGACACTAAGCTGGCTTATCGGCGGGCTCTGTGTGTCCCCGCCCGGACCCCCACAGGAGTAACGAACTGCGCGCCACCTCCCTTTATATTAGGTGCAACTGCACCACTTGACTGCGAGAACTAAAAGCTCAAGCAGCCATAACCTCCCTATGAAGGCTTCCAAAATGATGGTGTTTTGGCTTTCACGGCCGGTGAATTAAAACTCAGCAATTCTTCTAAGTTTGTGCCGTGTCTTGTGTGGGGTTTCGCCTAGGACACCAAGCTGGCTCATCGGCGGGATCTTGGTGTCCTCGCCCGGCCCCCCACATGAGTAACGAACTGCGCACCACCTTCCTTTATATTAGGTGCAACTGCACCACTTGACTGCGATAACTAAAATTTCAGGCAGCCATAACCTGCCTATGAAGGCTTCCAAAAAGATGGTGTATTGGCTCTCACGGTCGTTGAATTAAAACTCAGCAATTATTCTAGGTTTGTGCCGTGTCTTGTGAGGTGTTTCGCCCAGGACACCAAGCTGGCTCATCGGCGGGCACTTGTTGTCCCCGCCCGGACCCCCACAGGAGTAACGAACTGCGCGCCACCTCCCTTTATATTAGGTGCAACTGCACCCCTTGACTGCGAGAACTAAGAGCTCAAGCTCCCAATACAGCCAATATGCAGATGTTCCACGGCGAGCATTGACTGATATTTTTAAAAACTGGGGATACGGTAAAAGTTTTATAGGTGACTTTTGAATCCCCTCCTCCTCTGTTCTGAACTCTCCAACTTTAAGATGGTGACTGTAGCTTACCTTCACCTAACCTAATCTGACCTGACCTAACCTAACGTAACCTTGAGCCCACTATAAACTGCACCCAATTTAATTTGTGCCACTTCGACCACGTCTGAGAAGACTTTGGTGCCCACTTTAATTTTCACCCACTAAACTTACATTTGTGCCCATTTCGCGCCCACTTTTAAGTCCACTTTTGCGCTTACTTTAGCGCTCACTTTCACACCTACTTTTGCGCCCACTTTAAACTGCGCCCACTTAAATGTGCGCCCACTTTTATTTTTCACCCACTTTAATTTGCACCCTCTTAAAACTGTGCTCAGATTAATGTTCCGCCCAATTTAATTTGCGCTCACTACTAACTATCAATCTTATTACCGCCTTAACTTTACCAGAAAGATTAGCTCATGCTTGCCAGTTGATATGAGAGTATCAACGACCAGCCGTGGTAAGCCATATGCTCACTTTAAAAGATACTCATATATCATTATGTGAACAAATAAAAACGGTTCTGTTATTTGGCGCTGTTCAAAACAACGATTTAAACAATGTCCAGGAATGGTTATTACCAATGACTCCAACATACTTACTTCAAACGATCATCATTGTCAACTTTATGATAATGCTAACCTAACACAATGGAAAACTCTAACCAAAAGCAAAAAAGTGAGCCCGAGATAAAGATAGTGCTGCCCAAGGTAATATTAACCTCGAGTTTAAAACATTATAACGTGCTCGTGTTGATTGCGGGATGTTTGTTCAAAAACATTTAACACCTCCTCCAAAAGCCATGTTGAGGCACTCATCCATGTCCGAAAAGTCTGCAGCGCTATCAAAGCAGACCATCAAGGAGTTGGTGAACGAAGGTGAAAAGGATCAGGATGTTGATGATGATGATGATGATGATGATGATGATGAAGATGAAAACAAAGCTATGTTAAAGCACTCCAACGCATCTAAAAAGCTATCAACGCTATCAAAAGCAACTCAAAACATTCAAGAGTGTGGATAAAGGGGAAAAGAATGATGATGATGACGATGATAGCAAAGCTATGTTAATGCACTCCACCACATCTAAAAAGCTTTCAACACTATCATAGGCAACTCAGAGCATTCTGGATTCTATAGACAAAGGTGAAAAGTATGATGATGATGATGATGATGATGATGATGAAGAGGAGGATGAGGTTTTTTCACCTATAAAACCATTACCGTTACCTCAGGTTTTGAAAACATCAGTCATTGCTCGCCATGGATCATTATGACCGCTTGCACATGATGATAGAAATTGACTTTAACAAGATAAAGGGATATGTGTATCTATGTTTTTCTTTTTGTAATGTAATATTATAAATGAAATAAAACACTATTGAAAAATAATGTATTTTTTATATACAGTCATCCTATATACATTTTATGATTGTACATTTTATTTACAATCACTGTGTTCATTTCTCTCTTCCTGTGCATTTCTTAACATTTTTAGCCTTCTTTTCACATTTTGCAAAAATGAGGAAAAAGTAGACTTATGAGATCGGGTAAATGTGTGTGTGTCTGTCTGTCTGTCTGTCTGTCCTTCTGTCTGTCTGTCCGTCTGCCTGTCCTTCTGTCTGTCTGTCTGTCTGTCTGGCTGGCTGTGTGTGTGTCCCCCCTATCAGCTCCTAAACGGCTGCAGCAATCGAAACAAAATTTAGTAGGAGTAAAGATCTATACCTGAATATCTCATGGCCATATTTGAAAATGATGTCAGTGCTACCAACTGCTGAAAAATCGCAATTGAAATTTGAGCTCCATGTTGGATATCTTGGAAGGTATGAACGGCAGCTATTTCAAAATTGGCACACGTATAGATCATAATATTGCAGTTTAATTTCCAGGAGGCCATACATGGCAGTGTTGCCAAAATGATTATAGGCCTGCTGATAGGTCCAAATTTTAAATGCATATAACTTCTACACTATCAATTGGATTTCAACCAAATTTCGTATGTGCTATGCGTACATAAACAGATATGACTGAGTGTATTCTTAAGAGCCATCAGGGCTGCCAACTGTTATTAAATGCTCTCATTTTTTTAATCCAAATACCCATATATCAGAAAGTATGCAAGCCGACAGCTTTAAACTATGCACATGTATGGTACCTGACAATCTATATTAATTTGGGGTAACTTATATACAGCAGTGCTACCAACATGATTCTAAGCCTGCTGAGAGGTCCGACTTTAAATACATGTAACTTCTATACTATCAATTAGATTTCAATCAAATTTCTTTTGTGCAATGTGTACCATAACAGATATTACTATGCGCATTCTTAGGAGCAACCAGGGCTGCCAACTGTTAATAAATGCTGTCTCTATTCGTTTTTCTTAATATCAATATATCAGAAAGTATGCAAGCCAACAGCTCTCAACTTTGCACACGAATAGTACCTGACATTCTGGATTAATTTGGAGTAACGTATCAACGTCAGTGCTGCCAACATGATTCAAAGCCTGCTGATAGGTCCAATTTTAAAATGCATGTAACTTCCATACTAACTAATGGATTTCATTCAAAATTGACACAACAATAAATCAGATTATTTCAGATTATTTCTGACCAATACATGTATGTCATTGTTGCCAACATGATTTTACGCGCGCTGTTAGATCCAATGTTTAACTGCATGTAACGTCCATGCTATCCATTGGACTTCAACCAAATTTTGTATTCTGTACCTTAATAGATGGAACTGAGAATATATTCAGTCACCAGGGCTGCCAACTGTAGTTCTCTATTAGGCTACCTTATACCATGTATATTTCGAACTAATTAGAAATTTCGATATTACCAACATAATTTCGTCATTATTCTAGATAGATCCATATAGATTAATCATTGCCATGGACCTTTAATTTTAAGAAAAGTAGGCTCTTTAGTTCGTCACGGAACTTCTTGTTATTCATAATATAACAGTGAAATGTTACTGCAAAATGCATTACACATTACATTTTTACAAGAATAATGAAGTCTAACATTATACTTACAGTTATTAAAATATATTACAATATAGCCTAAAACACACTACAAATAATATAATGTGGTGAACATCGGTAATAGTCGCCAATGCGACTGGTTCCCCAAGCAAGGGTATCTGATGAGTTTGGTATAATGAATCATTTGTTGCCTTCATTACTTAAATCAACTTTGTTCAGCAAATTAGTATGCAGCTGATGATTTTTGCTCATAAAACACATTTTCTTATATAACATAGGAGGGTTACTGAATATACGGCATTATCATCCCTTATATCTAACTCTTTACTAACAACACACTTTTTACTCCTTTTAATTTCTTATTACCACATCATAAATCGTCATATAGCTATATGATTTAGATTTAGTGCCAACAAAGGTGTCTATAACAACACCAGCACATTCATTATTAAATTTTCCAAGGACTATTTTGTTTTCCAGAGGTAAATGGTAGATATTATCCTTGGAATAGTCACTTGTATCAAACTTATTTAGCTCAGTTTTGATATCATCATAAAAATCATGAGTTTTAAACTCATAAATAAATGAATCTGTGTCTGTGTAGAGTAATTTAGCATTAACGTGATAGTTTTTCTTTGCATAATAATAGTGGAATTCATACTTAAGTGTTTTTGACAATTCCAGAATGTCGTAATCCACATATATTGGTTTGTTCTAAGTTACTTTAAGGCGATCCATTTGTATTACAACTAAATCTTCATGAATAATTGAACAGCTAGGTTTGCTTATTAAGTAACTCGCACCGTACTGTACCGTTTGTTTTGGCTTTGAGAGTTGAGTAAACTGTTGATTATGCAGCGTGGTGTAGCCCAGTTCGCATTCCTGGATTCACGCCATAGCTGAGAAGGATAGGGTATTTTCCATTCGTTTCCAGATGATAGCTCACGAACAGCTCCGAAGCAGAGACAAAGATGTGGCCAATCAATAATATAGTCAATGACGTAATGTCTTACATCGACCTCAACCTGAGAAGATTATATACTGCCTATAAGAAAATAAGAGCCATAAAGGAAGAACTGGAGATGCTAGAATACGGATTTCGATAGCAGAAAGCTATTTTATTTATTGGATTTGCTTATATCAAGTGAAATCAAGTAATTAAAAGTGTATAACCCATGCTACAACGATATATCGATATGTGGGTATGACGTGGCGCGTATGAGGTGACTCTCGTGTCGAGCCCGGCGGCATGCACGGGGAGGAGAGAATCTACTCTTAGTTCAGGCTTGTTACATACGACACCGAAGCCATTATAACTATACATTTCAACGGTTCGTGACGCGTCGGTGGTCGCAAGTGAAGATGATAACGCGTGTGTAACATGTATCTGCTTCTTAGCAGCGAAAGGCCACAGGCAATGGAGTCTAAAATGCTTTCTATGACCCATATGCTGCATAGACATTTATAACGTAATAAACTGTAAATGAACTTCACCGCGCATGCATATTCTGCATTGTCCGGGGTTCATGTGGCCATTAGGTGAGATACTCACATACTTTCACGGATTACGGCAGTGTATATCTACTATAAGAACGCTTGCCAGTATTCAGACTTTACCCCAAGTGGATATTATAACCATGACCGACATGTTTTTAACCAGATGTCGGAGGGGAAGTTTCATAATGACTTTATAGCTGTGATCATGTCACACTGATTTTAATGGGGCAGCTACATTCTTAGCGACAGCAGGTTTTATCGCACAACCTAATGCCTGCATATTCTGGGCAGGAAATGTGTCCACTAGCAATGGCACTTCCTTGTGGTTGTTTAAGAACGCTTGCGAGCTTCGACATGCTGATAAACTGCTCCGGTATGAGGCGTTTCTTTTGCGAGTGCACGCGGGTGGTGTTAGTCAAAGCGTGTTGGAATATATGGCCAGCCCGACACCTGTGGAGGGTGGCGTGGTCAGGGGTTCGAGGTGAGCCTTTAACCAAGAATATTACTTTGCGATGTTTTAGCGGGGAGACTAACGTGGTAGTTATATATCCTTTTCTTTCCACCGCATCGAGAATCAACGCTAAGGTACTGGACACATCAGATTACAAATGTAGCTTAGCATAGCGTCTAGAAGCAATCACAAATTGCCATAGTCACTCTTTGTAGATTAAATGGATTTACAGAGACCTAGCTTCGATGTTTCTTTCGAAGCTGAAGTGTTGTATCTCCGGGATTCTGGTCCAAGTTCATGGACGCATCCCTTGTGTTAAGTTAGATGTTCTTATTTAACTTTCAGTAAATTTGTAGTTGTATTCCAAATTGATATGTAGATTTTCATTGCGAGAAGTCCTGTTAGGAGAAGATCTACAGTATGTTGTGTAAGTATAGATTAATTTTATAGGCGACTTCGTTTAACAGTGCCCAGAACAGTGATTTTTTTCTAGTGGTTAGTGCACTAATGTATATGCATTTTTGCTTATTCGCATCGTTTCATACATGAGGATCTCAGTCATTCCGCTCATCTATTTGATATTGGGAAGTTTTCGGATCCAGCTGTTTTGATCGTTTTGATCAATATTTTCTTCTTTCTCTTTGAGAGAGCACTTAGCTTTGGTGTACAGAAATTTATTGGTACACCTTCCTAATGAATTGTCATGGGATCAACCTTAGATGTTGGCATGCATTCATGGTGTAGGAACGGTCTACTGATACTTCCGAGTTCACTTGGGCCAGGGGCGACCTCAATTTAAGGGGACATTGATCTTAACTTTTCCGTATAACCTCATTCTGGAGGAACAGTTGTAGTTTTGTGATATCATGCTTAGACATGAGCTTTAATTAATATAAGTTAAACAATTGGTTTTGGCGCAATAGTATGAGATTTATTACCACCGCATTTAGAAAGACACCCAAGCTTCTGAATAAATTTATCCCAGGAAATATAGACTTTTAGTCTATGGGTTTAATGATTTAAATGTAAAATATTTTTTGTAAGGCAAGATTCGTAGGCGTTTGATATGTATTTGTGCATCATATTGATGAACGACGTGCAATGGTATAGGTTTTGTTTTCAAGCACTTTCGGAGGCATTTTGTAAGACCCTGGTGATTTTGTGGTTATTTAGTTGTAATGCAGATCACACTTTTGAATGACAAACGAGCTTTATCAAGGTTATGAGAACCTAAGTTAGGAGCACAGTGGTACATATTAGAATTTTTGTGATAAAGCTGATTCTTTCGGATGTAATGCTTAGTGAAGCATGTTTGTATTTTTGGGATTGTGCCAGTGAGTGCATTTGAGCCAGTAAGTGCCAATCGCTGTAAGACTGATCGTAGTCTTACATCAGATGTTCGGTTTTCTTGAACCAATGGAGGTTTCTTTTTGTGATGTTCGTTTAGACTTAATCAGCTGTTTATCAGGCCTTCTTCTTGATAATAGACTACTCTAGAGCAATGCTCGGATAAGTTGTATGATAAAACAGATTAATATTTCTGCAGTCTCGTTATCAATGCCTATACAATCATTAAGACCATGATTAATTAAATAATTATTTGAATTATAATTATGAGCTGACATTTCACTTAGCTTGTCTGCTTGGCAGAATTTACCCAGTATTAAGAGAATTTACCACTGATTATAACCATACAGAATCGAATATTGTATTTAATGTCAGTATTTTAGGAACAATTGAGTGTGTCCTAAATTAAAATTGTATGGAATTTGTAATTTATTATATATAGCGTAAATTGACGCCACAGTTCTAATTAACCGCCAGTTTTGATATTAATTAAAATTTATTAGAATGTAATATGCGAAAGATCACTGAGGTGATTTGATTTGTTGTTAGTTATACAGTCCAATTTAATTATTCTAGGATCATGTAAGATTTTTTTTCTTCGTGTTGAGTTTCCAATTCTGGACACTCAATTTTGAGGTGGTCCAGTTAATTTACTTATTACATTCCTTTTCTTGAATTTTTTGGGTCGTTTTAACGACAGTGCATTCATTTCTTTTTGTCCTGTTCTTTTCTTGAATAAATTTTGCTTTCCATTTTTAAATTTTTATTGCGTGATGTTTTAGTCACGTGATGGGAGGTAGTATTAAGAGGGCCATCGCTAGGTATTTTCAGGGTACCCCACCCTCAGAGATTGACCTTTTGGAGGAATCTCGCGTCTTTTCGACCTAGTTAATTTTCATGTAGCTATGGTTCTTCTTAATACAACCTGTTAGGATTTCTGGTTACCCTTTTACTCCTCTATCTGTTGGTAGAACCTGGGGGTTTTTATTGCCGGGGATATTCAGGTTCTACGATCTGGCTGTCATCGAGGGATTCCAACAGGTATTGGTAGGTATTTCGGGTACAGTACCTTTGAGCATCATTCTCCCACTTTGTTATCAGCGTTACATCAACTCGCTTATCAACATGCTCCATACTCTTTCCAACACACTATTATTCATAAGTTTATTAAAATCTCTTTCAAAAGCGTTTGTTGACAGTGATCTTAAATTATTATTCAGATCAATACATGGCTTGAGGCATGCTGACTGATGAAATTGTTATACGTGATGAATTTTATTTTACTTCAATCCAAGCTGTGGACACAATTTCAAGTTTTGATAATGTATTACACAGCATGGATTGAAATAAAATAAAATGCATGCGTATAACAATTTCATCAGTCAGCATGAAATTCTCTGGGGTGTGAAAATGCACCTGCATAAATAGTAAGAAGGCATTGAAAGCCGTTCTCTTGCCACCAATGTGCAAGAGCATTGGCATTCGTTTTTGTGCTGTCTACAGACAAAAGTATTAGTTATCTTTCTCGGGGTTGAGCGCATGTACCTGTATCAAGATGGCGGGTGATATGGACAAACATGCAGAAGATGCTCTTCAAAATTTGATTAAAATCACGGAAACAGGAGGATACATGAAGGGGAATATAAAGGAGGTTATTCTAAATGCGGTGAGTGAAATAAAAACCTATATTACTGCATTACAAACGGATGTAAATAAAGTAAATAATACAACTAGGTAAAATCGTCACATCAAATTGCGGTCAAAAGAAACTAAAGAGATACCACATCAGAAGGAAAAGACAGATGCCCTGTGATAATGGGGCCTCTACCAACCGAAACTGCAAAGCACCCAACAAATAACGGTAACGACACCTATCGCGGAACTCTTAAAGATCAAAGCACGTCAGAGAGAGGAAGCAGCTGCTTCGTAGCACAAAAGGTGCCTGCCACCTACCGGCATCCTACAGAACCAACATCCAGTACATAACGACACCTACTGAGGAAACGTCGAGAAACCCTAGCGCAGAAACAGGCAGTGCGCTGGAAAACAAACTAACAGAAAAAGTTTCCCAACAAATACAATCGCAAATACAATTGCTAATGGGAAACATCTCCAGCAATATCAAAAAGATGATCAGAGAGGAATTGAACATTAGAAATCAACATAACCTAGTTTCTGAACATGGACAATCGAAATCGGATATAATATAACAATTCGACAGGAACGAGCCGAAATTCAACTCGCCCAAAGGAATTTATCCCACTACTATGATCCACGAAATAGTTGAGGATTACAAACCATATGAAGATGAATTCCCACCGTTAAAAAGAGACGACCCTCATATCCAAGAACAGGAAACGCCACAGGATGCGATAGCTATAGTGAAATGGACAAAGGTAACGTACAAAAGGAAAAGGCAACCAACACGACCTAAACCTCCTATGCTAGGCAATGGGTCGAAGGACGAAGACTTACAAGCAGCAGAAAAAATGGCCCGGCTCTTCGTAGGAAGACTGAAACAGGAATGCACGACAGAATCTATCAGGGAATTCCTTACCAGGAAGAAATTGTAGGAAACATAATTTGCGAAGAATTTTTTACGAAATACAACACAAAATATTTCAAAATCGGAGTTCCTTATAAGTACCTAGAGAAAGTAAATGAGCCAGAATTTTGGCCAGCAGAAATAACAGTCAGACGTTTCCAGTTCTTTCGGAGGAACACAGGGACATTTCCCGAATAAAACACAAATAAGACTACCGGAAAAGACTACGTACAGAGAAAATAAGGAAAGAGACAATATAAGGATAATGTTATCGAACATTGAAGGTTTAAAAAGCACATTCAACATGGCATCTACAGCCTGCATAGAAGGATACGACGTATTAATATTAACAGAAACATTTCTTATAGACCAATGGCAACATACATGTTTTATTGCATCCATTTAAAAGCAGAACAAGGGGAAAGAGGAAGACCTATGGGAGGAATTACAGTCCTTCTATAGCCATGGTTGACCCCAATAATCTCGACAACACAGCAAGATCACACGCTACTAATAGAGACAAATTATATCACTGTCATAGCAGCCTACATCCAGCCGAATGTAACGGCCTTGGAGATAATAGATGAATTAGCCCAATTAATCACACAGAATGTTCAAGATAACCCTTTAATAATTGCAGGAGACCTAAATTGTAGACTGGACATACCAAGTTTCAAAACAAAACTAGTATTGGAAAATCTTCAAGAGGAAGGATTCCACCTATTGAATAACAGAAATGTACCAACATATATATATATATGTCATAATGGCAAAAGTGTGATTGATATCGCAATTATAAGAGGCCCAATACAAGGGGAAATAACCCCCCTCTGGACAGCGACTCACACACCAATTCGCAAACATATCCCAATGGAAATTACAGTTACAGGAGAATGGCATGAACCAAAAAAACACAGCACTTATTCTCGAGAGTAACTGACGTCAAAAAAGAAGAAGAACGAATCGAATGAATACATAAAATAGAAACCTTCATAGAGAACTCAAAATTGGAGGAAGCGGTATAAGTGCTTGAGGAACTACTGTGCCCTTTCAGCAAGAAATATGCAAATCACAGTATGCCAGCATTGCTCAATTCGGGATTTTCGGGGTTGCAGTATGTTCTCCCACTCTGTGACTTACACATTTTGGATTAAATAGAGGATACACTTGCAAAAATAACAACAAAATCAACTCCTATTTCAAAACATTTAATTAACCAAAAATTATGCCGCTACAAACAATAAAACAAATAAACTACTGACCAAAAATCCTTCTACTTGTTCAAAGTGAACAAGGAATAACATAAGAATTAAACAAATATTATATTAAAACACAATTGTTTCCTTTAAACCAACAACTCATAATTATTTTCACTTCCATAAAGTATCTATCTTAAAGTTCCCTATAACCACGAGCTCCTTTGGCTCGATACTTTCCAATAATAACGGTGTCATTCTTTTGTACACCTCAATACTATTTCTATAGTTTCTTATCATCAAAATAAAATATATAATTACATTTAAACTACATGTTAATTCTCTACTTAAATGTTTGGGCATTCACATGTTCTCAACATTTCCATCTCTCTCAAGTTTTACAAATTCACTATAGTGATCGGGAAAATACTTGTGTACTCCAGGGTTACAAAGATTACTTGACAAAGTCAAAAACTATGATTACTCCCAGAATCTAGTTATCTTCATTCAACTCATGGAATCCTACGTCCATACAACATTACAATAGGGATTTTTATTTATTTATTTGTCTTATAAGACCATTATCACATAAGAAAACTACGATCTGAACTGGCAAGCGATAATTTCATCTACATGGACCTCGGTTCAAAGCCCGGGTCATTAACAACTTTTAAACACTCACGGTGTATTTATTACTTCTTACAGACGGCCTTCACCGACCCTCCTCCTACTAGTGTCTGACCGTACACTTGAGCGAGATTTATGACTGTGAGGGTAACCTCCCGTCTAGTCTGCGTGTGGGAGATATACTCAATGCTTTTAAAACAAATCTTTCTTTCTTTTCAGTTCTCTGGGGAGACCTGGCATTTTACTTCTCATATTTACTTTCAACAACATTATTGGGCTCATAAACCACTTTCGTAACCTTGGCATTTATTAATTATGAAGGGTCCTCATTGATTGGGAAGAGTAATACACATTCTACGACGAATACTTAGGGGCTTCAACAACAAGACGATTCTAGGTTCGAATCTCTTAACATGCCTCGGGAATCATTCCCACATTGGAGGACTTATACAAAATGCGATTTAGGGTCGGCGGTGGCCTACATGACCTACGCTCATAATACCATACATTTGCTCCCTATACAATATAATAACACACACATGGCCTCGTGATCTACGTCACATAGCTCAATTTACCGCAATCAACTACCCCTCATAAGTAATTTACCAAGTCCATTTAAATTCTACGCATTCCTAGCGTGGCATTTTATTTTAATTGCGCTCCATTGCGCTATACATTATTTTCCGGCCTAGCGTCTTCCAAAGAACTGATAAATTCCATATTAACAATTGTTACATATCTCAATTTTTATATTAATCTTTTCCCTTGACAATAATCGCTCTATTTTAAGAACATGCATTAACATCATGTCTTATACTTTTATTAAGGCTCCAACGCTCTTATTTTCATATCATTCAATTTGATCTTTATTTATATTTCCTTTATTATTATTATTATTATTTATTTATTAGTACGCTTGCTTTTATAACATTCGTCAAATACACTGACATTTTATTCCATACATTTCCTCTACAGGATTTATTCTTTCACATAATTATTTATAATTTCTCAAATTTTATTTGTTCAGATCGCGTTCTTATTCTGTTATTAGTTATTTAGAAACATCCCTTTACCTCAAAACTCCGGTGGATTTGTACACAAACACTTCCCCCGACACCAAAACATAATGAAAATCTTTACTCACATGTTATAGGTCGTTCCCTGACCTTCCTTCTCGTGCGATGTGTCATTTTGCCCACTCTTTTAAATTACTCCATCTTGTACAAATTCATTGCATGTACAGACATATCTTGACACATATTTTACACGTATACATTTAACACTGATAACATTTTAAATACACTGGTGTATCCGTTTAGAACACACAATAAAACACTGAAAATATACTACTTTTAACACAAAATCTTGATATATTTACACTTCACAAATTCTGATCACTAGGCTGCTATTAAGCCTATCACACGTGACCTCTTGACCTCCCGTCTCCAAGGGTGAAATTTAGTAATGTCGGCTTCCTATCCTCTCCGAATATGAAAGTCTCGAACCATCTACTTCCTCCCTGCAATAGCACTCCTTCAAATCCCGTTCCTGACGATCTGCTATTTCTCTGACTCGAACGGCTCCCTTTTAGATCCTATTGATTGATCTCAGCGAAAGTCTGTTCTGTTCACGGTCCCCTCGATAATCTATCGGTGACCTATGGATTTTTAACAACTAATACTTCTCGAGTCTTAGTGCTTCTGAATAGTTCGTCTGCTTTCTTGAAACAATGTCTATAGTTTCCTTCTCTTCTTCGCTTATTCGGTTCTCGAACTTCTAATCTTCTAGAATACTTTGCGAACCTTATTCTGTCCGTCCCTGCTCGGGTTCTTTAAATTTGATAAAATGTTTATCTCGCTGTTACGGTACTTCCGTACGTTATGATACTTTTAGTCGTTTACTTAAAGACCTATCGCCCTGAGTTATAAGTTCGCAGCCTGCTTCGACTGTATTTTATGAACTTTTCACGGTAAACTTTATACTGTCGGACCTAAATCCTGTAACTGGGATTTTTCTAATTCTCAACACGACGATACTGTAATATTACTTCTTTGCAACTCCTTACGGATGCACGTAAGTTATTGATACCGCGACGCCCTTGGCTGTCGGATATTGTCTATGCGATGTGATACAGCATTTTCCCCTCAAGGAATACTGGTAAACTGCCTTCGATGTGTTACAGCGTGACGCCCCCTCACGGACTGTCGGAATACTGCATGATTGGTCTGGCTTGGCCTGGACTTTTATACTATTTAGTCAAAAATAAATAAAATCCTAGTCCTTTTCGTGACCAACTTTTGAACTAATTGTCGCACAATTATAAAAATTACATCTTCAGAAACTCGTCTTCTCAACGTCAAATGATCTCACTGCGCATAAGAATCGATCGTGCATTTCTGAGATATTAATTAATTTTTAGTCTTCAGCTGCGTGGGTGGTGCTGTTCATTTTTAAATTCCCCACTCCTCGGGTCTCAGTAATTCCCCGATGACGTATGCTGCGTTTGCATTTCTTTCCTGTGCAATTATTAAAAGCTTTTTCTTTACACAAAAATCTCTAATCCGAAATGATTCACAGTACTGTATTTATTTACTTATTTTTATTCTCGCAAATGGGTTAAATTTAATTATTCTTCTTCTGGCACAGCGGCGCTGTTGCCGTTTTACTGCAAGGTAAGCTTGATTTCCGAGTCGTGCTTCTCTGTCTTACAGCCAAAACTTTCCACTCAGTCTATTAATACTCATGACCGGCTCCTTCTCAATGAGTCAAGAGGCATGATCTCATTTCCTGAACACCTGGATCCAGCTTCTTGCGCAACGTTATGCTAGCATCCTTGCTTGAAATCTTTCTCCGTTCCATTAGAGACTGTATGTTTCTTTCATTCCTTTCACAAAATACATGGATTCGACCCCTTTTGAGCCAATGGTACATGGGTTCACTACTAACACAAGCCACAAGTTCAAGAAAAACACGAAAGTTACAACCATGGTTTGACCTGAACCGCTATCTGCTAAGGAAAGAGGTGTTGGAAATCCTACATCAGCTAAAATTGAACATAGAGAGTCCTATTCTTCAAAAGATTTACAACATGAAGAGAAATATCTACAAGAAATTCATAAGAGAGAAGAAGAGGACATATTGAGAAGAAGAAGGCAAAAGAATAGTAGAAGAAGCTAGGAAGGACCCGTATATTGCTCTTCGTCCCAGGAAGCAAACATAGACACACTATATAAATATGGAAGCATGGATGTCACACTTTAGCAGTATACTAAACAAAGACGAAAAAAGGACATACCGGTACAGAAAAACACCCAAGAAATCAGCCTACAGTCAACAAAAGATTGGACACCACTAACTACAAACGAGGTTCAAAACAACATTGACAGCACAAAGAAAAAGAAAAATGCTGGTCCAGACAACATATATAGTTAGAACTGTGCCCGGTGACGCATGTTTGCATTGGCAATTGATCACCAAGATCCGTGCTGAAGATTAACTGAACATACCCTGCAAGAGACGCGAGGAATATGGAGCAATATTAGTTATAATAATACTTTTACACATATTGGACACTCCATAAATCATCAAAGATTTGATTAATGTAATTCTGCATATTTAAATTACGGTCTACAACTCAGAAACGTGAAACCGTGAATTTGCGCGGCTAACTCATGTCTTGAGTTAACGCCATGCGTGAAGAAGACAGTACCTAGTTGTCGTACGTCCAGGCAGGACCGATGTGTGGGTGACGCATCAGTATAAAACACGTTCCGAGTATTCGAAAAGTTTGTGGAATTGAGAGATCCATTTATTTTAGAGACACGGATAGCCAGCCATCAGTGCGAAATATGCAAGCAGAGTAATAGTGGATAATTATTTATACCTAAATAGTGCTATATTTTTGACCAAGGATTAACAAACTGTGGAAGCATGGAATGCAAGCCACGAGGCAGCATGGTCACATTCAGAAGTGTATCATAAACTGTGAATGGTATACAAACTGTGATACAGGAATTACTTTATGTTTCGCCAAAGTGCAGATATTTTCATTTATTTAATTATTGTAAATAATATTGTGCAAAGTTTGCGAGTGAGGGTCGCAGAAGCGATGACAACGCCAGTGGCGGTGTGTAAATGGGCAATTTTATTTTACCGCACTTTAGAGTCAGTGAGTGTTACGACCTCGATGTAATTTTCTTTAACATGTGTGATAATTTAATCAACAACTACATAATGGGACCAATCAACTGTCTACCTTTGAAGTACAACAACGACCACATTATGGAGAGGAATCACTAAACCATGCGTGGGGAATTAATAACGGAAGGTGACCGAAGCAATGACGAGATGATCTAAGACCGCTGAGGAGACCGCTATAACACTTCATGGCGGGTCTCGAACTGGTGTCGCTGCAATCTGTAAGTCACATCATGTTTAAGTACCTTCATGTAATGGGTTGGAACGGTAGATTAGTTATAAATGGTTTCATTTAAAGTGCACAACGCAGGTAGTTAACATAAGCTCACGTGTGGAAAGTTTTAGTTTTGTTATAAATTTATTAACGCCAAGAAGGCAAAGTTATAATGTCCATTTCTTATAATTTCAAAACAGTTACAGTCAATTTTTATTTTTTCAAGCTCATGATAAAAGAAACTAGTTCCTGCAGATGGTAAATCGAGGCCAAGGTCGCATGTGTATGTGCGAGACAGCTACACAGCACGTTGAATCTCAGGCAGTGCATTAAATACTCGAGACGGCTGTGACATTCCGAGCATTGTATAATCTGAATGCAGAATCCGTTATTCACGTATTTGACAAATGAGCAACTGAAAACAAGTTTATTTTATTACGAGAGCCAGACAGGCAGTGGAAATAAACAGTATTTTGTAACCAGTGATCGTAGATTCGACCTTATTCAGGGAAGAGGCAATTTGATAAATACACAATCTCACACGCTAGTTTGTATCAGAATCCTTTATGCTAATGAAGAGCATTTTCAGAATGTGTTTTCAAAACACTTAATCTTTGTGATGGATATTTGAAAGTGTATAATTCAGGGATCCACACTAATTGTAACTAACGTTATTATAATATTATCGGAGTAAGTCGTAGAAGGTGGATTAATACCTCCGACGTGTTATTGTGATTATGGTAATTTATGCCGGTGGTAACGAGCTATTGCAGTCGTACCAAGCCGATGGAGTAAGGATTGAGGAATCCATAGTCAGAAAGAGAGACACAGGGTGTCTAATAATGAGAGTAACGGTGAGGACACAGGATGTCTATTATTATTGTTGAAGTATTCTTAAGTGGAATGTGATGAAATTATTGAGCATTAGTTGGATACACACGATACCTGACTACACTAAACGCAATTAAAAGGTCCATAAACTGAACAACTACACTGTGAGGAATACATAATTGTGTAACAACCTTAATAATCAAAGACAGGATTTTGTGAAACTAAACAAATCTCATAATTCCCCCTGAGCCTAAATAAATATGAATAAATACTAAAAATAAAATATTTTCAGGACCAAAGGTTCGACATTTAGTTATTGTTGATTTATCTTGTATACACCTTGTTACATTTTCACACTATTAGTCAACAACTAATTGATGATGTGACAACTGGAGCACACACATCGGATTGGCAGCAATATGAGTCGATGTAATTGTTCAATTACCATGGCATTTGCTGGCTTTTCTATTTTTCTAACTTTCCTTTACACTTTGAAACTAGGGCCATTTGTTACAAACATTAACAAATCGTGTAAGCAGGCAGTGCCAATTGCACAACCATAGGAGTGCTGAATTGTTGTATGCATTTGTGTTGTATTAGATTAATCTTTTTTTGATTCAGCAACGTTGTGCACATATTTTGATTTCTCCTTGTAATAAATGCGTCTCGTTTATTAATTAATGATAGATAGGAATAGATAGACACGTAAATTTAAAGATATAATGTTGGAGATGGCACCATCCTAGCTTAGGACAAATTTTCCCATTGCTATTAAATGTAAATATTCCTATTATTTGTAAAGAAGTAAATGTCTTGCTATGCAGTAAATTCTTTTAATGTTTGATCCTCCCGTAGTCATTTTCGATGCAATCGCCTAGGGCTGATCTTACGTGCCACACTCTTAGCTTGTTCGTTTTCGTTTAAAGTTTGTATTAGGACCATGAGAGTAACTTAGATCTTGGATAGGACTTTATATTTTCTTTCAGGGCAGAATAGTATCGGACTAGCCGTTTGCAACTCTCATGCTATGCTAGGGTTCTATTCTGAATAAAATTTATTCGTGATTTTAACATAATACTGACCTCTCTTTCTTGCTTAATTTTGATATTGATGCATTCCTCTGAGCTGGTTAAGAATCGAACCTCACCAATTCCCGATACCCCCCCCCCCCCCCGAATGCAGACTTTTGTGCAAGACCAGCCTATGAATGTGTTGCCCCCTATACTTGTGTGTTAACTGGACGAGGGTCTCGGAAGTGTCATTTTAAACCGGTGGCTTCCCGAAACCTTCGGCCAGCGGGCACAGTACATAAAGGACACAGTTCACCTCCTATTTCCGACATGGACAAATCTGTTTAACAAGTGCATAGAGACGGCCTCCATACCCGAGAGGTGGAGACATTCAATAATAAAAGTACTGTACAAAGGAAAAGGAGACCCAAATGACACTAACACATACAGAAGCATTGCTCTTGAAAATATTCCTTTCAAATTACTCACGAAAACAATTACAGAAAGAATTTAAGATGAAATAGATGAACATCTCCCAGACACTCAATTCGGGTTCAGGAAAGGAAGATCAAATATGACCGCAACAAAACTACTACTAACTAATATCTGGGAAGCCTTAGAAGGCAAAGTAAAGTTTTACACAGTCTTCATAGACCTAACCAAAGCATTTGATCTCATAAACCGGGAACTTGTGATACAGAAACTAGAAGAAATCCTAGGTAGACAAAATGTATGGGCACAAACTATAAAATCAATACTCTTATGGAACAAACTAATAATTTCAGACAATATTTCATTATCAGAGCCATTATTGCAAACAAACGGAATACTTCAGGGTGATCCAATTAGCCCTTTACTTTTCATTCTGGCAACAGAAGAAGTCATGAGAATAGCTCAAAGAGAGGACGTAGTGTCATACGCGTACGCTGATGACATAGTAATTGGCTCTAAAGACGTCACAAAACTCCAAAACACATTAACAGAAATGGAACAAAGGTGCTCCGATCACAAGTTTGAAATCAACGTTTCAAAAACAGTAATGATGGTGTTTAGAAAAGGTGGGAAGGTTCCAGCAGCGACAGAAATTTTCATCAAGAAGAGGAAGATAATCATCCTAAAGGAATTCAAATATTTGGGTATCACGCTCCAAAGAAGTGCTACATGTTTCACATACCATGTGATAAAGAAATCAACGCAAACATTACGGGCGATGCATGAAATGAGATACTTGAGAATCATCAGCTTAGGGAGAGCTCTGTTCAGAAATAAAATCAGGCCTATTCTAATATATGGCATTGAAGTCATTTGGCAACACCTAACAGAACAGAACTTTTGCTCACTAGAAAGAGTGAAGGCATTATTCGTTAAAAAAAGCAATCGGATTGTCAAAAACTGCCAGGTCACGATTCGTCTACCTCCTGGCACGAGAATCATTTCTTATAGAAGACCTTCGAAACTATTTATCTCTACCAAATACCAGAGCCTCGGAACAGCTACTAACATCATTGGAAAAAAACGAGAAGACATACCTCAAGAATTTTATGGAATCGGAGCCGTGATTGACCGGACGTGGACAAGAGCCAACTTTGAGTTGAGGCATGTGTTTACACGTCTGGCTGTCCATGGTTTTCACCACATTATTTGCGTTAGCAAATATTTCCATAAACCTACAGTGACGTGTGTATGCCAACTATGTGGACAAGCATGTGATCGCTACCACTTAGAGCTCTGTAGGCAAAGGAAAATATCAATCAAAGGCTATGCAACTCAAAGTGTCAAGAGTGCAATTTTAGTGTATGTTTTTATACTTTATTTCCAATGACTATTTGGCAGCAATAAAAGTATTATTATAATGTATTACACAATTACATTTATCATGCACATTAGCAATTAACATTTCCGTTCCCGATGTACGGAGATGTTATAGTCTCTGGACAAAATGGTAAATCATTATTATTAACATGTAATTCTTTAGGGTACTCGAGATCTACCTCTAATATATATATATGAAAATGAAAATCCACAGCCTGCTTCCAGTCTCCGACCGGGTCAGGAATGGAATGAATGAAGCCCCTATCTAGCGGCGAGGATATGAACTGTGCCGGCTGCCGAGGCCTGACGCACTCCTCTGGGGCAATTATTAAATGAATGACAGATGAAATGAAATGATAGTGGAGAGTGTTGCTGGAATGAAATTTTGACAGGGAAAACCGGAGTACCCGGAGAAAAACCTGTCTGCCTCCGTTTTGTCCAGCACAGATCTCACATGGAGTGACCGGGATTTGAACCACGTACCCAGCGGTGAGAGGCCGGTGCGCTGCCGCCTAAGCCACGGAGGCTTATATATATATATATATATATTATAATAATAATTATTATTATTATTTTTATCGTTATCATTTATAGTGTTAACATGTAAGACATCAATTTTAGGTAGTGTCAGCCAACAAAAATCATTCAGTGGTGGTGGATATTGCTCGTAGCCCAAACATATTGGTTATTTGCATTGAGGTTGACATTATATTTTGACTATTCACAAGGGTTATAACTAGGCATGTATTTATTATTCGCTTTAGAATACCGCCCACTACATTGGCTTAATCCACATCAAATTGATGATTTTTGAAATTAATAATGTCTATATCAGTCATCAATTCTAAATTTACTTTCATTTTTTCAACATTGAACTGATACTTAACCCAGTAGCAATAAAATACTAACAAGGGTCAAGGTCGTAATTTTTCATACAAACATTCCGGAAATTTACAAAAATAGCTGCTAACAATAACACATCTGTCTTCAAATATATGTCTGAAAATTCGCCTAACGTTTGGATGTCAACTGTGCGCATAAACGTTGTGCATGTAAATATTCCTGATCACAGATATGACTTTAGTTAAAGCAACTTTAAAATGCATCCTTTGGTGGCAAAGAACATTCCTCAAGACGTTTCAACAGTTAATATATTCATGAGGGAATATACCTTTTTGACGAATACAATTAAAATCATCTTCATTTGGAAGGACACGTTGAATTTCACAAAACTGATCTGATTTTAAATTACTAGCAAGCTTATCAAAACTACTCGGCATAAAGCGGAATGAATCTAATAATCGCAGTTTTATAGTTTCCTCATTGTCAGCTTAAATATGTTTTGTGAACGATATGTAGTGTTCCATTTTATTTGGAATCACACCAAATTTCACATCGATAGCTCCAAATGTTTTAACGATAAAGTGGTTATCGTATTTGGGTCCGTTATGAAAATTGACTGGAATGAATTTAGTACATCCTTGGTGAGCAGCACAACGATATTTTCCTATTAAATGGTCATGATCGCGAACCCTGTCCATATATAAACATTCACCACATAGAAAACAATAAGTTTCAGTTTCAAAACGCATTTGCTGTGGTGATGTTAGTGGCTCCATTGGAATGATAGTCTTTAAAATGGTGGCAATCTGGATAGCATCTTTTTCAAGGCTTTCCATAAAAACTTTAGGTGCATCAGGTCCTCTATACTGTGCCCAATTAGACACAGCAGTCTGGCATCGAACTCGGGTCTTATCAAAGAAGACCAGGCCCATGATTCTGCCCAGAATCGAATCATTGATCTCTGAGGGGGAACAGCCACAGGGAACCCGAAGAGCAATGAGTTATATCTGCATATCATCATAATAGCAGGATTTCACGGCTAGAATGGGAATATCATAGCTTTTTAAGGTGGATAATAAGCAAGAAAATGCAGGCCTATGTACGTTTCAGAAGCCCGAATTCATGAAAGCAAACCAGCTTGACAGTTGACAAATCGGAGCTAGCGAAGGGGCGTATTTAAGTGACGCCAGGGAACTCATTTTCGTCTGGACCACACGAACAGCTCAAGATTAATGACTCTGGGATCCACCAGTTCACAAGGCCTGAGAGTAGAGAGGGGGCAGCCGCCCACGGAAATTAATTGATTACAGCCAAGTGGAGCATTGAAATGAAATAAAATTTACACCCAGGTGAATATATTCTAGGAAAGATAATTTAGGAGTGTTCTCACGCCTAAATTAAAGCCTACATCTATAAATGAGCCTCTGAACACACTGCTTCCGCTCGGGAGGAAGGTTTTGGAGACCAGCAGAAGGGGAAGTACCAGGATAGCGTTATGACGCCATGGTAGAAGGCAATTAATTGTAATTAATTGGCCGAAGCGATCGCTTGCACGCGAGTGATTTTGGGACCTCCACACATAGACAAACGAGGATTATACTTCACTTTGTCTGGAAATGTATTATTCCAGGAAGGGAGTCGGTCCTGAGTGTCCAGTGGACTATGTTTCACAAGAAAGCTTTATATAGGGGGAAGCTTCGCAGGGAAGTTAATCCGTCTTCAGTTCGTCTTCAGTTCGTCTTGACTCAACACGTAAACTAACGCGCTGCCAGATCACGCAAGAAAGTGCGCGAATTTATAAAGTATCGACGCTCAAGTATACTTGGAGAACAATGGAAGCACACCATGCAGCCCCACAATAGTAATTATGCATCGTGTAAGATGTAGTATACAGCAGACATTTAACCAAGAACATACGCAAGTATAAATTCTATACAGCGTAGGGATAATTTAGGATGTTTATAGACAGTGAACATACCAGGAGGTGTTGTCATAGTTAAAAATGACACATTATTGTCAGGATCACTACAGTTATGGGAGCCTGGAAGGTGTCACAAATAGTCGTGACAGAGGACTGATCAGAATTGCAGTTAAGGTGATATGAACTGTAGGTGACGGGAATCGAACGCCCGCACACGCAGGATAGACTTTCACGGAGACCAGAGGTTGTCAGAAGTTAGCTGCATCGCATCTCTGAGGTCAGGCGTTAGTAGGAGTCCAATTAAGGATCCACATGTGAAATAGCGCGGGAATTGTATATAAGTTATATTACAGTGATTTTTAAAAGTGTTTATGTGTATGGTAAAATAATATGTATTGTGTCAAAGTGAGAAAAGCCACTGATGAAAATATGATTATCATGTGTGAAGTGTATACCATGTGTCGTGTGAAAAATATCATAATGGCTTAAGCTAAGCATTATGGTAGGTTCGTGGCTGGCGTGCTGGACTAACCCAGCAAAAATGAAAAGTGAGCACAAATTTAATATGTTGATATGATTAAATAGTTCACCATACAACGAAGCATCACTCTAAGACTAAGATTTGACAGTCATTTATGTACGAGCTTACATCCCTCGTATTTTGGTAAAATATGGCTTGGAGGATGATTTGTTTACGGCCATTTAGGCCTAAGATATTGATGAAAGTAACGGTAACGTTAAATAATAATAATAATAATCTGGGGTAGGTAACAGTAATTAATAAATAAATAGGCATGTCAGGCCTAGAGTACGTGCAAAGTGTGTCATGTCTAACGTAAAAATACTGTATTATTGTAAACAGTAAGAAAGTAACGTAAAATATATCGAGATAATGAGAATTTTTCAGTGTCATTGAATTGTTGAATGAATATTTACTATGGTAAATTCTACAGGGTTGTATTTGAGAATCATTAAGGTAGTTAATGTAAGCCAGGAAACTTATGCTTGTTTTGGGAGCTACATAAAGCTTTGGCTTAAGAGTAATTGCAGAGAGGGCGTGAGTGCTTTAATAATTGAGTCATCTATGGGAAGTATTGTTTGAGCCGCGTACAGCGAGCAAGTAACGAAGAATCAAGAGATTTACGTCAATAAGTTGCGGGGATCATCCAAACATAGCTTGCGCGTTAGGCGAAAAGTCGGCTAATCTACGTGATAGTATCGCCTTGGAGCATACTTGTATTATTTGCAGCGAAGTGGGACGGAGACCGTCTGTATCCACCGCTTGCAGAATTGTTGCCAGCAGGGATAACTGTTCGAGACCCTGTGTGAGCCCATGTATTAATTGATCTGCCCTTAGAGGTAAGACTAATGGTTCGTCGTATAGGAAACGCCGATTTCCTTATTATAGGCAGCTGCACCGGTGAGAGAACTTGGATACTCACTTGAGATGCGCGCCAGTAGCCACTAATGTCGCCACAGAACGGCAAAGCTATCCATGATGCATCCCCTGCCATGAATATTAATTAGGAGCCGAGTTGAGCCCATTATACTCTAAATGTAGGTGTTAAATAATTAGAATGACTCAATTACTAGGGACAACACTCAGGGTACCTCCAATATACTGCACCAGTAAACAAACTTGACCTTGTGAGAAGCCAGATGGGGTGGTAGCAGGCTACTAGACCGGCGGCCATCTTTCTCAGTCAGCCGAAACTAATTTATTGTCCGCTTGGAAGGGAGGTCTGGTGACCTCTTCCTTTTATTTTAAAAGCGTCGTGGGACACTGAAGAATCTCGATATTTCGAAAAGTAATTAAGATATGATTGATGTGATGATGCCAATTGAATTAAATGCTTTATTTCCACACACCTACCATGTTGGATCGCTGTGATCGGAAAATATTTGGCCAAGTTATTCTCTGAGGAGGAATACTGCACCAAATAAATTTTGGCATCTTTGTAAAGTGTATTTTGCCCAGTTTACACTAATTTATTCATACGGGTAGAGTAATTTCAATGACATGACACGTTTGTAACGATAATGTTTTGACCAGACCCAGAAAATCGTTGTATGGTGAAGCTATAAACATTTCTATCCATGTGTATTTTGGAAGGGAAAACGTACCACTTCAGCGTTTCAAATTGATGGGAAAAAGATTACGAGTTGCACGATACAACACTTATTAATTAAGGCATAAGATAAATAATTAATGTTACTGATAGTAAATGCCCCGTGTAAAACGGATAAATGTTTAATAATTGCAGATTAATATCATGTAAAGATAAATTGTGATTATTGTGTTGTGATATTCCAGTTTGTGTTAAATTGTGCCACGTGAAGAACTATGGACACTCGTAAATGTCAGAGAGTATCAATAATAGGATGTTTGGAATAGACTTGAGTGCGGTGAAGCACTAATTTTAAGGAGAGACTCACAGATAACTTTGATTTTTGTTGTGGGAAGTAAATGTAAACTATCCTTTGTTTGTGATTTATGTTGTATAGCCATGATTTTCTATCATTAAATGTTATATTTAGGAATATGTTGTTTCTTTCAAGTAGAGTAGTCACCTGACAGACTCAAATCCTGAGCATGTGATCGTATGGTGGGCATGAATGTCCCATACCTCGAAAGACCGTGAGTTAGCTGGGATACGAACACATGTTCCATATGATGACGATTGGGTACAATACAGCTCGAACTTAATTGGCGAGTCATCATAACTACATTTAATATAATATGCAAAGCTAAAAGTTCCATGAATGTGAGTGGTGTTGGGAAAGGGTTTGGCTGGATTCGATGAACATGTATTAAAAGGTTTCAGCAAAGCTTCAAAGTCCGCGTATGTAAAAAATGACACTCGAAGCTGCTTCTCAAAGTCCTTAAATTTTAAAATGTTATTTCCAGGAGTAGGTAATACCATACAAACATGATTACAACCCCATTTTTGATGCTGAGCTAGATGGTCTTCTTTCTTAAAATATAGCGAACACCCTTCACACAACCACTCTTGTCATTTGTATGTTGATAGCTGACTACCAACATGTCTACTTAAATGTTATATCCAACTATTTCTAATAGTGAGCATTTTCTTCTTTAGTTATGTGTAATAAATTTATATGAGCACCCTTTTTTCCTGAATATAATATAGAGGACCTACTATACTCTTGTTTCAATTCCATAATCATTAATACTCACTATGTTCAACTCTTCAAAACGTTGAATGTCTTTTATTTCCATAGGAAATTCCATTTCTTTTAAATCCAACACTGAAGAAAAGTGAAGTTAAGATGATGTTCTCTTCTCATTCATCACTGCTGGATGGTGAGCTGAAGTTACAGCCCACGCAAAACACGCTTGATCATTATTCATAACGTTCACAACAGTTCTATTTCGTTTGATCCAAACAGGTAAATCAATGTATGATGATGCTCGAAGAGGGTTATATTTATCAATGTTGGTTTCTAAATAAAGTACTTCAACCAACGCCCAGCCTGACTCCCATATTTGGAACTCTTCACTCTTCACGATGATGACACTTGGAATATACCTAGAACCTGAAATAAAACACTTGGAATATCTTGGTATATATCACTTATATTAGTTGATTCACTAACAATTAAGTGTTGTGTATTAAAGGGATTAGTATCCATAATTTCACCTTCACTCCCAGTTTCTACATATAGCCCAAAGAGTTCGAAATTTAATTTAAATAGTTTATGTTCCCCTAGAGCATTATCGAGCACGCTAAACACATTAGGCTTTACAATTTTCAAACCTGATTCAATACATTGAGTTTTCGTCTTCACTATGAAGTCTGTAACTAGCAATTCGACTTTTAAACGCGCTACCAATTTGTTGAATATTCGCAGATCATTTTCATGACAAGCGTTGATTTTATGATTAATACTGCTTAAATTACCATGAATGATGGAAGAAAGTACATCAATATTACATACATCACAATGCGTTATCAAAGGTTCAATGTTTTTCATTCTTTTTGCTGTATAACTATTTTCACAATCTTGAGAAATATTATGCTTTTGACCATTTATTTGAAGATGATCACCCCCAACTTCATCCCATATATTCAAAAGTTCCGTGCTAGTTGATGGTTTTACAGTTTTTAATTCTTGTTGTTCATCATGAACTTGAACCATAAGGGATTGGTATCGCTTTACACCAGGAAAACCAAATTCACAAACAAAACACGAAAAAGGTGTTGAACTGGCATGCTTTAAATGAACATGCTGTCCAAGATTATCCTATCTGTTAAATGTCATAGGACAATGACTGCACATAAACATTATAAGGTTATGTTTAGCATTTGCATGCCGTTGAAGGTTGTCAGGTCTCAAAAACTGTATTTTATAATCACTACACTTGAACATGATGATCATCTGAAAGACCACTTTGTAAATTCCCTATAAAAAAAGAAGCCATAGTGTAGAAAAAGACTAAAGAAGTAAAAGAATATTTTTTTGAATTATTATATATATGAATTACAGTCAATTGTTGTAGCTGGGCAATTTAATTGAACGTTTGTGAACTCCCAGCGAGCCTAATTTCAAGTAGTTCCAACTTTGGTTACTAATGGTTGGAGTAGTGGAGATTGAGTGATGGAGGTGAAGCGGTGGAGATAGAGTGCTGGAGTTGGATTGGTAGAGGTAGAGCGGTAGAGATAGAGCAGAGGTGGGTAAACGTTAAATGACTCCCTCCTCATCCCTTTCCTTTTTACCTCTCCAATGAGAGCATCCACCCACTGAGTTTTCCAAATAGGCCCTTGGCATGTCCTCGATTATATTTGGTTAGGTAGACTTGACTGGGTTAGCTAGACTACGTTAGGTTAGGTTAAGCTATGCTCACCATCATTATTTGAAAAGCACAATATTTATTTGGGTGGTTGCGCTCAGCTGCCATCTTGGGTGGAGGAATGTGGAGGTGGAGGCTACGAAATCCCTACAAATCCACTACTCATAGGTGAATTTATGTTCATAGCCTTTTTAAACAGACCACATTTCAGTTTGATTGGTGGGATAGATTAGTAGATATTGAGAACCGTCTAAATTGTTCAGATGGTCGCCATGTTGTATTTGAGGTAAAATGTAGGCCACAGTGTAATGTACTATAATATGCTGATTATTGCGGAGGTTCATTATTCAAACGTTGACTTCGATCGCATGACTAGGACACAAGAAATGAAAACTTCATTTTAAATTTTCGCACAGCCACCATATTGTGGTTATGTAAACAATTGAACTAAATTAGATATCAGTGCATTGCAATGTGTATAAATATTTGCTCTACCATGTTTCACTGCTCTCGAATGATTAAATCGCGTAAAAAGTCTATTTAAATGTTTGAATTTTGCTTGGCTGCCATGTTCGTTTTGTACGTTTTTAAAAGTCATATCGGTGAATTTCAAGTAGTGCCCTTTATCACCGTAAAAAAATTCAAGGGGATAACTGTTACTGTTGCGGAGATATAGAATGCCGGTTAAATATTTCGCACAGCCACCGTGTTAGATTTGTGAGACGTAATAAAATTTTGAAAAGCACCGTCGTGGTTAGACGACGTAGTAGCTTGCACTTACCAAGTTTGAAATCTTTTCGGGTATTTCGATTTTATTAGGTGGGGTACACACACAGACACACACACACATATGCACACACATACATACACACACGCACAAAGTTGATCTCTTAAGCCTATTTTATTCATAAATGATAATATGCTAAGGATGAAAATACAGCATTGTCTTCTCACCATGTGACATTGGTTTTACTGAGATAATGGTGCATTTTTGAATAACTGTTGCTGTTGTTGTTCATTTGAGGAGCTTGGGCATTTTAGTCATTTAGTCCCATGTGCTTGAGCGTGCCTGTGTGTAATTTTGTCTGATAACCTGTGCTATTGATAAGTCGTTAGTAGTGTGTGTGTTTGTAATTGAGGTGAAGATTGGGAAGGTGGTGGACGTGGCTCTATGTTAGGAACCATCCCGGCATTGGCCTGGAGTAGAAGTGTGAAACCACGAATATACCACGTCCAGTATGGCTTAAGTGGGAATTGAACCCACCTCTGCTGAGTTTTGCCTCACGGGCCTGAGTGTATCCCGTTACAGCCTTCAGACTAGAATTAAATTTATTGGCAGAGCCGTCAGTCGAACTCAGATCTCCGGGGCGACAGTCAAGCATGCCAGCCGCTACACCTCGTAGTGGTCATATTCATGATCAGGGCCCGGATATGTGCTTAACTTTTCAGAAATATGTATTTATTTATGTGATTAAAAGTGAAAAATATGTGATTATATTTCCAAAATATGTTCTTAAATTTCTATCATATTAAGTCCCCCAGTTACTCGAAATATAGTTGAAACGTCCAGCTGCTTGAATAATCCAAAATCCTGTCTACAGTACAAATGTTCCCGCTTAATTGGCCGGTGCTTGCCCCAGTTTCCGAATCCTACAATACTTACTGCAGATGCGCGATACGAAGTCATGTATGAACCGGTACTGTTTTCGAATTTCATTCTAAAGAGCAGAAGAAAAGGTCACCTCAAAAACTTTCAGAACACTTTGTCAATACTCACAAGTTTCGCAGACAACTGTAATTTCAAGTACAAATTTCTGTCAAGGTAAGGGACTATTGGAAGTTTAATGAGACTTGACTCCAGGTCCCCGCTGTACCTAATGACCGGGGAATTCCTGTCTTGAATACTATAATACAGAGGCAAGGGTGCATTCACGAAAATAATAGGGAAGCAAAATTACTGGAATTGCCAAGGGTCGAAAATGGGGGCAGCAATCATCTAAGGAGTACAACATATCACCAGATATAGGAAATATGTACTTATGAAAAACTACGCCAGAATATGTATTTATTTATAAAAACAGCGATGTAAATAAATAGAAAATATTTAGTTAAATAATGATAATAGTATTGAGTTCACTCCCATATAATATAAGCATTAATTTCCAATACTAGCCCAAGTAATAAACAATAATGTTATTGATTTTACGTCCCTTTGAACTACTGCGGCTTTTAGAGACGCCAAGGCGGCGGAATATTTTCACGAAGGGGATCTATAATGTGCCAGTAAATCTACTGACACGGCTCCCTCACATTTAAGCACCCATAAATGCCAACTGACTGCACCGGGATTCGAGCCCACAACCTTACCAAAATTAATTTTTGGCAGATGATCTAGAGGTTATGAGCCTTAAGGGGAGATTCCACTGAAAAATTTAACTTCTCTCCTACTGCATTGATTCCAAATTAATTTTGTGTCCATATACTGTAATTATATCACGTAATGATGTAGCAATGCCTAAGGTTTGAAGGCCATAACTTGAATGGTTTTTGAATTATTAATTTTTAATGTGGTTTATTAATGGCATTTTTGAAAACCAACTTTTGGTACTCAGGTATCAATTTTTACATTTCAATTTCTTCAGACTCAGTACCAGGACATAGTTTAAGAGTTCTGTGCATTTATTTTATGAGAATGTTTGTTTGTTAACCTTAGTTCGTATTTCAACGTTCAAACTTTTTTAAAAATAATTTGTACATAAATGCCATAAGAAATCATCGGAACAGTATATCATTTAATATTAATGCACAGAAGTATGGAAATACGTCATGACTACTTTCTGCAAAAATTTCACTGAGATTGGTTAATATTTAGGATTAAAAAACGTTGGTATTGAAGTTAGAAAAACAAATTTTCAGGAAAATGGATTATAATAAAATGATAACTTGTTTAAGACATATACCCATTAAAATTCTCCAGGACCATATTCTTTGCCTTCCTTATTCTGTAGGGCTTCTTCTTCTTGCAATTTGAAGACCATGTAGCCACTATTTCACACTTTTTACACTAGCTCAATGAATTAGCCTATTTACAATATGGAACGTGTTGCAATTCTTCTGTGTCCACTACGAATATAATAAAAGGCACATTTTCCGTGTTCACTACTATACTATTCACAACTATAACCAGTATGGGTGACACAAATTATATTGGCAGTCACACATAACACAACTCACATGCTCTAGGCCTAAAGAGAATGGAAATCAAACTTATGAAAATGTCCCTCTCAACAAAATGTTTGTTGACATCACTAGTTCAGCTTTTTATCACCAGGAATCGCAACATTTGAAGGAAAAGCAAAGAGCCAACTTTGGAACAAAAATTATCCGATTGGTGAGAAAATGGTCGTGTTTGATAGTGATAACATCAAATACTATCTTTGACAGCTGTCAGAGTGCCATGCCCCGCTCATGCAGTCCATATATCAAATATTATTTAGACTTATTTATAATTCGAATAGAACCAAGTCTTACTGGGATCTAAGAGAAAACACTCCATTTATATATTAATACAACTTCAGCAAGTTCACAAATAATACAGCACAGTGATCTAATATGCTTGTATTGAACTCAATGACGGCGCGCACCTATACGGAACTTTGGTCAGCCCTGCGAAGCCTAGCCGATACCCAGTCCACATCCCCTATCTTCACGGCCAAGCTAAGCAGGCCGATAGGCCCCAAGCTCCCCCTACTTCTTCGGGAGGCTCAGGTGTGCATCACTGTTCTAGAGTCACACGGAGAAAGTACAAACCTTAACATATTCGAATTATAGACACACTAAAAAGAAACATGAACAGATGACATGGATGTTTTGCTTCATAAAGCACCACCACCACGTTGCAAAGAAATTGGCCTTAAATATTCTAACGTGTGTTCATCGCAGCATAGTCCAAACTCTTCAATTACGATAAGCATGTTGACTGCTATATTGTCTTCAACTATGACAAGAAAAGTGAACATTTTGATCATTAATGGGCTGTTAAAGGAAAAATTTGTATTTAGTAAACAAGGAAGAACTCTGATTATACAGTACAGTATTAAAACAATATTTTAATCTACTGACATGAGGTTGTCGCAATTTAAATACCCTTGATTTCCGTTGTCCATTGTCCTCCGTTGCTTCCTGTCCTGAGCTAATCGTTGGATGATCTATCGTGTTTCACAAAACTGACTGATAGTGTTATAGGTCTGGCCAACAATATTAGTACTCTAAATACATTTATTAGGTAACCAAATTCTGTTTCATAAAGACTGTTCAAATTTCTTCACTCATATTATTAATCAGCTGATCACATTAGAGATCAAGAGCGGTGTTGGGTATAATCGACTCACGTCCTTTGAAGCAAATTACTTAATGATTGGAGGTTTTTGATACATTGAGTACATCAAGCTGTTTTTAGTGGCACAGGAATTTGACTGTAAAATATGAGCAAGAGAAGAGAAAATAACACAAAGGAACTTAGTTTCTGGCGAAAAGTGGTGGAAATAAAGGATGAATTGTGTGGATCCTATTCACCAACTATTACGAAAGAGACAAAAAGATATGCGAGGACGGAACTGAACTGAAATGTTATGCCGTACCTACCATAAATGTCTCATTCTCATATGTTACTTCTTTAAAATTAGAGCTTGTTCTTACTCTAAAAATCTAGGTTGGCGCATATACACTAGATCTTAATCACTAATCGAAAAAGATTTATCCATTTTCCATATTACCGTATCACAATGTACACGACAACCTGAAGATCCCGTTCAGGTGCTTCTCACCAATAATACGGATTATTAGACTAAATACTCTTATGGAATCAAGCCTAGCAATATGAGTCTACCTTTATAACATTTTTTGTTTATGGAATAGTTTACTAATAAGTTTAGGTTGTCTCCTAAGCAATGTCGTCTTTTAAGTCTGGTGTCGTATGAGATTGAATTGGTTTTCCTTCCTTCGCCAATGCTAATTACAGGAGGCCATGACTAGAATTGTGTATTTTGAGAAAATGTATCAGTCATCAGATGTTGATACTCAATCACAAATGGAACTTACAAAGTTGGAGGTCAGGGTCCTTCCAAAGCACTACTGGAAACAAGATTGCAAAGCTGCTACCGCTGTCACATGTGATGAATGAGTCTATTACCGCAACGCTGACACCTAGAAACAGTGGCTCAGTCCCCATCAGCCTGCCAAAGTCATCGTTTAAAAGGATCGGTTCGGCCTTAAATTGGTGTGTGTCTGGTGGAATTTTTAAGGAGTGATTCACTGGATGTGTATTCCAAACGGGCGTGCAGTCAATGCGGATCATTAATCTCAACAATTGAAATGACTTCATGAAATGTTTAGACGGAGATACCCAGCATTAGTTAACCAAAAGAGAGTTATTTTCCAGCAGGACAATGCGAGCCCTCATACTGCACGAACAACCATGGCAAAAACTCAGGAATTGGTAGGAGTCGAACTGCTACCACATCCAGTATACAGCACTGATCTTGCGTCTTGATACTACCATCTTTTTCGATCCATGATCCAATTCTTGCGCGGAAGAAATTTCGAAAACATTGAAGCTGTGGAAGTGGGTCTCGCTGAATTCTTCACATTAAAACCCAGAGACTGGTTCCAACGTGGGATAAGAAACCTCGCTGAAAAAAGGCTCAAAACCATAGAATCTGATGGTCTCTACTTTAAAGAATAGTTTAGTTTCTTGTCAGAAAACTTTCCAAATAAAATTTTCTTGAAAAGTAGACAGTACATATGAGGCATACGCTGTATTAGAGACCTACACTAATATTCTTCAGTCATAAAGTAATAACTAATATTATCAGCTAATATGTTTATGAAACAGAATACTAATTAGATCAGTTATTTTTGACATATTGGCTTTTACGGCCGAGTTATTAAAATCCAGCAATTCTTCTATGAGGTTTTTTTTGGCGTGGCTAGTGCGGTGTTTCTCCTAGGTGCATCAAGTCAGGCCCATCAGTGGTCTCTGGGTATACCCTGCCCGGACCGCTGCATAGCAATTAAATCATAATCCATTGCAGTTGGGAATAACAAACATCACTGGACAATACCAACTTCCTCGGTGTGTCCGTAATAGTGTCCACCTCTTGATCACAAGATCACGGGCACGATTCCCGGTCGAGGGATTCGTCAAAATATCCACGGCACTCCAAATTGTACGATATCGAGTCGTGAATGATCCTTCGTATCATATGTGGTGATTTCAAGAAAAAAAAAGTAATTACATCTGAGACACATATTGTCCAGTAGGTATCTGTTTTTTTTTTATACCTGATGGCACTCTTAAGCAGAACTCCGTAGTGGATCATCTCAAGGCTCCAACTCGAAAGATCACGCCACGGTAGCTAATTATTATAATTATATATGCTTGTAGTAGTAGTAATAGTAGTAATAGTAGTAGTAGTAGTAGACAATACCGATCAATGAAATCACTATGAAACAATAATGTTTATACCTGGTTCAGCAATCAAACACATTTCATTTCCTGGCATTATGTTGATATCAAAATTGATCATATTCAAGCGCAATCGAAAACGATAGATTAATTTTCGATTGCCTGCAGATGAGCCTGACATGGTGCACCTGCGTGAAGCTCTGCAATGACGCGACAAAAACCTAGAAGATTTGCTGAATCTTAATCAGTTAGTATTTTTACAGTGTTGCTTATAATATCAGTGTAATAGCTTCATGAAACGGGTCGCAGAACAAGAAATTTACTGAAACAGTTTCTTTACTTTAGTTTTTTACCACTAAAAATTGCTGTTCTCCTGTATAAAGATCTTGCTCTAAAGTCTTAAGCATAGCCTCGGTGACGTGGTAGAGTAAAACCTGCCTTCAAAAGCATCAAATAGGTTAAAAATAGGTTTCCGGTTAATGGAGGTAGTCTATGCTCAAATAATTATACCATGGGCATACACATATGATGGACATACTGAGAAGGAATAAAACGATGTACGTACCTTATTCAATGTTGTATTTATATATTTCTGCTACGAATTAATACAGTACTTTGTCGTTTTACTCTCGTGTTAAGATCAAGCTAAACTCTTACTTTTGAAGCCATAATGACTACAGTACTGCCGAACTAGGTCCAAAATTTAGGTTTAGAAGTGCAGAGTTAAAATCTGAATTCTAAGCTATTGACAAGAGCCGAGACAAGGACAGGTATATGTTGATTGACAGCTCAATTAGGCGAGCATTGGGAATGGTTTGGGGAACAGGAAGCAAGCAATTACCGTACACTTTGACGTGTACGTTGGAGAACAAAAGAAGGAAGACCTATTGGCTTATCCCTGTTAGCTACAGTATGAACTGTTACCGCAGACAAGGTAGACTCACAGGGTGCCTGAAAAGTGTATTAACCCTGCATTCCGTAACTTAGAAATGTTCCGTTAAAAAGCATATTTTGATTTCCGTTGTCCGTATAACATAGTTTCCGTTTATTGAAGGGAAGTTCCCAGGACCGTTGAATATTTCCGTTTAAGACAAGTTTCCGTTTAATAAAGGGTCCGATAAAGGCAGGGTTTACTGTATAACGAAGAACTGGCTATATTTTTCGAGTGGATATGGGGATAAGACCAGTCTGGAAATTGAAACGAAATTGGAGCCAACATTTTGTATTTTTTGTTTGATTGCCTCCACATTGCCCTTCTTTTAGGGAAGTGTTTTGCGTATTTACATATCTCCCACACCATCCATTTCTTGTGTCAGCTGTGCGCCACTGGTTAGTGACAAATCAATGTTGTCCCTCATTGTCAGTCCTGCAGCCCCTAGGGATGGGATCTAGTGCTAAGCGTCCACTGGGACTAGCCCGCTGCTGTTCAACAGAACCCCACACTAATCAGGTGCGTATTCATGAGCCTCCTGCCCTACCTGAAGCACTGATGAGTAAATAGAAATAATTATTGAATGTATTTATTTAGACCTGGGATATACATTAGACGGCTGCCTTCTGTGGTCTCAAAGTACGTGCTTCGCTCGATTCACAACTCGACCAAGAAATTTAATACAGTTCTGAGGGTTGGAACGGGGTACACTCAGCCTCGTGAGGCAAAACAAAGAACAGATGGGTTTGATTTTCACCTCAGTCATCCCACAAGTGATTTAGGGTATTTTCCCAAATTCTACGCCAGAAAAATATCGGAATTTTAACTAACTTAAGGCCACTGTCATCTCCTGTCCAATCCTAGCCCCAGTTACAAATACTTACTCTACTACAGCCACCACAATAACACAGGTTATCCGTCAAATTGTCCATTTACACCCTAAATATGCAAGGCTAAAATGTCCACGATATCCAAGCCCCGAAGTGAAGAACAACAACATGTATTGGGTACCATTCGAGCTTTTACCTGAAGCAAGTCCGTCAAGTAGTGGCTAGCATTCTTGGCTATCACCCTAGAGGCCCAACTCTGCCAAGAAACTTAATTCTGCTCTGATGGCTGGAACGGGGTACACTAAGTCTCGTAAAGCCAACCTGAGAAGAAGAGGGTTCGATTCCCACCTTAGCCATCCTGGAACTGGTTTTGCATTGTTTCCCAATTCTACTCCAGGCGAATGCCGGGTTGTTCCTCAATGAAGGACACGGTGGCCTCCTTCCCAATCCTCATCCGAAATACTGTGCCCATTTGGATTTGGCACAAGACTCGAACCAACGATCATGTATGTGAACAAAGAAAATGCAATCTATAATTGAGGAAATATGCTGTATGAAGCCAGTTGCGAAGGATGCTGCAAGAACGAACAGATGGTTCATTTGATAAACGAGGAATTAATAAATAGCTGAAAACTCATTAAGACGTGCGAAGAGGAAGATATTCTGTTGAGTAGTATAAGCAGTGAAGTCACCAGCGAGCTCTACATTTTGTGAGTGGTATACGAGCATATTAGCGTCACATTAATGAGCGGACTATATTCGTGACAAATGGTAATGATAGAACGAGGAGAAGTACTGGTTAAATGCAACTTCAGCTCGAAAAACTATGTGGGAATAATAAGGGCGGTGCTAATAATTAGAAATATCATTATAATGAGAGTAATGAGCATTGTACTGTAAAAAGATTAGTGAATTTAAATTGAAATGTGAATTTATAGAATATTTAAACTCCGTAACATTCGAATAAATAAGAAGTGCTGATTGAGTATGATGTCATTAACCACCAGCGGAAGGATACGCGTAGGGAAATGGTGAGAAGGACTACCCACACAAGAAGTACAATACCTTTAGGAATTTATTATAAATAAGCATATTGTTACGGCTGTGAGTTTATGTCATCGCTCGCCGCATGAGTCACCATTGCCCCAGGGCTGGGCTGTGCCCTGCCTCGTGTATTGCGTGTGCCTTATGCAACAGGGCTACTAGGACAAAGGGATGGACCAGAATATTCGTGACTCAGCCAGTGGAGGAAGCCTCGAGAAGCCGTGAACCCTGGATGGGTCTAGAAGCATTTATTGAGTCACCGGTATGCTATATAAGAGCGACCTGTCAAGCAGTGGTTGTTGTTGTGTTTTACGAGCGAGTGCGAGCGTTTATCCTGAGCGACAGAAGTGTGGTGAGTTACGAAAACCCAGTGACATTGTTTCCTACCTCGTGAGCAGCGAAGCAGCGTGTAGCAGGTTTTCGTAAATAACTGTAGTTTGTGTACATAGGGGAGAGTTGCATGTAGTTCTGTCAAGGCCACCAGACTCATTAGCGAGAAGATTAACTGTTGACAAGTGAAAGAGGTAAAGAGCTCTCCATAAGGAAGAGACTTGAGGAAACTGGAGTAAGGTAATAATTCCTTGTATTTGCTGATGAGTGGTGTATGTTCTGGCCGCAATAAAGTTAATTATTTCATTTAAAGGAACAATCTGTGTTGTGTTTCAACCCACCGTAATCCAGTTAACAAAAGTGCCACTAGGGGGGTGGCACGTAACAACTGGTGTCAGAAGCCGGATTACGAACTCAAGCACAAGCACAACACCTGGCGGTCATGGTTTCAAAACCAGAGCAGGTTATTTTCTCTAATTTTCCTGTGAGTGCATGCCCTTTACAAGACAAACAACTAAAATGGAGGCGCAATTGGCAGCAATGCTAGAAAAGTTAAATGGCATGGAAACCAAAATGGAGGCCGGCCAGAAGAAGATGGAAGACGGCCAGAAGAAGATGGAGGACGGCCAGAAGAATTTAACCAAGGACCTAACTGCCAAATTAGAAAACGGCCAGAAGAAGCTAGAAGACGGCCAGAAGAAGATGGAAGACGGTCAAAATAAGTTAGCGGAGGACCTCAAGAAGATGGAAGACAGCCAGAAAAGTTAAGCCGAGGACCTAACTTCCAAATTAGAAGACGGTCAGAATAAGCTAGCAGAGGACCTGAAGGACGGCCAGAATAAGTTAGCAGAGGACCTAACCGCCAAATTTCTGGATGGCCAGAAAAATCTGGAAGAGTGTCTGCTGACGAAATTAGAGGAGAGCCAAAGGAAATTAGAACAGGGCCTACGTGAGGAAGTCGCAGCAGTGGAAAAGAAGTTCGACGCCTTACAAGTGGAAGTTGCCGAGCTGCGCCAACGCCCGCTGATGGGGGTGGAGGAGAAATTCAACGCCTTGCAAGTGGAAGTTGCCGAGCTGTGCCAACGACCGTTGATGGGGGTGGAAGAGAAATTCAACGCCTTACAAGTGGAAATTGCCGAGCTGTGCCAAAGCTCGCTGATGGGGGTGGAGGAGAAATTCAACGCCTTACAAAAGGAAGTTGCCGAGCTGCGCCAACGCCCACTGACGGGGGTGGAAGAGAAATTCAACGCTCTACGAGAGGAAGTTGCCGAGCTGCGCCAACGCCCGCCCACCGTTACACCGGGAATATCAGGAACGGGACATAGCAGAGTGACGCCCCCAACCTTCGACGGAAAGGTCCCGTGGAGCACCTACTTACGTCAGTTCGAGGCAGCCTGTTCCATAAATAACTGGAACAACACAGAAAAGGCTACAGCTCTCATTTTAGCGCTGAGAGGTGACGCCCTTATCGTCCTTCAGGCCATCCCGACTGGATCCCAGGACTACGCTTCACTGATCGCCCATATGGAGTCCCGATATGGAGATATCTTCAGCAGGCCTACCAGATGCAGCTCCGGACCCGGGTACAGAAGAATGCGGAAAACCCTGCAGGAGTTCGAGATGGACATCGCACACCTCGTAAGGCTCGCCTATCCAACAGCGCCGGCCGACTTTCTGGAACAGATTGCGACGTAGACCTTCACCGACGGGCTACGGGACTCGGACACTCAACAGGCGCTGCGACTCGCGCGCAATAAGACCCTGGCAGATGCGCTGAGCCACGCACTTGAGTTCGAGACGGCAAAACAGCCATCCAGAATGCACGCGCGGGTGCGGCAAGTGGACGTCGACGAGCCAGTAAAAACCAACGAGACCAAGCCCTGGCCGACGAATTAATGGAGGCGCTAAGCCGTTTCTTCGATAGTCGCGGCACCACCAGTAACGACACAGCCGGAAGGCAACCGGAGAGGCGGCCCGGATGAGGACTACCGACCTGCTGGACCTGCGGTAAGAAAGGCCACCTGAGCAAGGACTCCGGTGATCGCCGCTGCCGAGGGTATCCGACGGGAAATCAGTCGTCTGAAAACCGCGCGACCCAGGGAAACGAGTATTAGCCAGCCTTGGGGGGCAAAGGTTGGCTTGTGACAGTCGTCAAGCCCCGGCAGTCCAGGTCCGTGTGACGAAGTTACGGAGGGACAATGGCAGCCTGATGGTCGACGGAGTCGTCAACGGAGAGAGCTGGCCCATGCTAATCGACACGGGAGCATCGAGGACCATCGACAGTCCCACCGTGATCCCGAAGTGGAGAGTACAACCCACACAAAGGAACCTCCAGCTAATAACCGCGACTGGAGGGACCGCACCGGTACATGGCGAAGCATCACTGGAGTTCGTCATTGGTCGACGGGCGATAAAGCATCCAGTGCTTGTGGCTGACGTATCAAATGAAGTGATCATCGGACTGGACTTCCTGGACAGGACAACATCATCTTGGATCTGAGTACCAACACTCTGCACTTCGGAGGTGAGGAACTTGCTTTAAAACCTGCGCACGAGTCCATCACTGCACGACGAATAAGGCTGAGAGAAGACGTCATCGTTCCCGCCAGGACGGAGGTCAGCGCTGCCGTAATTGTCGACGGAACTGCTGAGGGAGTGGTGGCTGTCGTCGAGCCAAAATATGAGGACATCCAGACAAAAGGATTGCTGGTTGCCAAGACTCTCATCAAAACGACGTCTCGGCCGTACGTCCGCCTGTCCAACCTGAACGACTACGACATTACGGTTCCCCGGGACACCAACCTAGGAGTCTGCGAGCCCGTTACCTGGATTGCCCGCATCACAGATACGACGGACGGACACCTGCAGACGGACAACCGAAGAAGACGCACACTGCCAGAAGAACTACAGAAGCTGTACCAAGGATCCCAGGACCATTTAGACGAGGAACAATCACGCCAACTTCAGGACCTGCTACGCGAATTCCAGGACGTCTTCTCCGTGGGGAGCAAAGACTTCGGCAGGACAAGCTTGGTCCAGCACAGAATCGACTTTGGGGACAGCGCACCGATTAGGGCCCCATTCCGACGTGTCCCGCTCACCAAGCAAGCCGAAGTCGACTGGGTGGTAGAAGAGATGAAGGAGCAAGGGGTGTTCGAGCCATCACATAGTCCTTGGAGTTCTCCGGTCGTGCTAGTGAAGAAGAAGGACGGTTCCACCAGGTTTTGCGTGGATTACAGGCGGGTGAACGACATCACGAAGAAGGACAGCTACCCTCTACCCCGGATCGACGACACGCTGGACACCATATCAGGATCAAGATGGTTCTCCACCTTGGATTTGAAGAGTGGCTACTGGCAGGTGGAGGTCCACCCTAAGGACCGCGAGAAAACGGCGTTCTCTGTGGGCAGCGGGCTCTGGCAGTTTACCGTCATGCCATTCGGTCTGTGCAACGCCCCTGCGACCTTCGAAATGCTAATGGAGTCCATTCTGAGGGGACTACACTGGAAGAGCTGACTGGTGTACCTAGACGACGTCATCGTTCTGGGAAAAAGCTTCGAGGAGCACTACAGCCACCTGAAAGAGATCTTGATGAAGCTACGGGCTGCCCAGCTGAAGTTGAGCCCCAAGAAGTTTCAGCTCTTCCAGAAGCAGGTCCAGTACCTTGGGCATATTGTCTCCGAGAAAGGGGTGCGCACCGACCCAGAAAAGACCGCAGCTGTGAGGGAGTGGCCAGTTCCGAAGGACAAGTCCCAACTACGAAGCTTCCTGGGACTCTGCACTTATTACCGTCGCTTCGTGAGAGGATTCGCCGACATCGCCAAACTTAGCATCGACTGACTGAGAAGGACCAACTCCTCACGTGGACAGCAGAATGCCATAGTGCCTTCGAACAACTCAAGCAGGCTCTTTGCACTGCGCCTATTCTGGCCTACCCCAGACCTGGAACAAGGTTCATCGTCGAAACCGATGCCAGCGACTTTGGCATAGGGGGGATCCTGTCGCAAGTAGTGGACGGCGAGGAGAGAGTAGTGGCCTACTTCAGCAAGGCCTTGTCAAAGCCAGACAGGAACTACTGCGTCACCAGGAAGGAGCTGCTCGCCATCGTGAAGACCATTGAACACTTCCACAAGTACCTGTACGGGCAAGAATTTGTCATCAGGACCGACCATGCATCCCTGCGGTGGCTCCTGAACTTCAAGCAGCCCGAGGGTCAACTCGCGCGGTGGTTAGAGAGGCTTCAACAGTACAACTTTGAGATTCAGCACAGGAAAGGCCAACTGCATTCTAACGCCGACGCCCTGTCATGAAGACCGTGCCCCGAAGACTGCACCTTCTGTACTAGGAGGGAGGAGAACACCGGGATACAGTGCCGAAGGACTACCGTGGAACTTCAAGGGAGCTGGAGCCGCGAATCTTTCACGCGGGCACAAGCAGAAGATGATGACCTGGGACTGATAGCCGAATGGAAGAGGGCCTGTGTCCCCAGATCCGGGTGGAACATTGTGAGTGACTGCAGCCCAAAGTTTAAGTCCTACCGGGCGCAGTGGGACTCGCTGATTGTAAGGGATGGACTCATCTGCCGTACCTGGGAGAGCACCGACGGGAAGACATCTCGGGAACAAGTCGTCGTTCCAAAGGCTATGACGGAGGAAGTCCTGCAGGAAGTTCATGGAGGATCATCTGGTGGACACCTAGGGATAAAGAAGACCCTGGAGAAGCTGAGAGAGCGGTTCTACTGGATCGGATGCCGAACAGACGTGGAGAACCACTGCGCGAGGTGCCACGATTGCGCAGCCAGCAAGGGCCCAGGACGAAGACGACGGGGTCCACTGAAGATCTACAACGTGGGCGGCCCCATGGAGAGAGTGGCCATCGATGTTGCTGGGCCATTCCCGTTAAGCGAGGCAGGGAACCGCTACATATTAGTCGTCAGCGACTACTATACCAAATGGCCGGAGGCGTATGCGCTCCCTAACCAAGAAGCCGCGACGATTGCAGAGACCCTGGTGAAGAAATTCGTCAGCCGGTACGGAGTACCCCTGGAGCTGCACTCCGGCCAAGGGAGCAACTTCGAGTCGCAGGTGTTCCAGAAACTATGCCAGCTGCTGGGAATCCGGAAGACCAGGACAACGCCGCTACACCCTCTGTCCGACGGGATGGTAGAGAGATTCAATCGCACCATCGAGAACCATCTCCGAATAGTCGTCAGCGAGCACCAGAGGGATTGGGACAAACATCTTCCACTATTTCTCCTGGCCTACCGCGCCGCCGTGCATGAAGCCACCGGGTGCACACCAGCCCGGGCCATATTTGAGAAGGAGCTCCGTCTACCTGTCGATCTTGCCTTCTGCCGACCTGGGAATGATCCGATCCCGGTAAGCCAGTATTGCCAAGAACTGGTCGACCAACTGGAGGACGTGCACGCGTTCGCGAGGAGGAAACTGCGGATCGAGACCGACCGAATGAAGACCCGATACGACCATCAGACGGATGCCGGCGGATTCCACGAGGACGACCTGGTTTGGCTCTTCAACCCATTACGGAAGAAAGGCATGTCACCCAAACTGCAGAAGTCCTGGGAGGGCCCGTACCGAGTCGTGAAACGGATAAACGATGTCGTCTACAGGATCCAGCAGAGCCCGAGGGCGAAGATGAAGATCGTGCATCGAGATCGCCTGGCAGCCTACGGAGGGACACAGACGGACCAATGATTGATCGGGACGATCAGCATTTTTAGGAAGGGGGTGGTGTTTCGGCTGTGAGTTTGTGTCATCTCTCGCCGCATGAGTCACAACTGCCCCAGGGCTGGGCTGTGCCCTGCCTCGTGTATTGCGTGCGCCTTATGCAACAGGGCTACTAGGACAACGGGATGGTCCAGAATATTCGTGACTCAGCCAGTGGAGGAAGCCTCGAGAAGCCGTGAACCCTGGATGGGTCTAGAAGCATTTATTGAGTCACCGGCCTGCTATATAAGAGCGACCTGTCAAACAGTGGTTGTTGTTGTGTTTTACGAGCGAGTGCGAGCGTTTATCCTGAGCGACAGAAGTGTGGTGAGTTACGAAACCCAGTGACATTGTTTCCCAGCTCGTGAACAGCGAAGCAGCGTGTAGCAGGTTTTCGTAAATAACTGTAGTTTGTGTACATAGGGGAGAGTTGCATGTAGTTCTGTCAAGGCCACCAGACTCATTAGCGAGAAGATTAACTGTTGACAAGTGAAAGAGGTCAAGAGCTCTCCATAAGGAAGAGACTTGAGGAAACTGGAGTATGGTAATAATTGCTTGTATTTGCTGATGAGTGGTGTATGTTCTGGCCGCAATAAAGTTAATTATTTCATTTAAAGGAACAATCTGTGTTGTGTTTCAACCCACCGTAATCCAGTTAACAAAAGTGCCACTAGGGGGTGGCACGTAACATTTTGAACGAATTGTAATCCGCAAGGGATTTTTTTGACATTTTAAACGTCATCTACACGACGGTAATTTGTATAAAGTGATAGGATCGCGGGAACGAGAGTTAGGCTCCAGAAACAATTATGGATCTAGATTCGGAGCCGATTTACATATAAGTCCTGTGAGGCGATGTTTTAGTCAGTCATTTCGTGGATTGTGAGTGAACACCACGCTGATTTACATTTCATCGGAAAGCCTGAACGAGGACACGTTATACTACCAAGTTGACTACGTCAGTCATTGGAGCGCCCCAGTGGGGAATGATACGTCAGTTACAAGTCAAGCCTTGGACCTGCTGTGGTCAAGTGATAGAAATCAATCTTAAACCAGAGGTGGTTTATGCTAGGCAACGCTCATAGGAGGACTTAGATTCACGCCAGCGCATAGAAAGTATAAACTCGAGTGAGTTAAAATGTGTATAATTACGAGTCGACGTTAGACAGTTTACGGACCTTAAGAAGGCCAAAGTTAGGAGACACGTACTTATAGAAATGGTTCGCGATAGTGTGCGAGACGATAACGCAGTAGTTCAAAACCATGGCAGCCATGAACAAATATTCACACCCCAAACTCAATGAAGGGTTAAGCTCCGTGCGTTGCGACTTAAAATACAGAATTTAGAAACCCGTGAGGTATAAGAAGAAGATTCGCCATCTAGGAAGTTAGAGGACGGATAGAACATATTCAGGACCCGGGAAGGGCAGAACAATAGAGACATACGCCGAGAGGACGTCAAGTAACACAGTAAATCGCCAGGGAAGGCGAGGGAAGGAATACTTCACCTGCTAAATGAGATGCGATAAAAGGGACAGTTACCTGAATATGTGTAACAAGAAATTGTAAATAATAGTTCATTGGACATAACACGGTAAAGCGTGAATGTACGCTTGTGTAAAAATAGCGTGTGTAAGTGAATTTAGTAACTGTGCTAAATATCCCAAGTGTAAGTGTATCATTTTTGTGTAAGTAAGGAAGTGTAATAATTGTAATCAAATGTATACCAATGAAAAGTGTATAATGAAGAATGTGAAATTTGCATACCACAGTGTCCATATGAGTTGCTAAGAATATGCAAAGGATGGGTGAAAAACTCCAACAAATGAGTAGACCGCCGTATTGAAGTGGTAAGTAATGAAAATGTCATTAAAATTTGTGATATTATGCACCATGTTAAATTGTGAAATTGTAACCATGTTAAATTTTACAATTATGATCATAAACAAATGGTTGGAAAAAATTGCGAAGGGTAGACAATATACCTGTCGAAATGTAAAACCCGTATAAATTAATAATATGTAGTCAAAGGAAATTTGGAGGGGGAACCGAATAATGAGTTAATAAGGTTAAATTATCGTCATGATAGAGTTAATTAATATGAATTACATAAACAATGTGTTTGGATGGTAAAGAAAATCAGGAAAGGTTAAGGAAAATATAGGATAGGATGACCACAGTAAACGAATATTAAGAAAGGCTAAGCAATATGAACGGAGTAGATATATTTATTCTGGCAAGAATAAATATATTGCAGTTGATGAATAATTGGTTGTCCAAGCAGATGTTGTCGCCATAAAGAGCTGAATTAAATGTAAACTCAAGCAAGGAGTTACGATACGTGATTCGTTAGCGTGTATTGTTCAGGAGATAGATAAAAGGGTCGGATCTTCGAAATAAATATTGTATTATCAAGAAAATTGCGATTGGGTCATTGGTTCGGTGATGTTGCGTTTTAGACGCCTGTGGAGAGGATTACTACGAGTGCTGAATGAGAACACGTTGAAAGGACGGTTGGTATGTCCCGCTTTCACGGATATGCCTCCAGTATGTTATTGAATAGGGACGCAATGATTCCCCTATATGTATTATAATATATCCACGCAAAAGTCCCTTGAAAGAATTAATAGCTGGGTGGATGTTTGTTAGAGGCGCAAGGATTACTCTATATTTTTTATGTAATACCGGCAGCCGAATCCTCGGTGGAACAGTCCTTGGTTCGCCTGACCAAGTATCTGCAGTCGGACTACATTGCGCCTGATTCGAACTGTTTGTGGTTATTCCCACTCCAGCGTAATGTAAGGGAATGTAAGTGTACTCCCAAATTGTTGTTATAAATGCCGACAGTAAAAGTAGTCATCTCTGAACAGAAACGCACGGATAAACGAATACACAGGTTATTGATGAAAATGAGATAATTAGCAAAATAAATTGCAGATTAATTGGAATTATAGTGATACTTGGATACCCATAAAGCGAGAAAACACAATAATAAGTAATAATGAGACTGAATAATTAACGGTATACTGCATGTAGTAATACATTGTACCGAGACGGACTAGCTGTGGAGGAAACTGACCTTGCACACTCGGTCAGGCTCGCGTGAGGAACCTATGAATTGTCTTTTGTAAGCAGGCAGAATGCAGACCCATAAGAGGGCGCTATTATTAATAAAAATTACAGAAATGGAAGTAATTAACGGGTAACGTTACAATGTTGAAAATTATATATTTGAATTATTGTAGCTTGGATGAGCCTTTCCTGCTAAAAATGTTGTGAATTATATGAATTCTTACGCGTAAAAATAATGATAATTATGCTTGCGCAGTATGGTAAAAATTCGGTTCCTACCTTTTTGAAAGTTAATGAACGGGTAATGAAATTTTTGAATATAGGCTATATGGGAGTGTGGGTCCATGAAAGTCCTAATAAAATGGTGCGTAGTATAACACAAAATAGGTGCATGACCAGCGTGGAGATGAGATTTGGAGTTCAACACATGACATTTGTAAATAAAGGATATGTATTGCAAGGTAAAAGGGTCAAAGCCTGACAATGTTGAATATAACATAATGAGCTCAAGTTAAAAAACTGAGTTGAAGTAAGATTATTAAGTAATAAATGCTTTGAGTAAATACCAGGGAAAAAATGGGAATATAAGTGAATAAATGCATTTCAGTCGAAGGCTTTGAACAAATATAGATTCAGTGTAATAAAATGAATGTTCACTTGTTTTGATAATGCAAAATAACTAATTGATAAATACGGCCGAATGAAGGGCCCGATGATTAAGCAAGATATTTTAGGTAGAGATTGGATGTTTTGATTGATATTTTGAGTTAATTAATTATTTTGATTATTTGGATTTTTTTTTGTTTATTCTATTTTTGTACTCTTTGAGGGCGCCTTTAGAAAATTAAAGCTTATGCTATAGTAACTTGTGGTTATTTGTGTAGCTTGTTTAACCCAATTGCTCATTATCCGAGTGGTGTGTCATACGGTGGGATTGAACGCAACACCCCCGAAGACTGAGCTAAACTGGACTATGACCATGCATTCTCCGTAATCATTAACGGGTACAATACATAAACATACAGCCTTCACAATAACACAGGATATCAGACAAATTCCACACACATCCGAGTAGCCTACGTGGAGTTACATGACAACGATGTCACAAAGACCCTCAATGAGTCAACAACAACAACCTCCCTGAGGCGTGTTAAAACATTTGGGAAATACGAAATATTTCCGACACAGGATAGTGAATTACAATACAAGTGGTCCGAGATATTACCAAGTACCCGATTTCTATATGAGTCTCCTCACAGGTCTGCTAGCGGGCAGCAGCTAATACCATTAGTGGAACTAAGAACTGCTGTCTATGAACACGCTTGTGGCTTTTCACGAGGAGGAAAACAGACATCAAACAAGTTCAAACATGAGCAGTGGCATTGTGAAGCACGTTAAGGCCACGGTATTTGCCAGACCGTAGTCGAGCATTCAGTCAAGAGACATTAAGGCTGACGTCAACCAACGCTCTACGGGTATATTATAATAATAAACCACTCGCACAAAGCCAGTTCAAACTCGTACACAAACATCCCCCATTCCTCTGTAGTAGTAGAAGCTATCACGCCTGCTCCCTGAAGTTTCCACACACACGCACGCATATCTCCCTTTGTGCCACGCCATCAGTACAACATCCTGGAAATCGAACTTCCCGTACATACAGTATGTGGTGAACTGCTAATTATCAAAGATTAAAAAAGTACATGACATTACAATGTCAATCCAATAAACTTGATTTGTGACATTTAACGGAAGTAATGGGATTTTCAACGTACGACTACCACTATTACCCATTGACTAGCTGTACCCAGCAAATCTGATAGGCTTTTAGTTCGGTATCAAGGCGATTCATTTATTTGTTTATTTATTTATATATAATTAAGCTCATTGTAATATATAATACAACCTAGTTTCATTTCCTGAGGTGCAGCGGTAGCATTGCTTACATTTGGCTGTCATTGTGGTCTATGAATGGGAATTTAGAAACCAGAATGTTTAGACATCTGCCATATTTCGAATTAGAATTGCATATTCAGATTCAATGACATGAGAAATATGTCCGGTATTTAATCTATTGATTACAATATTGTCCGTGACTTGTCTTTCGCAGAATGATACAAATCTGCTGAAAACCTGGACAGTCCTGCCAATTGTTAAACGGATCACTTAATGCTGTCTTGGATAAAAATCTTGGGTGTCGCCCCGAAGGTCCGTGTTTGATTCCCGGCTCAGGCAAGAAATGTAAATCTGCTCTCATGGCCGGAATGGGGCACACTCAACCTCGTGAGGTAAAACTGAGAGGAGGCAATCTCGATTCCCACCTCGGCTATCCTAGAAGAGGTTTTCCGTGGTTTCCTGCCTTTTATATAGGCAGATGCTGGAGATGGTTCTTAACTTAAAGCCATGGCCGCTTTCTTCCAAATCCTAGCCTCATTTACAATTACACACACTGTTACAGCCATCACAATGACACAGGTCATCAGACAGATTTCACACTGTCAAAGTATCCAGCTTTGACCACGATGTTGCAAAGCCCCTTAATTTATCAACAACAAGTTCAATTGTTAAACAAGTTTGTGTGCTCGTGTTGTATCTGCATTGTGTATTACAGCTGATCGACTAACTCCAGGAGTTGCTAATAAGTTATCACGAGAAAGAGAGAGCTATCACAAAGGTGTTAGGCAAACGGAAATCCAAACACCATACTGCCGTAGGTAATCGCCCTCCCATTAAATAGAAAGTCGCGTGATCTCATACGTCATCAAGCCCATCATGAACATATGTAACTCCTTGAGCGCTCCGTATAAATGTTTACTAGTCCCAGCGTGTGATGTGGACGTACCTTGAGAGGTGATTAAAGCAGAAAGGAGAATGAAAAGAGGTGCCCACCAATTCCCTTATAGCTTATGCCATGTGTGAGGTTCAGGACATTTTTAACAGTGTTGTTTGACGCAAAAGTAATGTTACTAAGCTCTGACATTGACCAGTGAAGAATAAAAGCTGACGGATAAAAGAACGCTAAAAACATACGAGTTGTGAAGTCTGGCCGGCATCCTTCGTTGGAAACCAGGATCCCAGAGTTTCGATTGGTACTTGAATGTGATGCGAGTACTTGTGCCAAGCGTCAAGTGTTGTTTGTTTAATGATCCCATAACCGGGTGAGTTAGCCGAGGTCGTTGCGGCATGACTGTTGGCAGTCGCTCACATCCGGGAGGCGAGGAGGTTCGAATCCCCCCACCGGCAACCTTGAAGATGGTCTTCTGTGGTTTCCCATCTTCCTTCCAGGCAAATGCCGGGGTTGGTCCTTAACTATAGGCCACAGCCGCTACCTTCCAACTCCTCGACCCTCCCTTCCAACTTTCCTCCCCAACGGTACTTGTAGCTCACCCATTGGGTGTCCGTCTCGAAGCAGCTACAAAACTGGCGAGCCGAACATGTCCTCGGACACTCCCGGCACTAAAAGCCATACGCTAAAAAAAAAAAAAAATGATCCCATAAAAGAAAAGATTTGTCTGTAGTTAATTAAGCATAATTTCACACTTACTATATTATTACCTGTGAATAACAAATTTCTGTGGTATGTGCATCCTCAAACTTAGAGTTCACACCTGCAATACAATCATTGTGGTTATAGAATTAACTTTGTTCAAAGTTATCGAACATCCCTCAGTGTCTTAAATTGCAGTAGAGTACATTGATGAAAGAGGTAGTCCCTTACATTTCCTGGATCAAATATCGTTTTTATGTTATTAAATACAAAGTTTCCTTGCCTGAATATTCCTTCATTCATCATATACTTAGCTGGAATAAATATGTAGTACTCAGAATTGCGAGGCAAGGCCGGACTGTTAGAAAGTTTCTCTTCGTGACAGTTCTAAGAATTCCAAACTCATTTTCATGTCAGAGCGTTCTTAAGCCTGTGACGATGTACCTTATAGCTCTTCAGATTTCCTTACAATCTAATTCCAGTTTCTTACAAGTTTAACTCTCGTGCTAAAAAAGAAAAATAGCATGTTGATAATTGATCAGTCGTTGCTACATAGACCTTACTGTCTGTGTTGTTGTCTCATAGATTGTTGTCCCTGTTCAGCTCGTGTTTCATATGCCTGATCTTGCGCAGTTGCCAGGGGCGGACGTACCACTTATGAATCGTTGCCCGAGCCTTCATAGTGAGGTTTCACCTTGTGTTTGCGGCTTATCCATGCTCATCTGCTGAGCAAGATACCTTCAGAGTGAAGGGGCACAAATGAATCACAGCTGAGAGCTCACACCGGAAAGATGTTGTTGTTGTTTCATTGAGGGGCTTTGTGATATCGTGTACTTGGCTGTGTGTGGAATTTGTCTGATAACCTGTGTTATTGTAATGGCTGAATTAGTGTTTGTATTTGTAATTCAGATGACGATTGGGAAGGAGGCGGCCGTGGCCTTAATTTAGGAACCATCCCGGCATTTGTCTGGAGTAGGAGTGAGAAACCACGGATAACCATTTATAGGATGGCTGAAGTAAAAATCGAACCCACATCTTCTCAATTTAGCCTCACAAGGCTGATTAACACCGGGAAGAGCAGAGCGACCAAACACTGCGGTGAAGTGGTGGGGTAAGCTTTTCCCACACCTCACACACAAGCCAATCGACGCAATGCAAGTCCCCCAGTCAAGTGACAGTTGAAATTTTCATAGAGATCGATTTTGCCAGTGTGAAATTTGGGGAAGGAGACAAGAGCTACTCAATGAGAGAGCTACCGGGTGAGTTAGCCGTGGTCGTTACGGCATGACTGCTGGCAGTCGCTCACATCCGAGAGGCGAGGAGGTTCGAATCCCCCCACCGGCAACCTTGAAGATGGTCTTCTGTGGTTTCCCATCTTCCTTCCAGGCAAATGCCGGGGTTGGTCCCTAACTATAGGCCACAGCCGCTACCTTCCAACTCCTCGTCCTTACCTTCCAACTTCCCTCCCCAACGGTACTTGTAGCTCACCCATTGGGTGTCCGTCTCGAAACAGCTACAAAACTGGCGAGCCGAACATGTCCTCGGACTCTCCCGGCACTAAAATCCATACGCTAAAAAAAATATAAAAAAAATAAAAATGAGAGAGCTATCACACACATATGGGAAAACTGAGTCGGAAGGTGCATCAGTATGCTTGCACCACCTCCGATTTTATCCATGAGTTTCATGCGTGTGGAATAACATATCGATGTGTAATTGCAGTTTGTAAATGACACTTTTGCACTCTGTAGCGAGAGAGTGAGTTGCCCGCACCTCGCACGCGTCTGCTGCGTAACCTCCATTGTTCCAATGTTGCATTCCATGCAACCAACGACGAGTGAAAGTGCACTTGCGTGCTTCTAAGTGTCGTTTGAATGATGTCTAGAAACGAACACAATATGTATTGGACAATTTAATCACAGCGACATCATACCGTACAGATGATTGTTCGAGGGAGTCTAAAGGTAAACTAACACCTCCACTGTTCAAGCATCTGCTCTATTGCTGAAAAACCTTCTCTATACCCTCCGTGAAGTAGGACGCTGCTTAGTGGTGAAACCACTACAAAACATCGTAACGAGTCAACTGAGCAGTAGCAAGTAAAATCTTTCATCGAATACAGTTCGTGGACAGGGACGTATGTCACAACGAAGCACAGTATTCAAATAAGTGTGCCAAGTGTCCAGGTGGGCGGGTATACACGGCAGACCATTCACGACCTAAGCAAGGTCCTACACTGAGCAGGAAAGGGTTGTCCTTCAACATCATTGCTTTGTGTATATGATGCGAACATTGTGCGTGATATCTTGGTATCCATGCTTAGTGTAGTGCTCTGTACGTTTTTAAAGTAAATTGTATCTTTGTAGATGTACCGTATGTTCTTGTAAATTAAATTTGAAACTGAGTTCAAGTATTAGTTCAATATCAGGCTATTTGAGGCTATAACTATTTACATGAACAAATATGATATTTCAATTGTATTCCAAAGGAAATCTTCAATACATATCGTATTTCAATTTTGTATTGTTTTCGTTTTTATAATCAGTTCCTTACCACCGGAACGCCATAGGCTATACGAAGTTTGGTCCAGTCATTGTGAAACCGAACGTTGTGATGCAGTGCATGATTTATTTTTAAACAATTTGGTTTTGTGACATTCTCTGACAAAGATAATAAAAATATAAAGAAATGTTTGAGTTGTGCGTGCCAGATAATAGAATTACGTCGGGAAAAATTCTACCCAATTACTGAGCGATTTCAGAAAATAATCTACAATAATACTCATAACAGACTACATTTAAAACACATAATTACAATCAATAAATTACAATATTAATGAAATGACGCTGCTCATATCATCCAAGTGGTTTAGAAAATTACATTTCAAAAAGAGACTAGAATTATCGAACCAAGAATCCAAATCTCCCTAGAATGTTCAAACATCAGTCACACATTGTGCCGGCACGCAGACAGACCACATCTCTCCTGTCACGGTCCAGATGTGACAAGGGATCGAACACTCAATTTCGATACATACGATTGTGAATAATCATTTATATATATTAGCCTATTTTCATTTACAAAAATATAGGCTTATGAGGTCACCTTTTTTTCGTGTGTGTGTATGTGTGTGTGTGTGTTTGTTCCCCTAATAAAATCCAAACGGCTCGAGTGATTTCAATGAAACACGGCAAGGACATAGTACTATTTTTTCCGACCCCGACGGTGCCCTTCAAATTTTATTACGTCTCATCATCCAACCTGGCGCCTGTGCGAACTATTTCACTAGCTTTCTTTATCTCCGAAACTCCTACCGACATCATCCTGAAATTTCGTACGTTGATAAAGGGCATTACTAGAACATCGCCTATGTGACTTTCCAAAACCTGTTAAGTACAAAACTAACATGGCGGCCAAGCGAATTTGAACCATTTAATTAGAATTTTCCCGCGATTTAACGATCCGAGCGCAGTGGAACATGATACAGCAAATGTTTATACAAATTGTAATGCACTGACATCTAATTTATTTCAATTGTTTTCATAACATCAAGATGGCGGATGTGTGAAATTTAAAATTAAGTTTTTATTCCTTGTGACCTAATCATGCGATCGAAGTCAACATTTGAATAATGAACCTACGCCATGGCGCCCATCCGAAATATTTAGACGGTTCTCCATATCTATTAACATATGACAGCAATCAAACTGAAATTATGTATGCTGATAAAGGCTATTAACATGCGTTCACCTATGGGACTTTCAATAACCTGGTGGGGAAAATCCAACATGGCGGCGATGCGGTATTTCAGTATTTAAATGGACGTTTCTCGCGATTCGACCATCCGAGCGCAGTGAAACTTCATAAGGTAAATGCTAATACAAATTTTAAATCCACTGACTTCTAATTTATTTCAATTGTTTTCAAAATCTCAAGATGGCGGCTGAGCGAAATTTTAAAATCTCGTTTTTATTTCTTGTGTCCTAATCATGTGATTGAAGTTTGAATGTTAAACCTACGCAATAATGTTCATTCAATAATACATAACTCTTTGGTCTACATATATTAAAATCGAACATGGTGACTATCCGAAATATTTAGACGGTTCTCAATATCTATGAATCTAATACAGCAATCAAACTGAAATTTTGTAAGTTGATAGAGGCAATTAACATAAGTAGAATATATGAAAATAGGCTGTTTAGTTCTTCGCGGAACTACTTGTTATTTGATGTTTTCATTTGATCTGTAATTATTTATTGGAGTGTATCTTGCAATGTTCTTTATTAGTCTATTAATGAAGACGTGCTCGAGACAGTTAAAGCCGTTGGCAGGGCAATGAACATGAAAATTGAAAGCCAGATGGTGGACGCATGTCATCGCTTGCCTAAGCGACCGGATCAGCCTCAAGGAGGAATCATCGTGAAATTTGTCCGACGATTCGAAAAGGAAGACTTCATGATTCGAAGGCGTGTTATACGTAACCTGTCTGCCAAGCACTTGGGCTTTCTGGAGAGAACATTATTTACATCAATGAAAGCTTGTCACCTGAGAAGAGGAAACTTCTAGCTCTTTCCCAGAACTTCAAGAGGTAACACGGATACAAGTTCGTATGGGTACTGTGCCCGTGAGCCACATTTGGGCTGTGATTATTTTTAAGGATATTTTTTGGTTGATGGAACATGATAGAACATATTGGAAGGCCATGGAAAACATCGTACATTAGCATGTTTATTACTGCTAAAGGAGTTTAAATATTTTACTCTCAAGATTGTTAGACTATTTTATGGGGCATAATGAACCATTTTTTATGAGTTTCATGAAGATTGGATGAGCCGTTTAGGCGCTATAAACATTATGTTCGTACCTCTGCACGGACGTGTGTGAACCCCATGACGTAAGCCCAGCGCCAGGATATATAAGGCGAGGTCTGGCTATAGGTCCTCACTTCTTCACACTGCTTCATTGGGCGTGAACCTTCACGGTCGCTCGCATATCCGAGTTATGTGTGTGAGTCAGCATATCTCGACGTGTTAGCGAGGCCGCTACGCTGTACTGTACTCGGTAAACTGCTCAGTCGAAAAGTACAAGTTACCCGAGGTGTCAACTTCAGGCACTCGGAATCTATCAAACTAGTCCTCGCAGGCAAATAATTTAAAGTGTATCATTATCTACAAGTCTGAATGCACAACACAACACGACTTCAGAAGTTTACAAATTCAACCAAATCCAAGTGCATCACTTCGTAAATTGAGCTGCAAGTTCAAATAAGTTCTATTGCATCACCAGTAACTAGGCTGATATGCTTATAAACCACCACAGCCTAATGGAAAGTTACGTTGCACCGATATTCACAACTCTACTGCACGCTAGTATGTCCGCCTCTAGTAACCTGTGCTTCGCTATGGAGGGCTAGACGGACGTGGACAGGTGAACCTAAGGATGGATGATGTTAACGAAGAAACCTCAAGCTAACCCTGGTTCATTACCAGAGGGGAACGGTATGCCCACCAGTGGAACGGAAAACTGATGACACGCTGACAAGGAAGATGGAACAATCCCGGAAGATGGAGCCCAAGTTGGAGGCCGTGTGGAACCAGACAGTCCAGATCCAATGGAAGGAAAAACGAGGGAACGTGGTTCAACCTCATGGTTCATATGGGAACCATAAGCCACGGAGCGCAACATTTGTTTGTGCCGTGGGAACATAGGTGTTTATTAGCAGTATCCGGCAATGTTCGGGAGAGTAACCTTGAAATCTCATCTGGAGTTTCAGTTCTAGCCACTATGGCGCGCGCACAACACTGGAAGTGCGTGGGAACATATGATTACGTCAGCGAAACCTGGATTCAATTGTCTGTTGTATGACTATCACTTAAGTAGTGGCATCAAGCAGCAAAAGACGTTTACTTACACAATCCATCATTATGGTAAGCTCTTTTTCATATCATTATGGAAAGCTCTTTATATATATAACAAGAAGTTCCGTGACGAACTAAAGAGCCTACTTTTCTTAAAATTTAAGATTCATGCCAATGATTAATCGATATGGATCGATCTAGAATAATGACGAAATTAAGTTGGTAATATCAAAATTTCTAATTAGTTCGAAATACTGTATACCTGGCATAATGTAGCCTAATAGAGCACTACAGTTGGCAGCCCTGGTGACTGAATATATTCTTAGTTCCATCTCTTAAGGTACAGAATACAAAATTTGGTTGGAGTCCAATGAATAGCATGGACGTTACATGCAGTTAAACATTGGATATAACAGCGCGCGTAAAATCATGTTGGCAACAATGTCATGCATGTATTGGTCAGAAATAATCTGAAATAATATGATCTATTGTTGTGTCAATTTTGAATGAAATCCATTAGTTAGTATCGAAGTTACATGCATTTTAAAATTGGACCTATCAGCAGGCTTAGAATCATGTTGGCAGCACTGACGTATATTAGTTACTCCAAAGTAATCTAGAATGCCAGGTACTATACGTGTGCAAAGTTTAGAGCTATTGGCTTGCATTCTTTCTGATATATTGATATTAGGGTAACAAAAATAGAGACAGCATTTATTAACAGTTGGCAGCCCTGGTTGCTCTTAAGAATACGCATAGTCATAGCCGTTATGGTACACATAGCACATACGAAATTTGATTGAAATCCAAATGATAGTATGGAAGTTACATGTATTTAAAGTTGGACTTCTCAGCAGGCTTAAAATCATGTTGGTAGCACTGACGTATATAAGTTACTCAAAATTAATATAGAATGTCATGTACTATACGTGTGCATAGTTTAAAGCTGTCGGCTTGCATACTTTCTCATATATATTGGTATTTGGATAAAAGAAATTAAGAGCATTTTTAACAGTTGGCAGCACTGGTGGTTCATAAGAATACGTTCAGTCATATCTGGTTATGTACACATACAACATACGAAATGTAGTTGAATTCCAATTGATAGTGTAGAAGTTATATGCATTTAAATATTGGACCTATCAGTAGGCTTACAATCATTTTGGCAACACTGCCATGTATGGCCGTCTGGAAATTAAACTGAAATATTATTATCTATATGCGTGCCGATTTTGAAATAGCTCCCATTCATACCTTCCAAGATATCCAACATGGAGCTCAAATTTCAATTGCGATTTTTCAGCAGTTGGTAGCACTGACATCATTTTCAAATATGGCCGTGAGATATTCAGGTATAGATCTTTACTCCTACCAAATTTTATTTCGATTGCTCCAGCCGTTTAGGAGTTGATAGGGGGACACACACACACAGCCAGCCAGCCAGACAGACAGACAGACAGACAGACAGACAGACAGACACACATTTTCCCGGATCGATCTCATAAGACTACTTTTTCCTCATTTTTGCAAAATGTGAAAAGTAGGCTATAAATGTTATAGTGGTTCTAGTAACTTATAAGCTAGAGTGTAAAAGATATGATTTTTTTTTGTTTGTTTATAGGCTACTACAATAAATATTCTCAATGCTATGGGACATGCCTGCGGATTAGTAAGGAAAAAGCTGAGTGAATTACCAATGCATACTCCTTTCCGCATTATCAACATTCAAAAAGTGGACACAATGTATGGTGAACGTGTACTATGTGTTAGTGAAAATTTTCAGACATTTCTTCCTGCACGGTTTGATGATATACCAAAAAGTGTGTTCGAGAATGTAAATCCTGGTGTACATTCTCTATATCTAATTTATGAGGGTATAAAACAAAAGAGGAAAGCCGTAGAAAGATATAGAACTGTTACAAAACCACTTCGCCTTATCAATTGTGCCTACTATCAATTACGTCTACTACCAATCGCGTCTACTATCAACTGCGCCTACAATCAATTACGCCTAATACCAATCGCGCCTACTATCAATCGCGTCTACTATCATTCGCGCCTACTACCAATCGCGCCTATTATTAATCGCGCCTACTACCAATCGCGCCTACTGTCAATTGCGCCTACTATCAATTAAGTCCACTACCAATCGCGCCTATTATCAATTGCGCCTACTACCAATTGCGCCTACTGTCAATTGAGCCTACTATTAATAGCGCCTACTACCAATCGCGCCTACTATCAATTGCGCCTACTATCAATTCCGCATACTATCAATTACGCCTACTAACAATCGCGCCTACTACCAATCGCGCCAACTATCAATTGGGCCTAATATCAATTGGGCCTACTACCAATTGCGCCTACTAAGAATTGCGCCTACTGTCAATTGCGCCTACTACCAATCACGCCTACTACCAATTGCGCCTACTGTCAATTGCACCTACTATCAATGGCGCCTACTATCAATTACGCCCACTACCAATCGCGCCTATTGTCAATTGCGCATACTACCAATCGCGCCTACTACTAATTGCGCCTACTACCAATCGCATCTACTACTAATCGCACCTACTGTCAATTGCACCTACTATCAATAGCGCCTACTATCAATTACGTCCACTACCAATCGCGCCTACTGTCAATCGCGCCTACTACCAATCGCGCCTACTATTAATTGTGCCTACTATCAATTGCGCCTACTATCAATTACGCCTACTATCAATTGCGTTGAGTATGAATAGCGCCTGCTATCAATTACACCTGGTAAAAATCGCTTCTAGTAAAAATCGCGCTCAGTATAAATCATAATCAGTATTAAACGCGCCCAGTATCAAACGGGTCTACTAATCGTACCTACTATAAATTGAGCGTGCTATAAAACTCACCCAGTATACATTGCTCCTACTAACCATGGCTACTATCAATTACAGTCAATAAAAATCATAATCACTATAAATTGTGTTCAGTATCAATCTTGACATTGAGCAATGTGTGTGTAAATCACTTGTATTATAAAAATTGTTCATGTAATTATTATTCTTGACAGTACTTTGAAAATTCCACCTTAAAAAAAATCAATCCACTTCATTTATTTTACTGTTATTATTACTAAAGTGATTTACTAAAATTTAATTCATGTGTATTAGTTCATATGGAAGTCTCAACAACCAGCCATGGTAAGCCATGTGACTACTATAAAGGATATACATATATTGTAAAAACAACCAATAAAGATGGAAATGTTATTTGGCGATGTTCAAAACAACGATCAAAAAGTGTCGAAGAATGATTAAAACAAAAGACTCCAATGTACTTACTTCAAACAAGCATCATTGTGAATCTCAAATTAATACACATTTAAATGGACAAAATACTCTAACCAAGGTAAAAAAAGCAAGTCCAAGAAAAAAATATTGCTGCTCAAGATAGTGCAGTTTTTGTTCAAAATCACTTATCATGTCCTCAATAAGTCATGTTAGGACAGTTGCCAACGTCTAAGAAACCCTTAACACTATCAAAAGCAACGCAGACTTTACAAGAGGTCCCTGTGGAAAAGGAACAAGAGGAATTGGATAGTTCTAATGATGTTGAGGATGATGATGACGATGATGATAATGATGGTGGCAGTGACTATCATAATTTTAATGATAATATTCATTATAATGATGATGATGATGATGATGATGATGATGATGATGATGATGAAAAAGAAGAGAATGAGGGTGTTATGTCTATAAAACCATTGCGACTTCCCCAGTTTTTAATAACAAGAGTACCTGGAGAAAGTTATAAAAGGATCTACAACAAGCGTTGTGTTTAAAAAATCTATATCAAACAATGGTAAATAGAGAGAGTTGTATTCAGTGTGTATCTAGTATAAAGTGAATTTAATAAAAATATTTTATGGTTATTGTCTGCTTTTTCTTAATTACTATCACTACATACTCCCACTATTATTGCAATTGTTAACCATCGACAGTCTCTAGCTATGTTTAGAAAGAGAGAGTGGACTTAAACAATACACTCTATCTATGGTTTGTGTATCGAGTATCATAATAATACAGTAGCGCTAAGCTATGTTAAAGCAATAGTTATGTCAGGTAAGGGGTTCAAATCCTTGCTTTCTTGTATTGAAAATGTGAACATAAGTCAAACGCCTTAACCACTCGGCCAACCTGACAGTTAATAATGTAATTTGTTTTGTGCTCTTGAGTGTTTACAAAAATTTCCCGTGTACATTGTCTCAACCACTTGCTCGTTTTTAAATATAGATTTTATTTTCATAACATTGTAGTTACGAGTCTTGAGAACTGGGTGTTTAATATAGGGTTAAAGGCATCTTAAAATAATTTTAGAAAAGCTCTCAGGTATCGTGTTATGGGTTTTAGTAACGCATTACTGTTTGTTGACTAGCATTTACCATTACACAACATTATTTTGGTAATCTCTACATATTGTTTGAGTCTTCAGCATTTTGACTGTTTAATACAGCTCTCCATGACTCCATGTCCTAAGCTAATCGTTTCATCTCTATATAGCTACCACACTCTACATCCAAGGCTATCTGTTTAACATATTCTAACCTTGGTCTACCCCTACAGTTCTTGTCCTCAACCCTTTCCTCCATAACTAAGCTTGCTATTCCTGGGTGTCTTAGTATGTGTCCTACCAACCTATCGCTTTACTTCATTAGCAGTCGCCAGAAACATCTCTCCTCTCCCGCTTGTCTTAATACCTCTTTGTTTGTAACCCTATTTACCCATCTAATCTTCATCATTCTCCTGTAACATCACATTTCAAACACTTCAATTCTTCACTTTTCTGCTACACCAATAGTCCATGTTTCACTTTCATAGAGTGTCACGCTCGAGACAAAGGTCTTTAAAAATGACTTCCTAATACCTAAATGTATATTCAATGTCAACAAATTCTGTAGAAATGCTTTTCTTGCCTGAGCTACATAAGAATCCTAATCGTCTCTGGTTTAATGTCTTGTTTAGCAAACATAGTCGCTCAGTAGGTCTATGCATTTGTTGTATATAACCCAAAATAGCAAACAGTTTTTCTAAAGCTCTACTCACTGGTCAATAACAAGCATAGTCGCCAAAGTGTTTCGTTGGTAGTTAACTCATGTCCGGTTAGTCAATTCTTATTGCAAGGCCAGTCAACACCTAAAAATTAATCTTAACATATACTCTAATCATCTTTCTATCTAGGCCAGGGTAGTTAAAAGGGACGTAAAACCAATAACATTATTATTATATCTTTCTATCTACATACCAGTGTCTAATGAATAGTCAATATTAGTTTGGTCGTTACCTAAAATCTAAAATCCAATATCAAATTTCTAAAATATAAAACCAAAAAAATATAGTATAGAAAACATAATTCCAAGTAATACAAATCCTTATATGTTTTTCTTTAATACTTAGTTACCGAAAGTTAAAAGTCATGACATTATGGATTGGACTTTTTGTAAAATCTAAAATGTAAATTCTAAAATCTAAAGTCTAAAATCAAAAACAAATCAAAAATCTTACTTGCAATAACTGTATATTGAACCCAGTCCACCTTCGTATTTGTAATCCAAGTAATCATTTAAAAAAATATACAAGTGTAATCAGTCTTAAAACATTATCCCAGCTTTTTTATATGTTTTTGACATGCGTATTAACCTAAAATCAAACCCTGGTCTACCTTAGTCAAAGGCTAATAGCTTAACTACTGCACCACCATAACCGCCTTTCTTAGTTTGGTTCGTTCTAAGCCTTAAAGCTAAAAATCGAGTTAAGACCTCTAGTGCAAGAGCCAAAAGTGCTTGCCAATGCAGCACAAAATGGTTAGCAAGTAACATTAGACATCCAGAAAGGATTGTATTGGTTCGGTTTGGTTCAGTGTAGTCACCATCTTGTTTTCTTACCTACCCTTTTTTACCAATCAATTAAAGATAGTCTACTCTTAATTCTTGAATCGATAAATTGGATTTTGTGCGCACCGTTTGTCATGTTATGCCCGAAACCTATACTCCCTATGTACTGCGGTCAGGTTTAAAAACAAGTTTCAATGGTGAAAGGCTTGTCAGTCACCCTATGTTTAGCCTACAATAATTCTTTCTCTACCTAGCTATGTTTCAACACTCACCATAAACATCTAACATTATGGGTTTGCAATATATTAAGAGAAACAAAAGTCCATGATCTTGTTGTTTTCAATCTTTTTGGGAAAATTCATAAGCCATAAAAAGAAAGCGTCGTGTCAAGTTCTAGGACACCTTATGTGTCCAAATCCCATTATTAGTTTATAAAATCTCAAATCAGTAACCTTGCGGTTTTGGGATATTTAAATAAATGCATGCATTATAGGAAAAATCATAAAAAATATTCTTAAAAAAGTCGTCGCATGACCCTCTTCAATCAATGCTTCACAAAATATCAATTCATCCATTGGACATGGCCACCGTGGACGGCGACATGCTCGTTTAAACACAACCGGTACTGTCTCTCTCTACTTTAAAAAAATATTAAAATAAATTCAAAAGTTTAAAAAATCTACATTTTCAAAATGTGTGGTTAGGCCCTTTGTCAAAATTTCAAAAAATAAATAATACATTCAAGAAGGGATTGTCACCCTGAGTCTTATAACACCTCATGTGTCCAAATCTGATTATTGGTTCCCCCTTTTTCCGTGTAAAGTCTACATTCATTCTTTTAGGGGTAAAATGGCCGATAGTGGTAAAAGAGTATTTAATGACCAATTTTTTGAGCTGTCACACCTAATTTTAGGGTTCTTAGTTTCCAAGATATCGATTTTTCAATTTTGGGGTAGCTTTTATCCCCCTACTATTTTTCATCAGAAACAAAAAATCTTAGGTTCATTTATCATTTTTAGGTGTTTAACACCTTTTTTTCTCTGCAAAATCACTATTGACTGTTTTAGGGGTGAAATGACCTATCGTGGTATAAGCGTATGTCATGACCTATTTTTAAAGCTATCACTCTTAATTTTAGGGTTCATAGTTTCCAAGATATCGATTTTTAAATTTTGGGGGTAGTTTCAACCCTCCTACTATTTTTTTTCATCAAAACAAAAGATCTTAGGTTCATTTATCATTTTTAAGTGTTTAACACCTTTTTTCCTGTAACATTACTATTTACAATTTTAGGGGTTAAATGACCTATCGTGGTAAAAGTGTATCTTATGGCCTATTTTTAAAGCTATCACATATAATTTTAGGGTTTTTAGTTTCCGAGATATCATTTTTTCAATTTGGGGGGGGGATAGTTTCACCCCCCAAAGTGGGACATCGCCCCAATTGCTAGGACCCCTCATACAAGTCACTAGCATGATTGGTTCGCGAGATATTAACAAAAGTGTAGTTGGGCCCTTTGTCAAAATTTCAAAAATATATTCTAAAAGGGGGCTTCATCCCAAGTCCTACAATACCTCATACAATTTCCTAGCCTTATTGGTCCGTGAGATATTAACCAAAAAAATAGTTAAGCCCTTTAGCACAATTTGGATAAATTCATGGGCCAGTCCATAGGGATCAGTCCAAAGGGACCGGTCCAAATGGATCCGTTAAAAGGTACCCGTCAACAGGCACCCGTCAACAAGGACTCATCAACAGCGACCTGTCAACAGGGACCCGTCCACAGGGACTCGTCAACAAGGACCCGTCCACAGGGACTCGTCAACAAGGACCCGTCCACAGGGACTCGTCAACAATAGCAGGGGCTCTCGCCTCAAGGCCTGACATGCCCTCTTTGATTATTGGTTTGCCTATCGACAAGCACTGCTTGAAATACTTTTTGATCACCCCTCGTGGGTTGGGTTAGGTTAGACTACAGCCGCCATCTTTAGAAAGCCCATCCTCTTACAAAAGCTATGGGTGGGCATGCGTAAAAACAAAAAACAAAAATGTTAATTCATGTTGGCTTTCCACCGTACACGTGTCTCTTGTGTGGAACAACGTTTTATTTTCATCATTCCATTGAACAGCATAAATGTATTAGATGGAAAGCGAGATTTTCTAAAAAATTACAATTTTACCCCCTAGTAGGGGTAGGTTTTATTTTGGGGTGGAAATGAGTTGTTCAGAAGAAAGGGGTCGACCTGAGTCCTACGACACCTCATTTGTTAAAATCCGACCATGGGTTCGCGAGATATCTCACCGCCGCCATCTTGGAGGTGGGGAGGTGGAGGTGGGCCTAGAACTGTCCAAAACCCACTTCGATGGGCACGAGCATTATCGTCCACTGGTGTGAAGCCCTCACCCATTGTGGCAGCGAATCCTGCAATGACAGGTTCAAGGGTGTTGTCTCTTTACACCAGACCAGCCATGTTACCGTTGATAGGAATTAGAGGCGTACGTCAACCAAACTTGATTCCACCCCAAAACATGACTGAACCTCCGTGCTGTTGGTGGCGTCCCAGGATGAAGGGCTCGTGTAATCTTTCACCCACTCGTCGCCTCACATGAATGCAAAACGTTTTTGAGGTATGTATTACAATCACCACAATACCGCAGGATACGAGAAACAAATCAAAACACACTAGTACATGGGACTGATGACCAGGCTGCTCCAAGTCACTTAAATGAATTTACAAAAATTACTATATCAAAAGCAACAACATATTTAACCTACATTGAGTTAAAATTAGCTCAGGCAAAAGCAGTACAAAACTGCAGCGTTATTCAGTTATTCGTTTATGTCGAGCCGTTGAACAATGTAGGATTGAACTGTCATCATCTGAAATTTCATCGAAACTATTTATTTCTGGGTTTATCTTTCCTCTCCATTTCCAGTCGCTCCATTATACTTTGTTGAATAATCACAAAAGGTGCAGTCAACAGGAGCAAATGACACGCTCTGACGAATAAACTCAGTAAAATTGTAAATGCATTGAGTAAGACTCAAGAAATACCCACACCAATGGTTAAGAAGAGAGGTTGCTTTCACGCCCTTCAAGTATTCTCTGAAAAGCCAGATGTTCAGATTGAATTCAGGACTTACCTCAATAGCCGTGCGCTCTAAGAGAGGATTGGATAACCTATTTTGACATCTTGCAAAGAAGAAAAAACTAAAAGCAGACCCATGAGATTTACATGGACAAAATGTCTGCCTCTCCGTTTGTTTTTCTGTGTGTTTGTCTGTCCCTGCCATTAATTCACAAACGATGAAACTTAATTGAATAAAATTTGGTATAAAGGTACGATTAACAAAGAGCACCTCATTCCTTATTTTTTGTGACTGCCAACTTAACGACGACAAAGTGGCGGCCACCTGAATGTTCAGCACCTCAATCAAATACCGACTAAACAAAATGTCAAAGCACTACTAAAACAAACTAATAGGAAGGGTCATCAGCCAAATAATTTCAATATGTATACCTCGCATAGCATTCAAATATGGATGAATGTCATGTGGCTTCCTGAGAGGCTGAGAGTAGGTCTTTCTAGTAGACGCCCGTGGGTGACCTGCACGTCCTAATGAAGATAAAGTGATGATGAAGTCGTCACATACACCCAGTCCCTGAGCCAGGGGAATTACGATGGCCCGGCCGCGAATCAAACCTGGGACCCTCCGGGTCAAAGCCTAGAGCGCAAACCAATTCGCCACAGGGTCGAACAATCAAATATTATAATCCGCAATTCGTGCTCCAATGAATCAATGCTCAGAGTTGGTTGTATACAGGGAATTTTATATACGGAACCTATGCTGACCAAGTGATAACTTTGTTAGTTTGAACATTCAGTCCAGCCCCCATCATGAAATAGATGTATGTGTAATTGCATTTTATAAGGGTCTTGGACTAGGGCAGGGGACCCGGGACGTGGTGTAAGGTATCACTCCGCCATTTGCACGGAGTATGTATGGGAAAATCTGGGGAGAATTCAACCTCAGCACGGTCACAATAATCAACACATATTAGTCACGGACCGTATTAAATAATTATCAAAGAAATATTGTCGTTGCGTGTAGAAAACCTGCTCTGTAGAGATGATGTTTTGGCTGGTAGCTGCCTCTTTCCATGTATGGGATATTGACCCGCTCTACAGTAAGAAGGTTCTATGGTTGAAGAAAGTAATCCTTGGAGAAAACGTTTTCTATGAGGAACTAGTTACACACACCCGTTTGTTTTCCATCCTGTGTCGTAGACGCAAAAACAGCTGCCATGGTGAAAAAAGTATTATAATGACTTCGGCAGACATAGTTATGAATTGCCCTCTCATGATTGTGAACTGAAATTTTGTATGGTGATAGAGGATACAGTACTAAAGTAAGATCATCCATACCACTTTCAATAACCTGCAGAGTACAAATCCAACATGGCGGCCACGCAAATTCTAAATATTATAATGGGTTATACTCGCAACTTACTCATCCAAGCGAAATGAATCTTAGCACGGTAAATCTTCACTTCAATCTTAATCTACTCGTATATAATTTAATTCAATTTTAAAGGGAAATTCAAGTTGGAGGCTGTGCGAAATTTAAAAATCACGCTTTAGTGTTTTAGTCTTATTAGAATGCTCGAACTGGATGTTTACCTACTGTACTACCATAATATTCTTCACCTTCTGGTATATATGTACAGTATATATACAGTATATATATGGCCTATATATAAAACAATCTGACCCGCCAGTGATGAGAAATATTTCACCAGATCTCAATACCTCTGAAACTACCACAACAATCAAACTGAAAATCTGCATGGTCATAGAGGCCTATTATGTTAGTACATGTATTAAACTTTCAAAAACCTGATAAACACAAAAACATTATGGTGGCCATGCGATATAAAATATTTAGAATAGTTATTTATCTTTGTCATATCCTATTTCAGTGATCTAAGAAAAGCTTCGTATAATGAACCATTAAATTAGTAATAATAGACAAATAATAATTATTATAACAATATAATTATGTAATGTCGTAAATTATGTAACTTGCCATTCGTAAATTACCTAGGTATAAAAGCCGTACATTTTACTCTTCTTAAAATTAATAGCTGTCTCTCGCTATAGAAAGTTGGCATCTCGCGGAAGGATTCACAATTAAGGGAAACTGAAAGCATGTAGAGCATGTATTAGCCTACTTTCTATTTTTGCAAAAAATGAAAGTAGACTTATGAGATCTATACAGGGCCAAAACTTTGTGTATGTGTGTGTGTGTACTCTGTACGTCTGCCCCCCCCCCCCTCCACCTATCAATTCAAACACGACGAAACCGAATTGAACGAAATTTGGTACACTAGCAAAGGGCACCTCAGTGTCATGTTTTATATTGCCACCATCTTTACCAAAACTTAATATGGTGTCCACTCAAATGGTCAAAACTTAATGTTGAATTACGACCAAACTAATCATCGGATCTTTACCAAATTTGAAAAAATAATACCTTCATATGGGATACGTCTTGTGCCCAAACTACTACGTACCCTTTCAGGATGGCGGCCGTGTGAATTATGCAAACTTTTTATTGAATAATACGGGACGCACCCGCTCCTATTATCGAACCGAGAATCATTTAAAATGTTCTAAAGGACGTGGCCCATTCGAAATTAAAAGTATATATTGTAATCTTATAGTGCAAAAGTGACTTTAAATAGCTGAACCGTCTCGGTTACAAGACAAGATGGCAGCTGATCTCTCGATCTGACCTATATTTCACTAATTTGAGTATGTTGCATGCAATAAGCCTACTGATAGAAATAATATGAACTTTGTATGAAATGGGTTATAATGGATATATACTCCAATTAATAAATCGTTTTGTCAAAGTCATTATTTGCTAAGACAGTGTATGTAAATCAATTGATACCGTTTAATTTGGGAGGAGATGTTTGGGTCTGTGGTTACAGTTTTGGTCTTTTGAATCAATCGACCACAAAAGGCCCGCACTGACTGGATCGGGGTGCGACCTTGCCTCGACCTTTGACTCGGCCGGCCGGGGTTCAGAGTAGTATTTTTGTGATTGATTTTTATATTTATTGCTTCTTGAGTACTGAGATATTTAAAAATTGAGCGTTATATTGTGCACTTTGCAATGTAAAATATATATTTAATTAAAACAACATTCTCCATTGGATCTGCACGAGTGACATCTACTAGCAACCAGTTGAACTATTCGGGAGATAACCACGGCCTACTAGATGCGATCTGCGCTCTATACCGGCCCATACCTACGGTGTAATTGAAAAAATTCCTGTTGTGGCCGATAGAGCGCACTCCCCCCCCCCCCCCCCCCCCCCAGGGATAGACATGATTAAATATTAGCTGTACAGTGTGTATATTAAATGTGTTAGTCCCAGTGATACGTTAAGACCAACGAAGTTTCAGTTACTGTAAGTGGTCGGTGTTAATATACTGAATTTCTGCGTTGTTCGGAGTGTTTTGCTGATGAAATTGCAAATTGCAGGTGTAAATTATAAACTATGGTTCGAACGCCGGTGGTCAAATCCAGTGTGCCAATTTGCACTTCGAATACGAAGAAAATAGGAGGTGATAAGGACAAAGAGTTATAACTATACTCATACATTCAAGAGAAAGTAGACTATATGTTCTTTCCTGAACATCTTGTTTTTTCAGTGTAGTGGTGGTGGTTGTAATCGTTGTAAGGGGAGAAAAACCGAGGTCATAAGCCCAATTTCCTAATGCATATCCATTTCTGAAAAGGAACACATTCTACCGATGTTCTATTGAAACGGTCTGTCTGTAAGTTGATAAACCAGGACCATGAACTGGTACATAATTCTTTAATGCTTTGTTCATGCAATGTAGATAAGCCTCATCGTGTGTCTTTGAAAACATATTACCCAGCGATGACGATGTGTTGATGTGACTTATCCTGTGTTACGATGAAATGGTTAATGTAAAACAGGGTAAGTACAATTACTGTGGAAAGTCCATTTCGCTGTTTTAGATATTTCTTATGTTTCATGCCTGAAATGACCACAACGTTTGAAAGTTGATTTTTGAGTTTGAAATCATTGTTCAAGACTTTATCACAATGTAAGTCGTGTAGCCAAAGCTATTTAGTCGATCATAGGGAAAATGTATTTAATGGGAGGGAGAGCTTCTGAATGGAAAAGACCGGTGTAATAAATGAAAATACGCTGTTTATTTCTTCATGGGCCTACTTGTTTTTATTTGTAAGGAAATGAATAGTGTCATTATGAAAGTACTATTGGACTGTGAGAGGTATGAATCACTATATTACTTTATATGTCTATCATAAACAAGTGACACAAGTTTTAAAGGGCTCACTTTAAAATATTCTCAGATATTGGGATTTTTTGTGATGTACTGCAAGAGTTCCCTGTGTTACATTACATGGTGAGTGAAATCCTGGAAACAATATAATATATTATTTTGGGCGCAGAAGAATCGTAATCCGTTGCTAGAATATGTAGGGCTTGATCTGGCCAGTCTGAATTACCGTACACACTAGCGTGGCCTGGGCCCGTGTCTGGCAGTGTTTTAGACAGACCGGGCGCACCCGAATGCTCTTCCGATTGGGTGAGGCCCACAATTGAGACGAGCCAGATCGGATCCCGATTGGATAGGGGTTCATAGGATTTTGGTCACCACTAATGTAGGAGAAAAATAATCCTGGAACGGACGTGTTTATTAAAATAGTCCTCACATAATTTACCTAAACTTAGTGTGGTACTGATGCTGTAGATACAATGAGGTATTACATCGTTCTGACTGGGAATATAATATCGGTCAATCACTCGAATCAACAAACTGCATAGCTGTAGTTGCTGATCACGCCTGATGACACGGCACAAATTGCAACGGGGAGGGGTGAGTTTAAAACTAACACTCCGCATGCTGAACGCTCGTGGAAAACATTGATTTGGCACTCAACTGTGATTAGGCCTACGTCTCCATATGTTTTACGTTTCTATCACTTCTGGATGCTCATATCAGGAGCGTGAGGAAGTCAAATGTTGATAGATAACTTTACGCTCGAAGTGTGGCCTAGTGTAAACTAAACGCTAATGGATCGTCGTGAATAAGTCAAACACTCTCCTTATACGATATTGACAGAAAACATTAAGCTTGAAGTGTAGCCTTGTCTAAACTCAACGCTAATGGGCTGTCGTGAGGATGTCAAACACTCTCCATATTCTATGATGATAGAAAACATTGTACTCGAAGCGTAACCTAGTCTAAACTCAACGCTAATGGACGGTCGTGAGGAAGTCAAACACTTTCCATATACTACCCATACAATGATGATAGAAAACACAGATCTTGAGGTTTAACCTAGTCTAAACTCAAAACTAATGGACGGTCGTGGGGAAGTCACTCTCCGTTCACTACTGTATGTTTATAGAAATCAAGTATGAGTTCCTAGTTGCAGACGTGTGGTTTAAAAGGCCTATTTTTTAATGAATTTCCTGGAATTATAGAAAATACACCTTTTCAGTTCAGATAACGTTTCGAAGAGTAAGCACTAACGGTGGATTTGACCAATTCCTGACAAACTCGAGTTTAAGTGCTTTATAAAAAAATAGGAATTTCCTGCATTTGTGTCAAGTCATGATTTTACGAGGGACCCGGTAGGGTTAAATTTGGCAAAAAACTTGATTTTTACATTCCAAAAAAAATTAGAGACGTTCTTCTTTAATTTGAGCTATCATTCATGGTCATATCCAATTTATAAGTGCTTTAAATTGCGTTTCCAAGACAACACTGCGTGGGCGCAGAAACTTTATCTGCCGGGAGAACTCGTTGTTTACAAACACAATACACGTTTCCATGGCTCCCTCCTCATATTCCCGCCCAATGGTGATGCCCCTTGTGTTCAACAGCTAAGATACTGTCTAAGTCACAAGATATATTTCAGTCAATTCTTTTTTTCAGATTTTGCCAATGGATCTAACTACAATATTTAAACAAGAAGTTCCGTGAAGAACTATACAGCCTACTTTTCATGCCAATGATTATTCTACAGAATATGAACCTATCTAGAATAATGACGAAATTAAGTTGGTAATATCGAAATATCTAATTAGTTCAAAATATACCTGGTATAATGTAGCCTAATAGAGCACTACAGTTGGCAGCCCTGGTGACTGAATATATTCTTAGTTCCATCTCTTAAGGTACAGAATACAAAATTTGGATGAAGTCCAATGGACGTTACATGCAGTTAGACATTGGATCTATCACCACGCGTAAAAGCATGTTGCCAACAATGTCATGCGTGTAATGGTCAGAAATAATCTGAAATATTATGATATCTTGTTGTGCCAATTTTGGATGAAATACATTTGTTAGTATAGAAGTTACATGTATTTTAAAATTGGTCATATCAGCAGGCATAGAATCATGTTGGCAGCACTGCCTTGTATTAATAACTCCAAATTAATCTAGAATGTCAGGTGCTATACGTGTGCAAAGTATAGAGCTGTTGGCTTGCATACTTTCTGATATATTGATATTAGGGTAAAAAAATATAGACAGCATTTATTAACAGTTGGCAGCCCTGATTGCACTTAACAATACTAATAGTAATATCTGTTATGGTACACATAGCACATACGAAATTTGGTTGAAATCCAACTGATAGTATAGAAGTTACATGTATTTAAAAATTGGTACTATCAGCAGGTTTATAATCATGTTGGTAGAACTGACGTATATAAGTTACTCCAAATTAATCTAAAATGTCAGAATATACGTGTGCATAGTTTAAAGCTGTTGGCTTGCATACTTTCTGATATATAGGTATTTGGATGAAAAAATAGAGAGAGCAATTATTAACAGTTGGCAGCCCTGGTGGCCTTAAGAATACGCTCAGTCATATCTGTTTATGTACAGATATTACATGCAAAATTTGGTTGAAATCCAATTGATAGTGTAGAAGTTATATGCATTTAAACATTGGACCTATCAGAAGGCTTCACATTATTTTGGCAACACTGTCATGGTAGGCCTCCTGCAAATTAAACTGAAATAGAGTTATCTACATGTGTGCCAATTTTGGAATAGCTCCCATGCATACCTTGCAAGATATCCAACATGGAGCTCAAATTTCTAGTGCGTTTTTTCAGCAGTTGGTAGCACTTACATCATTTTCAAATATGGACGTGAGATATTCCGGTGCACATCTTTACTCATACTAAATTTGGTTTTGATTGCTGCAGCCGTTTAGGAGTTGATAGGGGGGACACACACACAGCCAGACAGACAGACAGACAGAAGGACAGACAGACAGACACACATTTTCCCGGTTCGATCACATAAGTCTACTTTCTCCTCATTTTTGCAAAATGTGAAAAGTAGGCTAAAATGTCGCGAACCAATAATTGTACAAAGTCGCGCAAGGATTCAAATTAAAGCGTGTAACGCCCTCTTTGCCGTGGAACATTTTTAGGTTGGTAGCTATCCCGACAGGGGAGGGTGTGCCCTGAGCGAGAGGGGGAGGTATCTTTAATTGGTCGATTCAGGATGGCCGCTCAACATTATCGATTATTTATCTCTCTCGACCTAATAATCGTTGATAGTCGCACGAGGGCTCAAATTACAGGGGGTCACGTCCCTATCTCCAGGATATGTTAGGTTTTTACCTTTTGCCAAAGGGCCTAACTATAAATTTTATATTTCAGTTTTTAATATACTTTTTAATGGTAAACGTTCTCAAGCGTAAGAGGGGGTCTTTCAAGATGGCCTCTCACCTTACCATTATACATCCACCCGTTTCCCTATCCCCCATCACCCTCAGCCCTTAAATTGACCACAATTCCCAAAAATTCCTTAAATCAGCAGAATTTCGATAAGAATTCCATCCCACCCATTTTATTTGAAAATCGAGTGTGAACGGAAAAGGAAGGTTGAAAGTGCAGAAAAGAACTGTAAAAAAATTGTCAAGGCAAACTAAGCGAGCTGTGAAAAGAAGACTAGAGGATGAGATGCAAGTCAACCCAGATGATCCATCAAATGGAGCAGGATTACATTGAAAATCTTTCTAGGCTAGTTTCTGCAAGTTCACTTTCCTTATGTACAAAAGGAACATTTTCTCAAAAACTATTCAGTATACAATCTTGAAACTTTGAGATGTTATATAAACTCACAATATACTGTACATACTTTAACACAACGCTTTTGGAGATAAATGCTTAATACAGAAACAAGGGGCTAATAAGTGAGTTTTTTTTTCAAAAAATGTTGCAGTTAATAGAAATTTTAAAAAATGGAGGAATATCTCTAATGAATAAACTCCTCCGTTAAACATGCAAGAAAGCATAACGAATGCATGATATAAAAGTAAAGCCTTTAGTATAAACCGTTTCCGAGACAAATGTACCTAAGAACAGTAAATTTAACATTATAGATATAGAACCCACCGGGCCCCTTAAGTGCTTTATAAAAAATACGAATTTCCTGCATTTGTGTTAAGTCATGACTTTACGTATTCGTTCCAAATCCGGAATTTACGGATTGCATTTTAAATCCTGATTTAACGGATTTATAGATTTGAAGTTTTCTCGCAAATAAATCCACTAGCTGGATATAAATTGCTGTTTTTTTGTTTTTTTTTTTACTTTTTGAAAATAATTACAAGTGTACTAAAATCGTAAATAGCAATAATGTTTGGCAGCTTTTGGTTGTGGTCATCATGGCAGCGAATTGGTCATTTTATGCTTGTTCTATAGCGGGCAGCTAATCGTGATAGAGGGGTTGCTTGGCATTGAGTTTCAATGAACAGTGATTGGAGGTGTTTGATTACATAGTAGTATGAAAACGTTCCATTTACCTGTACAGCGTTTAACGATTCAATGCCGTGGTTCTAATGAATAGTACTGAAAGTAATCAATCGAAGTTGTACCAGGTGAAGCCACTCGTATGAGAGGACTGTAAGCAAATATTCTATCACTCTGCATTAAGTGACTTTAATACAGTTTGGTGTATTCTTGGAATACACGGTATGATAGAGTATATTTTTAATACTCTTTGCTTGTTCATTTCTTCCTTTTTCTCAAACAACAACAGTGATCTCCTAGTTTCTCTTTGGTGGTCATGTCTCTTATGTCATTTGTGAGTCTGTTCTAGATATATATCTTCCATGACTCACCTAGCGTCATCTAGCAGCGAATCTGTGAAGTTCCTCAATTCTTCCCTGTACAAGAGGACTTCCTTTTCCATCTCGCCACCAGATCTCGTCATCATCGCCAGCTATCATCTCTGTGATCAAGAGAACTTCGTCTACTTTTTCACTCACCATGCTGCGCTAGTATCGTCTGCTATCAACTCTTTGAAGACCATTCATCAAGAAAAACATTTATTTTTTCAAGGTTGTCTATTCTGATATGTATTCCTTTTGTCTCCTACCCCCACTCTTTTCCCTTTCCTGGTCCCTCGGCGTTTCGCTAAATGGGTCTCACTTGTACGTCGACCGTCGACTCAGTCAAGGCTCAACTAGAGCCAGCCTCCTAAACTAAAGAGGCATTCTTTAGATTCCACGCCATGTTGGAACTTTAATCGTCAAAGGGAACTTCACTTTCGCCATGCAGCACAGATAAGTACAGACTTCAGGTTTTAACCTCATCTTCATCGGTTTTAATTCGACATGCTTCTAACTATCATTTTATAGGCAGTGTGAGATTACCATATTTTGGGGAAATGTCATCCTTCGCGGGATTTACCATGTTGGGCTTTTGGCTGTCTAAGCCAACCTTAATAGAAAGTAGCTTTTCTTAAGCTAATTAAATGAGAAATCTTCTCACAACGTGGGATAGTATAGAATACCCGCTGTCTATAAAATATTTTGCTCGTTCCACCGCTGGAATAACTTTGGCCCCATTCTTTAGTCAAGATTGCTCTGGAACCTTCCAGAATCTACCAGTCACGACGTCATGTATTTTCCACTCATATGTGTGAATATTTTCTCAAACTAAAGGATCCTCTTTATTATTTAACGCTCAATAGCTAACTTTTCTTCCTCCGTTTGGATTTTCTCTGGTGTACTTAATGACAATCTATAACTTTCTCAAGCAATAGACTCTCGCCTACCTAGTGCAACCAGTTTTTTTCACAATTGCAATAACTTTCTTTGCCATAAACTTTTGTGTGACTATAGTGAAAACTAGTGCTTGTTCAACATTTCTACCGCATCGCGATCGTCCGATTACCATAAATAAGGCCATGAACATTTATCCTCAATCCCAATTGATCTTTCCTAAACCCTTTACTAACAAACCATAATAATAAAGTTATTACTTTAAGTCTTTTTTCAATGAGGTGTCACTCTATAGAAGTGCCCTCCCCTTTTTCTTATATAACATTAATTAACTTCTGCATAAATACGTGTCTAGCACACGTTTTAAACTTACATTGTTTCTCCCTTCTAATTAGGGAATACAATTCTTTCAACTCATTAGTGAGTTATTTCTAGGTCTCACGAAATGGAAACTTGCCCTATTTGTCTCGTGATTCCTATTTAACCATAGGAAGTCTAGAACCTTCCTTTTGACTTTCTCTTCAGGTTTCACAGTAAGTGACCTGTCCTATTTTGTATAACTATTATAAAAGTAATTCAGCGTAAATATAAGAAGTTATAGGAACTTCTCTTCCATTCTACCTGTTTTCTTTTTTTTTGTTATTTTCGAAGTTGTAACTTTTTCTAATATAGGTACTTGGGAATTTCTGAAAGTACACACATTGTACTCGATTTAATGTCTAAACTTTAATCACTTCATTTGTCTTTTTTAAATCTTACAAAGATTTTAGTATATATAAATGTTTGAAACCTAAAGAATTGTTAATTGCCTGGAGCAAACTTTAAATGTTAGGAGGTCTGCGACCCCAAATTGTTAACAAAAATTGAAACTATATACTTGTCAAATTTATTAGACTTTTTTGCATTGTTAAATAAATTCCAACTTTCTTTTTTGACTCATAATTTCTCTAATACAACGGTTAGGCAAGATCCTGTCTTCCCTGACTCTTCCTAGGTTCATGCCCTCGTTAATGCAAATAAATCTCGTGATAGGGTTTTCACCACTCGTTGCATTTGAGCAAGAACTCTTAGTGGTGATCGTAGTAAAGTCTCTCTTAGCTTTAATAGCTAATTCTAACTGGCCAGTAAAGCAAGTACAGCTCGCTACGCCAGCTTCCTGCTTGTGGAGATCCTCTCCAAAAACTTATGGTTGGTTTTCCAAATGATAAGTGTTTTTCTTTGCCTAAACTTTTAGTCGGCTCTTTGCTGGGTAAAAGCTTAGCTATTTCCAAATGCAACTATTGGTGCATTCACCAAAATTATTCGCAAACGTATAATTCCTTTATTACCATACTTCTTGGAAACGCTTGGTCGCTTTGTAGTAACTCTACAACTTCGAAAACTGGAAATATCAAAATCAATTCCAATTATTGGCATTCCTCAAATTTTTCGTCCAAAAACGAACTCCTTTGAACAGACATACAATAGGCCTATTACTCTCTGTCTTGCCAGACCATCACCCTTCCCCATAGTAGGCATATGCATGCTTGAGAGGGAATACACTAAAGCCATTCTCTTGCAAACCGCCCAAGTCCTAGCTGCGTTTTCCGTCAGCTTCGACCAGGTCCTTACCCACTTTAGGTATCAGAAAGCGGATTTGCAGTGGCAACCGCCTTTGAGTGCATTTAAAGTTAAATTTATAATTTTTGTGGGACTCTCCTCCTATTTCTCTCTCCTTTCTCTCCAGTCCGAAGCCCACCTCCTTTTCTTTATCATCTTCCCTTGGTGGTTAGGTTATTCCTCTGCCAATAATCTACCCACCGTTATACCATCGTACCGTGCTGGCAACTATTATTCGAGGAACGAAATGTATATTAACACTTTAATGGTGGTAATAATAATAATAAAAACAATAATAATAATTACAATAATAATAATAATAATAATTGTAATAATTTTATTATATTCTGTAAGGTCCTTTTCTATCACTGTCGATTTTCAACTGCCACGCGGGTGCCCAATGTTTGCCCTAGAGGTGATCTTGAGGATGTTTTTGTATCTATTAACAGTGCTATCTCACATTTAAACATACTCATGCCAACCGACCGTGCTAGTATCCAATCACGCAGAATTTTCCACGATTGCAACTACAATCGTTTATCATATTCTGCTATTTGATATTTTTGTTTACGCTCATATTCGTAAACATAATTTAATCTAATTTCAATTAATTTTCCTAAGGATGATAGTTGAGAATGGTGACTAATCTGGACCTTATTTCACATAACTACTAATTTAGCCGTGTCAAAAACAGAGAAACAGAAACTGTCACAACGACGTAGCAGTAACGAAGCACCGCCCAAAAACACTCACTTGTCAAGTCACCGGGCGAGGCGAGGTCGCACCCCGATCCACTCAGTGCGGGCCTTTTGTGGTCGATTGATTCAAACTTAAAACGTTTTAAATTGGCTTTAATGTAAAACCATATATGGGCATTGTTTGTCGGTCACAAAACACCTTTGCCATGTATTCAAGATGGTGGCTGATACTACTATGAAAACTTCAAAATCAATAACTCAGAATACAAATCCGCAATTGTCACGAAACTTTATAAGAGGGGAGAAACCGATAAGATGTCTTCATTGCATTTGTCATAAGACTATCACACTACATATACCATACAGCCGCCATCATGAAGATATATGTCATTAATATCGGCAATCCACTCTTTTGAGTTTGACGAAGCGCAGGAAATATTATTAATCTCACACAATAGGCTTTCTCTGCAGAAGGTGCAAGTTATACGATTTCATACGTTCAAGGTGGTGGATGGTCGTACTTTCTTAATTTTCCAATCAATACCTGGGGATACAATAGCAGAATTACAACGAAACTGGGGAAACAGGGAGTCTTATGTAAGGTACAACAGTTAATAATCACAAAAGTTTGGTGCTTTTCAGTCGGTCAACACGACTGTACCCAAAAGAGTTGGGTTATACCCTAATCCTGAAGAAAAAAACACATTTGATTAATAAATACACTAGGATGACCAGTTTCGACCGTCAAGTGATCATCATCAGATCCATTACACATAGGCTACAAATCTATGTCTGAAAATACAGGTGAAAACATTTACAATATGTACACTTATTTAGTTGCTCTATTGGTAAATCAACTTGTCGGTATTTGTTAGTTGTAGTCTATATGATGTTTTAGTGAGATGCTGAAAGTTGTTATAGAACTACGGAATTTGTCTGCTTTTGGAATGACTATGTGGTTGTTGTGAATGGCCAATTCTGAATGTTAAGTATTATGCAGGCTACTTATCTGATTAGGAGACTTGAGCAGTTCAGCAGCGCGCTGTTCACTAGGTGACAAGTAACTCGCGACTGAACTAGGCTGCTTCTCCCCTCCCCGCATTCCTAAATGTTGTTTGTGTCAAGTGCAAGTGTACTTGGTGGTTTGCCAAGACTAACCATATGGTGTATGTTACTGTATGCAGGAAGGTCATCAATTATTGAAGACCGTGGAACATTCCACGCCACGTGTAGACTAGTATCCATTCATACTAAGCGCACCCGGTCTCTGAGAAAATCCCGGCACCTTTAATACTGCCGTGATTAACGGCCTGGGTTTATTGATGAAAAAAAGGTACATCTTACATCCTGATCCAGATAACATTTTCCTATTAAAATCCCCATATCCCCCCCCCCCCCCTTCTTTTATCTAGTTTGGCTGTATCGCTATGTTGTGTCTCTTTTCCGACAGGGTGTGTTTTTAGTAGAGTGAAGAGGAGTGAGCTCTCCATGAAAGTGTGTTCATTTAGATTATTGGGGTTGTTGCTTTTAGCTAGGTGTATCTCAATTGCTTCCTTTATGTCAAGAGCTATGCCTTTCGGTTCGTGATGAATTATTTTTAAGTCGGTTTCAATGTTAGTAAAACTGTGCCCCGCGTCACACATATGTTCGCATACGGCTGCGTGTGTCCCGTATTTTATCATATTTCTATGTTCATGGTAGCGTGTATCTACTCTTCTATCACTTTGTCCGATGTAATTAGATTGACAACCAGTATCTTGGCACATAATAGAATATACCCCTGACTTTGAATACGGGTCTTGTTTATTTAGATTACTATTTTGCAGGTGCCTACCGGTTGTGTTGTTCGTTGTGAATGCTATTTGTATGCCTTGCATTTTGAATAGATTAGTGATTTTATATTTGTTCGCATTCACATAATTGAAGCGCGCGAATTTTTTCTCATTAATGTCCGGTTTTGGAATCATTTTATCTTTCATTTTATGTTTGGCTACAATTTGGTCTATTTTGCTTGGCGGGAAATTTTTTTCCTTTGCTATTTGTATAAGGGTTCTTATTTCCTTTTGACATGGGTATGTTTAAAGCCCTGTGGACCATTGAATTGAACCCCGCTAATTTATGTGTACTGGGGTGATTAGACTGATAGTCGATTGCATGCGAGGTTTGGGTGGCTTTCCGGAATATGGAATATGAAAGCTCGTTGTCATTACGTTCAATAGTTATGACGAGATAATTTATTTTTCGATCTGTTTCGGATTCTTTGTGAATGTGATTGAGTGGTGTAGGCTATTAATGGATTGGAGAATTGTTTCTTCGTTTGTTAATTCAGTATCGTAAATGCAAATTACATCATCTACGTATCTTTTCCATATTACTATTCCCTTAGTTGAAGTCTTTTCTAAAAACGCATTTTCTAGTGCATTAATGAAGATGTCGGCGATTAGTGCACTTAGTGGTGACCCCATAGCTTGGCCTTCTGTTTGTGTGTACATTTTATTGTCGAATTGAAACATGTTTTCGCTGAGAACGACCCTCAGTAATCCCACAACCTCTTCGATTTCTTTTGCCGAATTGTTGGATTTTAAACTGTTTTCGATAGTGCTGTCTGCTTCATTAATTGGAATATTGGTGCACATGTTAGTTATATCGAAGGATACCAGCCGCAAGCTAGGTTTCATTTCTAGCATGTTCAATGATGTTCCTAATTCCGTTGTGTTCTTTATAGAATTGTTTTTGTCGTTGGAAAGACGGTGATTTAAGATTCTTAGTAACTCTTTGCTGATTATGTAATTAGGGGCATTCCTAAAGTTGACTATTGGTCTCATTGGGCACTCCTATTTGTGCATTTTAGGTTGTTCCCTCAATGACGGTGGTTTTGGGTTCATGTTTATTAATTTTGATTTTTCGGCTTTGGTCAATATGTATTCTGTTTCTTTTATCGCACTTTTTATTTGTTTTTGGAATTTTTTGGTGGGGTCTTTTGCTATTTCCTTGATTTCGTTGTTGTTTAGGAATTCGACTGTTTTTTTAATGTATTCTGTTTTGTTCAGAATTACTGTGGTATTTCCCTTATCTGCTTTTGTGATGATTAAGTGATGTTCTTTTATATTTGTTTCAATGACTTTATTTCTTTGCGTTGTTCGTTTGAGGATTTTTTGGCTTCGTTGGTGGCAAGTTTTTTGGTTAATTCCCTGTCTTCTGCTGGAAGCTTGTGACTGGCTATCTCAATATCTGTGATTAGCTGTTTTATATTGTGGTTGGTGTGTGCGTCTGCGCAGTTGCATATGAAACCTTTGTCTAACATATTCATTTCACCTTAAGAAAAGTTACGTTCGTTCTGTTGTTTACTCTGCTGTGGAAATTGAATTCATTGTTATTCGTGTGTTGTTCATTATGTTGATTATTCTGTGTGTCTCCTAGTTTTCTTAGTTTAATTTCTAGCGATTCGTGCTTCCTCGTTGCTCTGATTTTGATGGTGTCATGTAAGTGGTCGGTGAAACTGTCCCATTGGGATGCATGTCAGAAGTTACTTAGTTGCAATTGAATATCGTATAATTGTTGGTTGAATTTTTGGTTTATTATGTATGCAAATCTTAATTCGTTTTCTATCCAAAGCGCTTTGGCTTGTATAGTTGAAATGATCGAGGCTGGTGTATTCGGTACGGTTTTAATTGGTACGTATTTAGGGGTGAGATTCAGTTCTATACATTTTTGTTGTTGAACCAAATTGCCTGACTAGCCGTGAACATTATGGGGTTTGAAACAATTTTTCAGTGTTGCCTTAGTAAACAAAAGTTTGGTCCTTTTCAGTCGGTCAACACGAATGTAAACAAAAGAGTTGGGCTATACCCTTACCCTGAAAAAAAACATGAGATTAATAAATACACTATGATAACCAGCTTCGACTGTCAAGCCATCATCATCAGATCAATTTCACATAGGCTACAAATCTACGTCTGAAAATACAGGTGAAAATATTTACAATAAGTGTACATATTGTCATGGCCATCCTTGTGAGCCCCTATGTGATTACAGTTAGTAACAATCCACATCCAAAAACAATATTGTTTTCTAGTGGATCAAGTAAAGAGTGTTCATACTGTACCTATGCCATCAGTTTCCGTCCAGCCATAATCATCTAAATAATGAAAGTGATAAATTGCACTTGATGTTTAGTTATTTATCTGTTTTTTTTTTTTTGAGGCACATTCGCTCTGAGTTTTATATCAGGATCTCATTTTTAGTGACTTTTCCAGTTATTTCCGTATTTAATTCCATTTATGTTCAACCCTAGTGAAATGTAAATATCATATGTCAGAAAACTGTACATGATACAGTTTCTCCCACCAATCAGAGCTCAAGAAACAGTTGTGTGACCAATTAGGTGAGGATAGCATCGCACCTGCGCTCACTTCCATGACCCCCTATTTTAAATTTCACTGCATGGAGAGTGTCATAGTGAGGTATTCCAGGAAGCCATGGCCAAATACGAGGTATTCACTGCGTCCCATGCGCTCTGTTCAGTACATAAAACTGGTGAAATCTCGACATATATTTATGAATATTTACGTTCGAACATAAAATGGTTATAATTATCGTCGAACATGAACAGTCGTATGCAACTCGCCTATAATGGTAATTAAGACACTCGTATGGAAATTATAAAACGAGCGTGTCTTGATTATTGCCATTATAGTCTCGTTTCATAATGTACTATTTCATTCTCGGGGATGTTGAACCCCAATTTCTGTGCCTTCTATAGTTGAATAAATTTTGATATGTCAGAGTATTCTTGTTGTTCATCCCCATGATCTCCTTCCCAATCAGGATAGTCGTGCAGTCAGAAGTTAAGCTGATATTAAAAGCCCTATCCTGAAGTGTGAAGTGTGGTCGGGTACACTATGTATGTCTACCCCTTCTTATTCTTCCCGTTTTATGGGATCGGGCATGAGGGGGTGTAAGTATTCTATTAAGCTGGATGTCCTTCCTGATGCTAACCTCACCAGAGAATGAATTACTAATGAAATGAATGAAGATGAATGCAACTGGGCAGAGGGTCAGAAGAAAGGGGTTGAGTCCTCCTAGAAGGTGTCGTTTCAACATTTGCTTAGAGTTGAATATGGGATACTATGAGAAATACTGGGTCCTGATATAGCCTTGCCCAATGGCCTTGCGCATTAGCGCGCGAAGCTGCTCTGGAGAGTAACACACCAAAATCACAACAGAAGATTCATTAAACAAGCAACAATAGTTCTACTGTTTATTCAAAGTATGTTATGCCATATTGAAGTTACATGGAGACCATCATGGCAGAGAAGACATTCCCTTTTGGTCACCCTGTTTATGCACACATCCCTGAAATATTCAGCTGTGGCGGAAAGTAAACATGAGGTGTGGTGAGTCGCATCACAAACTCCCTTAGATGACCAGTTTGTGTAACAGCTGTTCTTGATGTGTAACATCTTTCCGCTTGGTTGCTGGATAGTTTTATGGGAGTGATTTTGAAAATTGGGGACGGAAGTGGATCGGAACGATCGAGCTGGCAGTGGTGGATCGAACGGAAGTATGCACTGCCCGCTCGATCGATCGAACGGAAGTGTACTAGCTGGCAGTGGTGGAAAACGGAAGTATGCACCGCCCACTCGATCAATCGAACGGAAGTGTACTAGCTGGCAGTGGTGGAAAACGGAAGTATGCACTGCCCGCTCGATCGATCGAACGGAAGTGTACTAGCTGGCAGTGGTGGAAAACGGAAGTAGCCCGCTCGATCGATCGACCCAGCGAGCAATGGTAAGACCCAGCTGGCAGTGGTACGAGAAACAATGAGCGCGCGGTGTCAAAAATTTATACCATGACGTACTCTCGGTCATGTGGAATGTATAAGATATACTGAACGGAAAACGCTAATGTGAACTCTGGTGTCAAGTGATTGAAACAAATGACATGGTACATGTTCGAAGTCTTCGTATCAGTATTTAAATGGTAAAATGCCTTAATATCAAACATTGTAAGTAGTAGGCATTGCCGGTATTATGCTACTGCACAATGGTTATTCAAATATTAACCCACATAACGGTAATGCAGTCATCAATATAATATAATCGTTGTGGTTATACGAGAATTGAGCAAGCCTTCATGAACTATTATATACTGAATACATTCTCTTTACTCACAAGAGGGCCTATTCATAAGGCATTTTAAACTCAATTTCACGCAGGAACATTATCGAAACAAGCAAAATATAAATGAAACTTAATTTCGTGATGCAGTATTATTGGAACGTGGAAATAAGTCACCATCTTGTGCACAATATCTGCGTAGTCGAAATAGCCATGGGGTTAGTGCTTATGACTGTGAATCTAGAGATCTTGGGTTCGAATCTCGGACAGGTTAGATATTTTTGCTACCAGATTATCATTTTAAACGTTATTTATCATATCAATATGACTCATTTTAACAGAATCCATATGAAATTACCTGTTGGTCTGTGAATGAAGAGGACCTGTTTATAAGGAATTTAAGGTTATGAGCGGTGTCGAGTCTATTAATCTAGTTGATCCATATCGTATTCTTTATTTAGGCTAGTGCTGGTGGAAGCAACGAATCATCTAATAAAATGAGTTCCGTATTATAAACTACAATATCTGTAAAACACTCCCTTTTACAATAGATTAATATTTGTGCCAATAATAGTATAAAATACCGGTGTATCAACAATTTCACGTGAGGTTTCTTCTATGTCAGATGTTACACATCATATGCGACTACTGTAAGGGTCGTATTTTTTTATCTAATTATATATTTCCGGGATGTCCGTCACACTGCATTCTATCTCCAGCGGATGTACTTTGTGTGTACTTAGTTTTCTGTTCCATTGGTTTATAACAGTCATGAATAATGGTGACAGACAAAAATATCCAGGGGTGTATCGTAGAAATCCAAACACTAGTCAAACTGACGACTGTCTGCACTCTATTGCCACCAGTATAACAGGTTTTTTTTAGCGTATGGCTTTTAGTGCCGGGAGTGTCCGAGGACATGTTCGGTTCGCCGGTTTTGTAGCTGCTTCGAGACGGACACCCAATGGGTGAGCTACAAGTACCGTTGGGGATGAAAGTTGGAATGTAAGGAGGAGTTAGAAGGTAGCGGCTGTGGCCTATAGTTAGGGACCAACCCCAGCATTTGCCTGGAAGGAAGATGGGAAACCACAGAAGACCAACTCCAAGGTTGCCGACGGGGGGATTCGAACCTCCTCGCCTCCCGGATGTGAGCGACTGCCAGCAGTCATGCCGTAACGACCACGGCTAACTCACCCGGTAGTATAACAGGTGACGATACAATTTGACTGTGTAGTACAAAACCAATGTATAACTTCACGCCCGAGGAACAGAATATATGACATGCGAGGAGTTACTACTCCAAACAATGGTTGATGGAGAAAATGAGGCAATAATTTGAAACAGTTGCCTTTATTCTTTTCCATTAGAATAACAAGGCATTTGCCTCCTTAAACATAAACTCATGGAAATAGGTTATTTGGCAGTATGAAACAGTTGAAGTATTATCAAAATGTTATGCAAATTATTCAAGCATAGCGATAGGTGAATTTCTAATATTCATTTTCCAGGAGTGTTTAATACAATTCGACAGTTAATCGAACTGACATTCAATGATAATGATAGGTAGCGCCCGGCATCCCTATCTCCCTAATACATTTCCGATTCATCTCCATGCTGGACCCTACAGTCGGCATGCCTGTTCGTGCATTGTTATCAATCACCTTGACGATTGTCAGAGGTCTTACAAATCCTGCACTTAGCAGCAAAGAGGTTTCCATTCCCAATAATCTCTTCCCAATCCGTTCCTGGTGTCAAGGTTGTGGGCTCCTAATAAGGCCCCTATGCACGTACACATTTGAATACACTCCCGAAGTGTGCATTTTCAACTGCTGGGAGAGCGCACGTCTTTCACTCTTTAGCTTGAGCACAGACGTTCAGTTAAAACTGAACTCCAAAGCGGGGAGTACGTTCCTACCTTAATAACAGGAAAAAGCTGCAGCTGTCCTAGTTATTGAAAATAAAGCTAGTGACGTTTTAAATAGAATAATGAGAGACGATATTGGACTAAGAATTGGCTAATGCAACGGGAGGAAATCTGACAAAGCAAAATGCAGAGCAAAATGAAGAGCGCCGTTCCAGCCAAGAAGCATCCAATTACTACTTTGGGAATATTAGGGACTGGCCGACCTCCACAGCGCCCACAGCCTCTTGGGTTTATTGAACCAGAAACCAGCTGGATTCTATATGAGGAGCCTAAAGAAGAGTACATGAAGGTACATAAACACAAGTATATATTTCCATAGACATTTGTGCTGTCGATACGGTTCAATGAAATCTCGCATCAGTTCGTTAGGCTTCTGTCATTTTCAACGCGTATATGTAAAACGCTAGCACTCGCAAATTCATTCATTCTTGGAACTGGTTATTCAAGATTTCAAGCATGCTGAAACTGCCACTCCACTCCACACTCCACTTCTAGACAGGAAGTAGCCTCCACACACGTGCCCTCATCACTGATGCACCTGGGATGCGCATTCAAGAATTCGAGATTGTGCGTATATGAGGTAGTGATCATGTTAAACGTTTTAATGGTGAATTGTCCTTGTAGAGGTGGCTTTCTTCAGTAGACTGATTCGGCACAGCCTAACCGTTATCTTCAGGAAGGCATCGCACAGTTCTGTGGCTTCGTTCTTTACGCTTCCTAAGAGCTATAATTCGTCAGCTGGTATTATTGACCACGAGTGACCACTGAGAGAATAGTCCCAAATAATTTGGGTAGTGCTTAAATATTTCCATGTTCTATGGATGTCACTCTGGCGTACGCTGACCCATGGACAACCCTTTCTTCCGTAAATTGCGAGTAAACATCGACATGAGCTCTAGGCATGTTGACCAATGGACTAGAAGAGCGCACTACTTGAAATACTGGAGCCAAATGATCCATTGGCTCAGAGACGATACAATCCAACCATACCTCTTCTATGTAATCCACGTTGTGTGTTCTCGTATTTAGGATTTTGAGTATTGTTCGTAGAAATGTCAATTGGGTGGCATCAATACCAATACGTTCCATTAAACATTTCCTTCATCATTCCATTTTGCATAGTAGAAACCTGCGGGTTTAATATTGGCTAAATAGATCAAGCACTCCTAGAGACTTCATCCATGGACTAACGTCCTTGCTGTCCAAAAATTGCATCAGAAAACATACTAACAACAATACATACGAAAAGAGAAGAAACATACCAAGACTTGTATGGCACAGGGATCATGATTGACCGAACTTGGGCAAAAGAAAATTTTGAGATGACACACGTCTTCACTAGGCTGGCTGTCCATGGCTTCCACCATCTTAACTGCGACAATTAATCATTTCATGGCCCAAATAAGGAGTGCAATTGTAAACTATGCAAACAAACCTGTGATCGCTCTCACATACCAAGGGAACTACAGTATATCGATAAGTGAATATGTGAGAGAGATCAGTAATGTAAATTGGTATTGTGATATTAAATAATAATAATGTTATTGGTTTTACGTCCGTTTTAACTACCCTGGCTTTTAGAGACGCCGGGGTGCCGGAATGCTGCCCCGAAGGGGATCTTTAACGTGCCAGTAAATGTACTGACACGGCTCCCTCGCATTTGCGCACCCTCAAATGCCAGCTGACTGCGCCAGGTTTCGAACCTGCAACCTTGGGCTCAGCAAGCGAGAACGTTACCCCTGAGCCACGCAGCCAGACAAATATTGTGATATTGTTACCCTATTTGGCTATTTGGCTATATTAACGTATTATAATGCATACACAAATATGACTTCAGTAGCACAGGTTGAGGCACTGACGATAATAATAATAATAATAATAATAATAATAATAATAATAATAATTGGAATAAATCCACCAGTTGTTTGATCAACATCCAAAAATTATTGTATTCCATGTGTAACGAATCCTGCTCCTCCACTTCAGTGATCATTAACTGTCTGAATTGAGTTAAGGTATGTATTAACGTTGCGAAATAAAATCTACATTTATTAACCAACTCATTTGGGATTTATACCACAAAGCACACACCAGTGGACAAAGATAATCATATATTGAAATCAGTTTATTCTGCTTTATCTTCACAATAAAAAATAGTTTAATAAGAAAACACCAATTTTCAAAATATGATAAAATTTCCAAAAATGTTATTGCCCGAATTTTTACTTCACTAAGTTGAAGTATACCCTTCATAGAATGTTGTGAACTAGGATCTTCAAATTTTCATTATTAGATACGGAGCTAGAAAATAAATTTGGAAAAAACGTTTAAAATTAATTAATTATAATAATTAAAATAATTATAAAAATAGTTTCCTTCACAACATGAAAAAATTTCTTGTATACAACATTCCCACATTCATTACCTTTAATTTGATGTATTAAAGAATTCCCTACCACAACTCTTAGGTTAGTTATATTTATTGGAAATATAAGAAGTGAACAAGAATTTAATTTCAAGAAAAACATCACTGAAGTTTTAGGACCAAGTAGTGAACATAACACAATCACTTGGGCTTCTTAAAACTCGCCTGCTACATAGGTTGGTCCCTCTATATCAATGGTGACATTGTAATTGCCACTAACACCATTCGGATCAATATTTACAGAAGGCAATTTGGATTGTGAAGCACTAGCCTTTACATTAGGCCTACCTTGTGATTCACTATTTAGTCTACATGACAGCACTATTAACACTGGCATTCATCATATTGTGGCTGTTCCCTTGATATATCGCACCAGATCGGCTCTTAGAACCCATATTATACGCACTCACTAAGAGAAAAAAGCTCACAATTCACAATGAGAAAGATCACACGGACACAAGGAAGCTGTTATATTTGTTTATGTCTGTTGCTTAGCAATGGAATCCAACACCAAAAAGGTTATTCCAACACTGAAGTTTTTGGAATATACAAGTAATGACATCTATTGATCACAACGAGAACTATGAACTATATACCCAGGAGGAATGCAAAGAGGGAAATTCGAAAAAGAAATCTGACAACATATTCACTGTAGGATGTAGGCAGGACACTGCAGCCACGCCCCATGACACGAGCGCATGAGGCTATTTAAATCTTATTTTTAGGCACTTACAGTTGGAATAAATGTATGAATTATATCTCATTTTGAAGAAGATATACCAAGCTTTCATTTCCCATGAAAATATTAAAAGACATTTTTTGGCGAAAAATACATTTTCAACGTTATTACATACCTTAAGAAAAAACATCAGTATATTGTGCAATAGGCTTATCTGCGTAACCATCAGTTCACGGTAAAACATTCGACACCTCTGCCGATTTTAACAATCCCATTACGTTATAAGTGCGCTATGACGAAGCACTGAGAACGGGAATCCCTAGTCTTCTACAGCAACAATCGACTATCTGGAATACGAATGTTCCTGTGTGTGGAAATCATTGTTGGCGTGGAATATATTACATCTATGAAGCCAAACTTACAGTTCCTGCAAAAGTGTGCATTACCTTCGACTCGCAAGGTTTATAGAAAATGCGAAATACTTTTATCTTATCGTCTTCATCGTCATCATCACGCCATTCTAATATCCATCATAGCGGGCTAGCTTTCAGAGAGATACCCCCACCGATTTGGCTGTCTTTTCTAAATTGCCCATAGTTGTCCCTTCCTCAACATGCACAAGGAACACAATTAGACCACCGGTAGGTACAATCCATTTATTGCGTGAAGGAATTATTTTCATATATACTGCGGCTGAATATTTTAACGTACCTGGTTCCTCTTATTCTGTGGTCATTAACTGCCTGAATTGAGGTAAGAAAGAACATCAGTAGCCTATAGTGTGCAATACCTGTGGAACCAGCAGTTCTCGAAAGTTTTGAAACCTTTCTTTTCAGTATTCCCTGATTATATAAAACGGTTAGTTTTCAGCCTAGCAACACGTTAATTGCAGACATGATCAAGGTACCATGAGCGGGTAGCACCGGTTTTAATGCACCCTTTTCCAGAAACACAAAAATTAACAAGTAGCTCCGTGAAGAACCTATTTTCTTACATTCTATTGGTCGTTTCCATCTTAGAACTCTACCGTCAATTAACCCTAGAATGGTAACGTGAGTAAATTTTACGCATATGATGCATAACCACGTGACCCTTCACCGAGTGGAGAGGATTAGCTTGCTGAGCTTACAGCTATGCTACCCCTGGTTAGTCATCGTGAGGACTGTGGCATGGTGAGACCTGTGAAAGCTTCCCTGTCAGTAGCAGACAGGCATAAGCAGAAGTCACTGCGGAAGTATTATGCATCATTACCAATGCCCGTTAATATTTATGAGTAAAGAATACGCATTCAACCAGGTATGTTTAGGATGCTATGCCTTACTTAGGAATAGGAACAGTCTCAGATGGCCAGCCTTCTGCCGACTATTTTGTTAAGACTTTGGTGGCATCTATAAGAGGTTCCTATCGCAATGTGACAATGGTTAACTGGTTCTGCAGCATACCGCTTGTTCAGTCATTTTTGAAAAAGAACGAACTGACTGTTGTAGTAACTATAAAGAAAAGCAAAAGAGAGTTTCTATCTCAGTTTATTAACCCCAAGTTTCAAAACAGGAAACCTGGAACATCTATGTTCTAGTTCCATGAAGACTTGATAGTTGTTTCCTACAAACCAAACGCCCAGAAACTTGTCACTTTGATATCATCTGCACACAATGATTCAGCTATTCATGAAAGCACTGAAAAGCCAGTGATGGTACTTCATTACAATGTCACCAAAGGAGTTGTAGATACATATGATCAGATAAGTCATAATATGAACTGTACCGTAAAACTAAACGATGGTCACTGTGCTTCTTCTTCAATATGATCATGGCTTCAGTCAATGCCTACGTAATTTATGTCCATAATTTCTACAGGAAGAACCAAGATGTAAGTAAACCACTATGCAGATTGCAGTTCATGTTAAATTTGGACACCAAATTGACAAATTAATGGCAGATCCAGGGGCTAAATCAGCCGACACTCAAGAAGGAACTTAGGAATATGATTCAAGATGTGGCTCGTAAAAAGAAAGAAGTTGCAGATGGCAAAGAACTTCCATTTAAAAAAGGATCGAGGAAATATTGAGCGTACTGTTGTTACACCAAGAGAAGGCACGCTACTACCTATTCTTTGGAATGCCAAAAGCCAACTTGTGGGGAGCATCAAAAGAAAACGTGCCCGGATTGTTAAATAAAGACAGAGAAACTTTCCACCAACAGTAAAATATGTGTAATTTGAAAAGAAAAAAAAATAATTCAATTTCTTCATTTGTTTTTCTTTTTAGAGGTTAAGGAACCACTTGAGTGTAATTAATTTGCAATTATTCCAATAAAATATATTTTATTAACACTAACATATATATGCGTAAATTTTACTCATCATTACCTATAACGTACAGAAAACTCACGTTACCATTCTAGGGTTAAATGGATTTTCCATCTAATGGGCAAAATAGCTTTTGGTACATAGCTGAAATCGCTTGATTAGGATACAAGAAATAGAAACACATTTTTATAATTTCACACAGCTGCTTCCTTCAATTTTTCAAAATAATTTAATTTTATTAGACTTCAGCATATCAATACCACTGACCACTGCATGATGTAGTGGCTAACATACTTGACTGTCGCCCTGGAGGTCCGGGTTTGATTCCCGGCTCTGCCAAGGAATTTCATTCTGGCCCGAGGGCAGGAATGTGGTACACTCACAATCAGATTCGTGAGGCAAAACTGAGAAGAGGTGAATCCGATTCCCATCTCAGCCATCCTGGAAGTGGTTTTCCGCGAATTCTGATCTCGACTCCATGAAAATGGTTCCCAACTTAATGCCATGCCCGCCTCCTTCCCAATTCTTATCTGAAGTATACACACACTGATACAGCCAACATAGTGACATAGTTTATCAGACAAATATCCACACACACCCAAGTACACGGGGCTAAATTACCACGATGTCCAAGTCCCCTACATGAAGTAGACTCTGGTAGTGTTACTTCTTTTGTATGCGAGGCCTGGTTTCTAAATATGAAACGTATTTGCAACCTACCAGATTTTGAGCCTAACAATGAATCTTTTATTTCGGCAAATTGTTCAAATTTAAATATTATGGGTACCATCAAAATCAAAATCCATATCCTACATTTTTCATGGAAATTAAAATTCATTGTTGTTAGGAATCTTTCTTGTTCTGTGGTCCTGGGAGCCAATTTCATGTCCCACGTTGGTATTCGGCTAGATTTCAGTGCACGGCAATTGTGGTTTAAAATCAGTCCTCAATTTAAGTTGCCTATTAACCCCATTTTGTCTACCCCTACTGTTAATACAGTAAGTGAACCCCTTACTGTTGAGAGTTTGAACTTGGAAAATTTAACTGATCCTTAGAGGGAGGCTATTAAGAATTTATGTTTTGAATATTCTGATGTATTCACCGACAAGCTGGGTGTGACCCATCGTATGGAATATAAGATCGAGCTGACAGATTCTGTGCATGTGCGATCTAGCCCCTATAGACTTGCTCCGCCCAAGATGGCCGAGTTAAGAAAGATCATTGACAAGTTATTGGAAGATGGGGTAATCAAGCCCTCCATCTCTGCTTACTTTTCCCCTGTCTTTCTCGTGCCAAAACAAAATGGCGGCTTCAGTCCTGTGGTGGATTACAGGGTTCTAAATCAGAAGGTGGTCCTTCAGTCCATCCCGTTACCAGACCTGCATACTTGCTTTGCATGGTTCAGAATTGCAAAGGTTTTCACGATACTGGTTCTCAATTCTGTTTATTTCCAAATTTCCCTCTCTCCCGAATCTAGACATGTAACTGCCTTCGCCACACATTGGAATCCATATGAATGTGCCCGTGTCCCCTTTAGTCTTTCTACCAGAGCTAAGGTCTTGAGCAGACTCCTGGATAAGGTTTCCTCTGAAATTAAATTCAAGTTTGTGTACCACTATCTCGATGATGTGGGTATTTATTCAGAGCCTTTGAGTAGCATGTATATAATCTGAAAAAAGTACTTGATCGGTTGCGTGGCACTGGCCTTATTGTCAAATTGTCCAAGGTTTCATTTGCTAAGCTCAAAATTTCTTTCTTGGGGCATATCGTTTTGGAGTCTGGAATCTCCGTCGACCAATCTTAAACTCAGGCCATCAGGGATCTTAAGCCAACTAAAATGCCAAGAGTGTAGCCCGTTTTGTAGGCATGGTGAACTTCTTTCGCAAGTTCATCAACCATTTTGCAGACCGTCCTGCTCCTCTAAATCAGCTGGGTAAGAAGGCTGTAAAGTTTGATTGGGGTCCCTCTCAGCAAGCAGCCTTTGATGATTTAAAGCTTGCCCTCTCTAACGCCCCAGGATTAGCTATCCCTGATTTCGGGAAACAGTTCATCGAACAAACTGATGCGTCTGGTTGTGGCGTTGGTTGTGTCCTACGGCAAAACTTGTAACTTGGTAGGGAGCCAATCGCGTATGTTTCGAGAACATTAACCGACTTCTTATTATTATTATTCTACGCGATCAGGCCCAACGGACCGCGCGCTGCTACAAGTTTCTTTCTCCATCGTCTCCTATCCATACTTGCCATCTGCCAACTGTCCACACGTATCGCTGCCTGTTGCAGAGCTTCATGGAGTCCATCACTCCACCACTTCCGTGGTCTCCCTGGTGGTCTCCTTCCAGTGGGGATGAAATCCAGTAGCTTCCGTGGCCATCGGTGGTCTTCCATCCACGCTACATGTCCAGCCCACTGCAGTCTTCTGGTTTCGATGGTTCCAGCTATGTTGGCATCATGGTACAGGTTTTCTACTTCTTGATTCACTCGTGTGTACATCCCTCACCGGTCCGAAGATCTTCCGAAGAACTTTTCTCTCCAATACGAGTAGTTTATGAAAGTCCTGTTTTCGGTTACTCCATGTCTCACATCCATATAGTACCACGGGTTGGATCAGATTTTTATACAGACGAAATTTGAACTGCCTGGAGAGACATCTGTACCGATGAAGCTGTGTTATGCTGCAGAGAGTTCAGTTTCCTGCTTGGATTCTGGCGTTGATCTTTCCCTCACATGATGAGTTCGCCATGAAAAGCGATCCTAGGTACTTTAATTCATGGACCCTCTTGTAGGACTGGTCCCTTACCAGGAGTGACTGTAGTTGCCCAAAAACGTGGCCTTGCCCGCGAGTCATATTGAGGTACCTGGTGTATTTCTTGGAATACACGTTTAATTAGAGTTAGCAGTCGCTGCTCTTTGCTTTTCTTTTCTCATTAGTTTCTTTTATTTCCCTCGCAGATACCAACAAGGACCCTTTTATGTATTCCCTTTTTCTTTGAATATGTACGTAAATTTATGTAAGTCTGTTTCAGTTATTTACCCTCTGTATTTCAACCCCAGCTCACCAAACGGCAACCTGCCGAAGTTTTGGATTCAGCAATATCAAGAATGGCTTCAAACCGCTCAAGCAGATGTCGTCGTTGTCGTCATCTACCATCCCCTTGAAGTCTATACTCCATGAAGCAAATTGAATTATGTAGAGTGTTTTATTTTTACAATGTTATCCCCAGTGTTTAATTTCTCTTGTTTCCCACTCCCTTCCTGCTTGCCTGCTCTCTGTGTGTTCAAATTTTCCCGATCACTTCTCGTCTGGACGTTTGAGTGATAAGTTCAGTCCTCTCAAGGAGGCACATCTCCTTAACACATGAGGTGATTCAAATAGACGCTATGTCTAAATTTCGGGTGTAACGGCTGCAGAAAACTTCAAACTTCAATCCATCATTGCATGATAAGTAACTACCTACATTGATTTTAACGATTTTTAAAAGGTTTAAACAACATTTGAATGCTTTTAATGAAAGTTATAGGCAGTGTTGCGATTTCCAAAAAATTGTGTAATAACTGCCCCCCGCGGGAACTATCATTCTTAGCCAACAAGGCTCGCTACTTAAGTCATGAAATCTAGCATTTCTTGTACTGAATAAGGGGATACCTTCCCTACAACGTGGGATTCCGCTAAAACTTATAGCTGTCTAAAACTCAACTTTTTTCCTCCGTGGGGTTTCAATTGCCTCATTCAACTGTCAATTCATCTCTGGAAATTTCCATTCGCAATACATACTAAACTGTGGAAAACTGTACTCAATAACTTCAAATTATTTCTAAATTCCAACTCAATGTGAACTCATTAACTGCTACATCAAGACTACATACCGCTAAAAACCCGTCAAATTGTAACTCAATGAACCTATACATACTGCAATAGTGACAATTTACAATCATTCAACGAACTTAAGTGCTACAAACAGTGTCCGTTTAACGATCTTCCACGCCGAGAAATTTTTGAGAGCAATAAAATTGGCCAAGACTCTAATCCCATATTTCCTATACTCCTAATTCCCTTTACTAACAATTTAGAGTATGTATTTAAACTAGTTAGTTTTTTCAATGAGGCGTCACCTACAAATAGGCGCCCTCCCATTTTTGCTAAACTTAACATTTATTCACTCTGTAAATATATATATATGTGGTCGTAAACCCACATTTTAATACGCATTTTTTCCTGCTACGACCAGGAACTTAGAGTTTTCCAATTGTTAAACACTTATCTAGTTTGTGTAATCCAGGCTTCACAAATGGTGACCTGTCCTATTAGAATTTAGCACCTCTTAATGCCCGCATAATTACCAGTGGTTATTATCCACTAATTAATCTCCTTTTCTTATCCTGCTGTGCCCAGGAATATATAGTCTTTTCGCTTGCTACTAAGGCATTCTAAAAGCATTTTTTGAAATGTTGGCATTCTACCTAACCAATCTAACGAAATAATAAACCAAATTGTAAGTCCTTTATTATTATCATTATAGGCTTTAAACATTTTAATTGTATGCACAGTTCGAAAACACTTGTGAGGTTTTTAGTGCTTGCAATAGGTCTGAGACCTTTAATTGTTCTAAAACAAAACATTTGTTCTTTAGCTCAAAATAGATCTGAGATCTAAATTGTTATTACTGTTCAAATCACTTTGTTAAATACATTCTTTAATATTTGTTTTCTACTTCTATTGCTAGAAGAACTGTTAGGCAGGACCTTCTCTTCCCTAATTTTTCTCTTGAATTATTCTACATTCAAAGAAAAAGGCAAATCACCGAATGATAAGTTTATTAAAAACTCAATCACTTGTTGCGTTTAGAGCAAAACTTATATTAAAAACACTTATATAGTTTATTTTAGCTATCACAGCTAATTCTAGTAAATCATTAAGGTAAGTACAGCTCACTCAGCCAGCTTCCTACTTGTAGAAATTTTCGCTCTGACTTATGATTTACTGTTTAAAATTTTTGTTTTGTACAAGTTAGGTTTGAGGTTTTCATCCTTTCTAAACTTTTAGTCGGCACCCTGGTGAGTAAGAATTTAGCCTTCTTTAAACGCAACACTTGGTTCACTCTAATAATTTCTACTAATAATAATAAAAATTCCATTAAAAGCCCAAAAGGTGCTTTATCTCTCCCCACTCTGGGGGCGTTCGGCCTTTCTGTTGGGGATCCGACAGTGACGGGTAATAAAAATATCCCGGTTAATTCCAATCTTTCTAGCATTTCAGAATGCTTTAGAAAATCTCACCCATTTGAAGGGAAAGTACATAAATCAATTTCATCTAGCATACCTTTGCTCGCCAGGGCAAAACCCTTCCCCATAGTACCAAAATTTACGCTCGGGAGGGAAAGAGTACTTAGCGATAGCCTGCCGTTAACCTCAGCTCACGCCACTCTCTCCGTTATCCTCGTTCAAGCTCCCGCTTGTTCACCTTACTTCCGCAGGGTTTGCGCAGTATATCTATTTTTTTCTCAATATTTCTTGATTATTTTGACTTGAATTCTCTTCCTCTCAGCCTAATATCTTTTCCACTCCTAAACCCTTCTCCTTTTCTATTCAAGCATCTTCCCTCAGGTAGTGTCTCAGCTCAGGCTCAACCTACCAGTATTCCGTCTTGGATTCATTCACGATTAAACCAAATTTGTTGACAGCTGCCTTGAGTGCTCTGGTCATTTGCCACAACTCTTCCTGAGAGATGGACAGTAAACTCATATCATCTGCGTAGGCAAGGTATGCTAGGTTCTTCCATTCGACTTGGATTCCTTCAAAATTCTCTCGAAAGGTCTCACGCATGATCGTCTCCGAGGAAAATTGAACTTTGTAGGAGATAAACCATCTCCTTGCCCGAGACCCGTCATAATTTCAAAATCCGCCGTTACTCGATTTCCCATCTTTACCTTACCGCGTATTTCTTTCAGGCATGCAGCTACGAAGTTGACGAATTTCTCGGCCATTCCAAACTCTCTTAGGCAACTGAGTAGGCTCTTGCGGTGTATGCAATTATAGGCTTTCTTGAAATCTACGAATAAAACGCGGAGTTCTGTGCCATATTCACCCAGTTTATCAGTGAGCTGTCGGAGAACAAAGATATTATCTACTGTGGAACGCCCCAGACCAAAGCCTCCCTGGTATTCACCAAGCACTGATTCTGCCACTGGTTGAATTCTATCTATGAGGCAGTTGGACAAGATCTTGTAGCAGACGTTAAGCAGGGTGATTCCTCGATATTTATCACATTTCAATTTGTCACCTTTCTTATAGATTGGACATATCAGAGCTGTTTTCCATTCTGATAGTAGTTATTCTTTGATCCAGATTGCTTGCTTGTATTGCAGTTTTTCTGCTAGTTCCTCTCCTCCTTCCTGGATCCTCTCGGTCTGTATTCCATCTTCACCTGGACTTTTATCCTTCTTGAGTAGGCGTCATCTGGGTTTTGATCTCACCCAAAGTGGGTGGGGGATAATTCAAGTCGACTATGGTTGGAGACTGGAATTCAAATACTATTTCAGGGTCTTCACAACTGAGAAGCTGGTCGAAGTACTCCTTCCATCTCTTGGCGATATCATAATCGATGGTCAGAATTTTGTCACTAGAATCTTTGACAAATTATTTCTCGCCTGGTAACCTTTGCTAAAACACTTCACCTTTTGAAACACTTCCCTGGTATTGTTTCTTCGGAAGTCTGCTTCTGCCGCAACGAAGATGTCCTTGACATATTTCCTCTTTGCCCTTCTTGGAGTTGCTTGGGTAGCCCTTCGAACCTCCTCAAATCGTTCTTTACCCTGCGCCAGATCGGTCTCCTGCAGCCACTTATTCCTGGCTTCCTTTCCCTTTTCCAAAGCATCTGCACATTCCTTTCCAAACTAAATCTTCTTGCCTACTGTGTCTCCCTTGATCGTTTATTTTGCTGTAGCTGTCAATGAGCTTTGAATCTTTTCCCAAATTTGTTCAGGATCTTCGCTCACGTCCAGTTCACTGAGGACTTCAAAGCGGTTGTTAAGTTGCAGCTGATATTCTGTCTTTATGGCTTCATGTATTAGTTTTTCAAGACGGTATCTCTCAACCTTCTTTAGCTTAGCTCTGGTCCCTCCTTCACATTGAAATTGTAACTGACGCCGAAAGAAAATATTCAATCTATGAATTGGAAGGCTTAGCCGTTTTGTTTGCCCTTGAATAATTTAGAATGTACATTGAGCACACTCCTTTTCTGCTCGAAACTGACAATCAAGCGTTGAGCTGGGTATTGGGCAAATCATGTAGGACTGGTAGGATTAACAGATGGGCAACTAGCATCCTATCGTTCCTGTTCACGGTCAGTCATATTCGTGGTACGGAAAACGTAATTGCTCACTCCTTAAGTAGGAAGTATGAAGAATCTCCTTGCAGTAAATGATTGTAATGGTGACATCGAGCAAGTTGTTCCTCACTGTAATGCTGTAAACGTAATGATGTAGCATGTTATCAGAAAGAAGACCCCTCTATCTCAGAGTTGATAAACCGGAATAAGGCTGGTTTGGTTATTAAACCCAACTCCATGACGAAAGGTGTGTTGTGTTGCACTTCTCGTCATGTCTGGATCCCCAAAATTGTTTTGCCTTCGATTCTGATTCCTGAAATGTTCAGGTATTATCATGGATCACCTATCGGTGGTCACCATGGCGTATTTAAGACCCGTGCCAAAATCCGTGAATTCTTCATCTGGAAAGGAATGGATGGGGATATTAGAAAGATGTTTCGAAACTGTTCATTGTATAATATCAGTAAGCCCCCTATTTCCACAAGGGTCGGCTTGTTATCATCTAAACCAGCTTTTGGGCCCATAGAGAGGCTATATATTGACTTTATCGGCCCGTTCCCTCGTTCTGCACAGGGAAACCAATTTGCGCTAGTTTGCACTGATAGGTTCTCCCGCATCAAATGGTTGTTTCCTACGAGACAGGCTACGACCGGTACCGTCACAAAATGCCTATCGTCGATTTTCTCTTCTTTTGGTTACTGCCAATTTCTTATTTGAGACAATGCTAAATGTTTTGTATCCATTCCATTCCGACAGTTCTTATTCGATTATGCCGTTTCTCATGTGACTACGACACCCTATTTCCTTAATCTTTCTCTGGCAGAGAGAGTGAATCGTAATCTGCGTTCTCCTCTCATTGCTTTTCATCATGAAGACCACTCGAATTGGGATTCCAACTTGCACTGGCTTACCTACGCCTCCAATACTGCAGTACATGAAAGTACTCAAGCTACACTATTTTCTTTGTTGTTCTCGTTCTTGGCAAACTCGCCGCTGTCAACCTATGGAACTTGCTCGATCTTCTTCCTGACCATGTCTGTCCTGAAGATATAAAGGCAAAATTGAAAAGGCTAAAGAGTGCGTCAAAATTTCTCACGGTAAATTAGCTAAGCGGTATTTGGGTTCTCACAAACCCGCTAATCTTGAAATTAGTAATGTTGTATATATTCGAAATTTTGAACCTAAAGGTGTCAGCAATAACATTTCTAGTAAGATTACTCCACGTTATAAGGGCCCTTGTTACGTTGAAGCATTTCTAACCCCTGACCTTGCTGGTTAGGAACCCTAAGGCACAGAAGATTTCACGAGTGCATTTGTCGCACATCAAACGTGGTTGGGATATTGCTAAAGAGGAAATTTGTTAGGTTTTAGTTTGTGAAATTTTGGAGATTTAACTGAAAATTTGAGTCAGAAGAAAATCGCAGTTAGTTATGTTGCTGTTTGGACACGTTATGCGTGTGAAATTATAAGTAATTACATTCATTATCCCCTACCGTTTGAATATATTGTTTGTCCCCTTTCATTGTAAATTTATGGTGTAATCTATTCGAATTTTGCTATGTTCATTACTGTTTGCTCCCGTGTCTTCCAACAAGGGTACTTTGATGTGTGAGTGGCTCCTGACGTCACACTCTGTTTTCTTCCATCTTAAGGAATCTTTTCGAGCCCCTCTCCCTCTTGTACCTCTGGTCGAAGTACTTGCAATATGTCCTTTTGTTGTTGCCATGGTGGTGGTGGGGTGGTGGTAGTGATAAGGCGAATAAATGGAGGAGATTCTTGCAATAACATGGTTATGTAACCCGTGTATAGGCCTATGTTTTGTGTGGGAAGTGAGCAATAACGTATGCTATTGTGGCATATGCACTGCTGTAATTGGACATAGATTTGGGAAGGAAACAACCACGACTTTGAGAAAGTTTGATGTGGAAGTGGATAACTTCCTCAATTAAATCAAATAAATGTATGTATCTAATATTGTGGAACGTACCAAGATGTTTCTTCAAGTTGACCAAATTCTGCAAACGTTTCGTGACAATTATTACCGCCAAGTAAGACAGATTCCAATGCAAGTACTGTACCCGTATATTCGAGAGGCGGTCTGTCGGATAACCGAAGCAAAGCTGGATTTGTAGACACTGACTGCTCAGGCTTAAATACTAGTCACGAATCCACTCCAACATGACCCTCAAGAATATACGTAGCGGAAGATACGATGAAACTGCGAATTACATATATGCACTTGGCTCAAAGTAAGGCACCTACCTTGTTCTCGGGGATCTCGTGGTCAGCTCCTAGACCTATAAATGGGTTTCCCAGTTGCATCTCTCTATATCTAAAATAAATCGAAACGACGCGGCGTCTAACAAAACTAAACAATTTAATAACAAGGGTAAACTATAACTAAACATTCATACAATTAATAAAACACACACTCATTCTCACCTCCTCACATCTACGCCACTGATAATCCTGTGTTCCACGAACACTGTGACAAAACTTTGGGGCGGCCTAAGCCTTTACAACAAACTAAAACAATTAAGAGAGCCTGGCGTGCTTCACATTCCCTGGGCCACGCTTACGAACTGCACCTGCACCCTCGCAGCGCGTGTAAGAATCACGTGGTTGGTTATATAACAGATCCGTTATATCTCCACCCTACCGGCTGATTCATTCATTCAGACTATGCTGGTGTCAACAAGTCTTCACATTTGTGGCCTGACCTCGGCCTTGAACGAAACGAGTTCTCCACAAGAACTGCGCTCGACAGCATTTGCCATTAAAATACGCACTTCTGTCACCTAACAGGCAACGTTACAAAAATCTCATTTATGCTAGATAAAAACGCAAATCATTCAAACTTCCTTCATGTGAACTAATTGAAACTTCTACACAGTGTTCCTTTCACTCCCTCGCGTCGTGATATCCCAACGGAGTTGTTACCATTCACACTGAACAATAAGTAAACCGCATTCAAAACATATTGACTTTCATACTCTATACACTTTGCGAAAACATTGAACAACTTCCTAAAACTAACACGATATTCCCTTGATTGAAAAATAATGGAAGTTTATAATAAATGAACTTACTAGCAATAAAAATGTAATGTCTATTTACAAAAGAGCGTCTGCTCTGATCTCACATTAATGCCAATCGCAATTTAATGGGATCCTCACAATCTTCCATCACTACAGAAATACTACCACATATTCTCAATTCTGGTCTGTAGTCAAAATAAGTCGGATATGTTCAACCAGCTAAGGTAAAACATACGCAGTTACATACTTTGGTTTAATAGACGTTAATAAGGGTAATACATAACAGACTTCAATATCCGACTTCCCGTTTAAATTTCAGCTGCAAACCTACTATCTTCACTTATCCAAAGTCGTGTATAAAATAAAGGAGTTCTACCAACTCACATCCTATGCCATGCCAAATAGTCTTGCCCTTGCAATGACTACAGTCATGATGCGGAAACTCCTTCGCTAAAAGACCTCTCATATGCCAACTGCACACGGAATTACAAACATGTTAACAAATATCAAAAGGTTATCATCTTCACTTCCTTAAAAATGGCATTCCTTAAAAAGGACATAATTCCTCAGCGTTGCCAAACCAAACGCTGGTATAACAAACAATAACATCAGTTGTTAATCCACTAATTTATATATGCCAACGACCTCTGGACTAAGCGTGAAAGACCTCCTTGCTCCTACTTTAAAAACGTTACTAGGATATCTCTAAACTGTTGCGTATACATTTAAAAAAATACTGTACTGTCACTCCATGCTTCTGGTTTCACTTTCACAGATGAAGGAATATCGTGTCTACTATATGGCATTATATTACCCATCGTGAATAAATAACCACAAAAGTTATTTGCGTAGGTCCGATAAGAATCAATCTCGACGAGGTAATCAAACTAGAACGTCCCTGACGTCGGATGATAATAATCTTCCAAGAAGATTCTATTCTCAAATTATTTTAACTGACTGAAAGATCATAGCTTTCTTCAATAAAATATACAGTTAGTCATATTCGTGTTATCTCCATTCTGAACGAATGCTTATGAGTTCTAACGACTTTCATCGTTTCCACGTTAAATGTTTTTTCCAATACGATGCTAAATTCATAACAATGCTGTGATATTTCACAATATATCACTATTTCTTCCTTCTTTCTTGATGTTACTTCTCGACGGATAAGAAGCCCAAATTAAACTAATAAAATTAATTTAATTGGTAACATAGACGAAAATGTCTATCACCTTAATTCAAACTGAATTCATAAACGTCGAAAATAAATTACTGTTCCTTAAGGGAAATTACAAGAATACTAGTTCCTTAAACAAGTTAACTATCTCAGTTCAGAAACTGGATTGCAAACTAACAATACTAAAAACGTCGAAAGACGATCACTACAAATGATCTCGAAGAATAAAACGTCTATACATGGAATACATAAAAGTTGTGTCGAAATATGGATAAAGGAATTGCCCTAGAATGTCACTAATAATGCTCTAACTACAACTTAATGAACACAGCTACCTTGTCTGGAGCGTTAGAAGTTCAAGATGAGTATTGGATAATACTCAGATGTTACAACCTTCAAGGACCTAGGCTGGATCATAGTTCGTCTCCAAGAACTCACGACCTCGGGAAAGGAACGAATTCCCCTACCGGAAACAGCAAGCTCCAATCGGGATCGAACTGCGGACTGCCATCATCATCTTCATTACTGCCGGGAAAACCCTGGACATCTTGAAAATCTTCATGTTTCTTCTTTCTCCGTCGTGGTATCGATTCATCATAACAACGAGAAGTGTCGAAAGTTCAGCATCACGTTCCGAAATAAATTCGAAAAGGAAGTCATGGACCTCACTCGTATAAAGAATATTCATAGAGATGGAGTACGAATATCGTTTTGTAGTCATTGGTGTTAATTGCGAGCTCATGTTTGACAGTAATGCACTAGAATGTGGTTGTAAATAACGTCTCATCTTTGCTCGTAAAGTAGACAGTCATGAACAATCTCCTCCAACGAAGCTCCATCGTTGAATATATTGCTTCTATCTGCTTGTATTCCTGGCGCACATACATATTTAGTCCATAATTGCAATCATATTACAATACTTAATAATGGTCTTCCGTTGAAAATACATCGTCGTCATACTGGTGTTACAATAAAGTTCCTCACTAGCAATGCTAACAATCACTGTTACTCACGTGAATCTGTGCATTCGCTGTAGTCTGTCTCGAACGAAAGTGCTTTTCAGCTCTGGATTCAGACACTTTTCTAACGCATCACAAAAATGCTTGTATTTCCCAAAATATTCTTTCGAATTCAAGAAAAGTTTGTAATACACTTCACTAGATTATATACAATAATCTGTAGTAGAAATAATGTTTCTAAAGTCGATCAGTTTGAAGTTATTGCGGCATTTGTACTCCTCGCAACTTCACTCATTTTTCTAGCGCGGCAATCTCCAACACCTAGCCTCGCTATACCGTGTCTCCACGAGTCGACCTTTCACGGACTCGGTGATGCACTCGGGACTATAACTCTCCCGGAAAAACACGTCTGATCAGTTACAACTTCAGATGAACAAGAGCCTCGATGCTTGCCGTTTCACCTCCAAGTCACCAAATCTAGCCGCCTTTTTCGTCCCCTCGAAAATTTGAGCGGGCTCTAGAAAATTGCTTATTCCGTCAAATTGCGACCTGCTGTCGGCTTATAAAATATCTCCAATATTTTATTATAATTTTTTTCACTTTACCAATACATAAATTCAGTCTCTTGGGGCTTAAATGTAATAATAATCCATAACATTTAGTTGCTGGAACTCCCGTCTCCTCTAAGACTTCTTCTTATTGGCTGTGGGCTCATATCCAATCGGATAATTTATAACAATGTTTAAACAATTCCTGGGATGATTCGCTGTTGGTAGGCCGATTCTAGGCTTCTCAAACCTTCCATTGCGCAATATAATCACGTGACGGAATTTCCCTCCTGCTCAACGTCGCCACAAGACTGGTTTGTGCCAAGTTCCAGCCTCGATATTGCTAGGTTAAATTTTATCATAGGATTCCGAAAAATATTCCCATGTTTTATCCCAAATAATCCATTTTACGGGGGCAGTACCGTGATACATTTTAAGAATATAAATTAAAGACAGGTGGATTTGAATTCCACAAGCAGCCGTCAGGAAGGTTTCTATAGATTTAAATCAAATTTCAACTACAGAATAATGGTACGATGTTGACCACGTGAAGGGTCACTTATACATTTTCCTAATCTTACCCAAATTCATTAAAATCACACACCAGCGCCTCTGCTGGGATCTCAATTCTTGATCATGTAACGTCAGTGAGTGTATTTCCATAGACAGCGTAAAGTTAACATCTTACTAAACTGGACTGACAGGAGGGATTCGGTGATCCGATATTCAAATCACGGCGACTACAGTGGCTACCCTGTTTGTAAATTGTCCCCGAGCCTCTCGATACTATAATGCCCTCGGGGGTGTAGCTCTGGTAAGGGTGTTATTAGGTAGGAGGGTTAAGACGGGAGTGTTCGGGGGCAACACTCAAATATGATTGTTCTGTAAGAATGGCGGCCGAGCTGAGTTGAAGGTCGACTAGTGTCCCTGTCTCAGTAAGTGAGTAAAATACTGCTGTCACGGCGACTGCCAGACAGGCAAGTCGCCGGGGCATCAGACGTGTGTGAGAGAATGGCTACTCGTAGGAACCCGTGGGTCAGGAGTTCGATGAGGGCGTTAAAAATATAAGGAGTTAATCTAAGTGTGTGTAAGTGGTCCAGTGGCACAACACGGAGCGAATCAAATGAAATGCAGTTAGAGGCGATAACAAAATAATTGAGGTGTGGAGTTTGAAAGGTGAAGTCTAAAGGGAATAACCTTAGAGCAACACTCACCAGATTGTAGATCGTGGAGCCAGCGACAAGCAGCGTAGCGGCGAGGTTCCCACAAGAGAGAGAACCCCCTTGTTGGCAACTCTGGCACTGTACATTCTCTGCTGGCAGTTGGTCCCCCTGCTGAAAGGGATGTTGAACCAAAGGGTCGTGTTTTAACCTGCGTCCAGCAGCACCCTCACTAGCTTCCAGGTAGCAGTGGCTACAAGACATGGTGTCAATGCATGTACTCTAATATCTACTGTACTAAAAAGGTGTTATATCATGTACAGTACAACCCCTGTAATCCGTCACCTTTGGGACAGGGTATGGTCGGAATGCAGAAAGGGTCGGATTATCAGAATGTACAGAAAAATACGGATTTTCATTAAAATAAACAATCTCTGAACTAAAAAATGACTACTGTGTGTACGCATATTGCTGTCTACAGTAAAAACATTGCAATAAAGTAAACCGCGCAAAGCTGTTAATATTACATATTGAAAAAGAGCAATACTGTACAGTATGAATTTACAGTAGCCTGCTGTAAAACTTGAGTGAAACACCCAGAAGAAATGGTCGAAGACACTCCCAGAACAGGGGTCGTGTAGGTTTTCGGTACCATACTAAGTGATTGAAATAGCAGAGAGATGGCGTACATTGGCCCACCAGCGCCCTCTCTCATGGGACCGGACAGGCCAGCGTTCCGCACAGCTCTGTCGGCGTGGGGCCGTCATACCAAGCGGAAACGTGTAAGCAAGTGCAACGATGCCTCGCCGACATCACAGGGTGGACTATCAGCATGTGAGTGCGGTTGAACGGGGCATAATGCTTGGGCTCCGGGAGGCGGGTCTGTCGTTCAGGGACATTGCGGCTCGTACAGGACACGCTGCGTCAACAGTGAGGCGTATGTGGATCCAGTGGAGGGACAACAGGGTACAGGACGACGCAATGTGACCACAGCGCGAGACGACCGCCATCTTCTCCGCATGGACGTATCGGACAGAACAGCGCAGCGCCGTCCTCGGTGTTGGCTCAACGTTGGAGCACTGCAACGGGGGTGGACATGTCTGAGTCGACGGTGCGGCGCCGTCTTTTGAGGGCTGGACTGGTAGCACGCATGCCACTGCGTCGGCTTCCATTGACTGGGAAACATCGACGCCTCCGACTACAATGGGCACGTGCACGCCGACACTGGCAGGCTGAGTGGCGAAATGTGTTTTTGTACGAGTCCCGCTTCAACCTGTCCTACAGTGATGGCCGAATACGCGCTTGACGCCGCCGTGGAGAAAGCAATCAGGCAGACTGTATTGTTGAGCGGCATAGTGGACAAACACCAGGTGTAATGGTTTGGAGCGCAATCGCCTATAAAACAGGCGATCGCGACTCGTACTTCTTGCGGCAATCTGAACAGTAACCGCTACATCAGGGAAGTTTTACAGCCCGCGACACCGCCCATATTTCAGGACGTTCCACAGGCCATATTTCAGCAGGATAATGCCCGCCCGCATGTGGCGAGGAATGTGCAAGCCTCCTTCGCAGAACGACGGATACCTCTGCTTCCCTGGCCTGCCCGTTCGCCTGACATATCGCCCATCGAACATGTCTGGGATATGGTTGGTCGGCAACTTGTTCGTTCAGGTTCACCTGCCGCCACTATTGATGCTTTGTGGACGCGCCTACAAACCGCGTGGGACGGTATTCCCCAGCAGCGTATTCATGCGCTGTATGATTCCATGCCACGACGTCTAGCGGCTCTGGATACATCGCCTGGTGGCGCGACGCCGTACTGAAGATCGACCGTCAACGTGCATGTACCGGACTGTCCTTCTATTCAGTAATGTATTATTTGTCATGTCTCGAATCTGTGGTATAAAGTGCTGTGTGTTCACATCTCTTGTTCTTAGTGTTTCACTTTCTACAAACAGTACTGTAGATTTTTGTTTAGAAGATGAAATTCTAGACTTAGCTGCAGCGGCGATGGCTGCAGTGTCCCTCCATTTCTTGATCCACAAAAATCAACGAACAGTAAGCACTGAAAACTTCCCAGTGCAGTACGGACAACGACTGAAATGATACGAGATATGACGGCGGAGCATTAAAACGGACAAGCGATAACAACAAATATATGTTAACAACAATACAGTCAACAACAATGCCGTGACGGGTAGTGAGTCACAGCCACGAATCGGCGCAAGTTCGGCTCGAGCACGATCGGATCAACCGGAGCGACGGACAATGTAAAATATATCTTATTCTATGTATTAATGTAAAATATATTTCGTTATACTGTCCACCACATCTTATTCTATGTATTCGACAAAAGTTTTGGTCCTCCGGGCACGAAAATATGGCAAGGAGAAAACTGAAAATTGAACTCGGTGATCCAAAGACAGCATGGCTTTTCACAAATGGCGTGGGTTGTTAGCGGTATGGCGACTACTGGACAACAGAATTCATCATCTTGGTAAGTCACCGATCATCCTTAATTATTCCTTGTGACTAATATGCATTCCTTTGTTTCTCCATTCAAAACTGTTCTTTTGTACTTGCAATGTATTGGTATTGCTAGTGATTGCACATGAATTCTCCCGTAAAACTGGATGTTATTTGTAGGCCTACACAGTTTTCCCGCAACTCTTTGAAACAAAACCAGGAGTTCATCTTTGTATTATGTAAATATGTTAGGTATTTGTCTTTTCGTTTTGTCATTCTTTTACGTATATGCATTTGGTCTATTGGGATTTTATATCATTCAGCAGTTTATTCGGAATTGCTAGTGCAAAATGGAACAAAAAATAAAATCACTGTGTAGCAAAAGGGGTATATTAAATGCAAGCTTATCTCGCATACAAGGCTTCGTAGAGAAATTAGATTCTCAATCAATGGACGTAGATCAGTTGGAAGATCGACGGGCTCACTTATCAAAAATCTGGAAAGAATATGTAACAGTTCAATCACAAATAGAGGATTTGAAATAGGATGAATCATTTCAAGCAGAACAAGATTCTTATCGCTCCGACTTTGAGGAGCAATACTTCAAAACAGCTGGTCTTATAAGATCCATGAGTGGTGCAATTTCCAAGTCAGTAACTTTGCTAAGTGATTCTATTGGTGAATCAACTTCCAGTTCGCAAACACGTTCAGTTAAACTGCCTCAAATAAGTTTACCTAAATTCGCAGATGATTATTTAGAATGGCCCAATTAAGCCGATACCTTTAAGAATCTCATCCACGAGGATGAAAATCTGTCAAAAATACAGAAATTTCATTACCAAAAATCAGTGCTATCAGGTAGGGTGCAGACGTGTTACAGTCCTTAGAAATATCTGCAGCCAATTACGACATAGCATGGAACCTGTTAAATGAAAGGTACAATAACCGGCGAGCATTTTTTTCTTCTCGCATTCATTCGGTCCTTCAGATAAACAAAATAGAAGTAGAATTTTCCAAAGCAAAGAGAGTTGTATGACGGCTCGGAAGGAACATACAGTCGCTATCAGCGCTTGGTCTGTCTTGTGAAGAACAATTAGAAGCCATTTTGATACATTTAATAACAGGCAGATTTGACGCCGAAACATTAAAAAATGGGAGACCTCGTTACCAACCTTTGATCTACCTTTGTATCAGACACTGGACAAATTTCTACTCGAAACATGTAATGTATTGGAATCGATCAAAACTAAGAACTGTGATCGCTCAAAACAGCTGCAGCAGGTAGGCGTTTCATCTAAACCTAATGCGTCTGGTTTCAAACCGAGGTCATTCACGAATCCAGGGAATAATTGTTTCCTTTCACAAAAAAATCAGGAATGCCCGCTTTGCACTGAAGAACATCCCATATTTAGATGCAGATCATTCACTTCTATGGTGGTTTATGACACATGGCGGGAGATCAAGAAAAATAAGCTCTGTGTTAATTGCCTGTCTGGAAATCACTTCGCTAACGAGTGCACTCGTTCATGTTGTAAGCTGTGCAAGGATAAACACAACACCTTTGTTCATAGGGACCAAGGGTCACCGAACCCCATTAATAGTCAGACTTCAAACAAGAGTATTATGTCCAATAATACTTCATTGTTCACCCTTAATGAGCAACATAGTAGTAATGGTGTATCATTGCACAGTCACAACAATGATATTTCCTCTCATGTATTGTTATCGACAGCAGTAGTGAATGTCAACAATTCAGAAGGAAAAACCAGTCATGATAGGGCTGTATAAGACAGCGGCTCGCAACTCAACTTTATAACTAGGGAATTAGCTCATCGATTACGATTGTTAGAGACAAAGAAGACTAATATTCCGATACATGGGTTGCATGGCACTAGTATCATGGAGGGATCGGTGGTAAGAACAAAGATTTCTTCGCGGTTCGGTTCCTTTGAACGAATCATGACATTTCACGTAATACCTTCAATTACTGGTCAGGGCTTGACCACTAAAAATATCAACATCACAGATTGGAGTATTCCTGAGTTTATATTAGAAAATCTTGCTGATCCTCAATTTAATGTGTCATTATCCATAGACATTCTCATTGGAGCCGAATTCCTTTACGATGTTATCGGCTCTGAAAAATTTCAGCTCGAAGCTTCTCAAATAAACTACCGTTGTTTCGCAACATAGCTCTTGGCTGGATAGCAGCAGGTAATGTTGGTTCGTCTCAACAACACGCAGAAAACAATTCTTCATGTCTCTTTGTGTCAGGTAAGAAATTCAATGAGCCGGGAAAGGCTCTCCTCGGCCCAGGACATTCCGATCAAGAGATTAGTGAGCCGCTATTTACTGACGGTCACACAAGGAATCCACAGGGTAGGTTCATAGTCCGACTACTCCTTAAAGAGGACCCGAGTCACCTAGATAGCAATGTTAATTAGGCGATTACACGGTTTCACAGCCTAGAGAAGCGTTTTGAAAGACAGCCCCAAGTCAAGTCGGAGTACGTACAGTTCATGAGAAAGTACACTGAATTCAATCATATGGAGGAAATTCCCAGTAATGAGATATACAAACCATTACAGTACTACCTTCCGTATCATTGTGTATTTAAGGGTAATTCATTGACAACGCGCACTCGCGTGGTATTTGATGGCAGCTCGAAGGGCGATTCTGTGTTTTCACTCAATGATTTGTTATTAGTAGGACCAATCGTTCAAGATGATTTATTTTCAATATTGGCTAGATTTCGCATGCATCGCTCTGTATTGACCGCTGACATAGAAAAAATGTATCGGCAGGTCCTCATAGAACCTGCACATACTGTGTACCGTGTGGAGGGATTTCCCTAAGGACGAGCTTATGCATTATCGCCTCAAAACAGTGACATAAGGCACGTCATGTGCTCCCTTCCTGGCCAAAAAATGCCTCTCTCAATTGGTGAATGACCCTAAGGAGGAATTTCCTGAAGCTTCGAATGTAATGCGGCGGGATTTTTATGTTGTGAATCAACTGACGGCTTAAGGACCACTCACAAATGTGTTTCAGATATTTTATCCAGTGCGGGTTTTATCTTAAGGAAATTGTGTTCGAATGAGTCCAATGTGTTATCGAGCATTTTTAACCACGAAACAGATCCCAAGTACGTTATTAAGTTCGATGAAGGTGAAGACTTTAAATTGGGACGGCTATCTTGGAAACCCACCACGGACACATTTGAGTTTAAGTTGAGAAGTGATTTCAGTTCGACACAGATAAACAAAAGATCTATCAGAACTGACTAAAATATTTGACCCCTTAGGGCTTTTGACCCCAGTATTGATTAAGGGTAAGATTTTCGTCCAACAGCCGTGGCAAATGAACTTAAATTGGGACGACGTTCTCACAATAGAACTTCAAATTAAATGGTTTCGTTATATGCAGGACATTGCCTCGTCATGTTAGGGCAGTAGAATTTGTGCAGTACGAAATTCATGGATTTTGTGACGCGTCTCAGATTGCTTACGGCGCATGAGTTTATGTGAGATCTCAGACAGGAGATGGTAGAATAACAGTTCACTTATTGTGTACTAAGTCTCGCGTTGCGTCCTTAGGCTGAGTAACTTTACCACGATTAGAACTATGCAGTGCTGTATTACTTGCTCAGTTGGTCGAAAGAGTCATGATATCCATAAAAGTAACTAGAGCAAAGTGTTTTTGTTGGACAGATTCCACAATATCATTAGCATGGATTTCGGGTCATCCACACCAGTGGAAAACATACGTCGCTAATCGAGTGTTGCAGATTAAACAGTTGACAAATACTGATTGTTGGCAGCACGTCTCTACTCATCATAACCCAGCAGATATGATCTCGAGAGGAAATACCACGGAGAAGCTTTTAAATTCATCATTTTGGTTATCGGGACCATCTTGGCTTTCAGATAATAAAAACGAATGGCCTTCACACCAGAGGCATAGCTCTCAAGAATTACCTGAAATTAGGAAAACTAAAATTGTTCTAGTGTCTTCTACAGAATCCCTTGGAGAGAATCTGATTAACAGATACTCTTCCTGGAGCAAGCTGATTAGAATAACAGCTCACGTGCTCAGATTTATCAAGAATCTTAAAACTAAAATAGACAGACAAACAGGTGCTCTTAATCCTTTAGGACTAGAGCAGGCTATGTATTTATGGTGTGAAATTGCTCAAGGTTCCGGATTTTTACAAGACATAAAGGCTCTCAAACAAAATTTGCCACTATCCAAGGGAAGTAAATTACATGGATTGGCACCCTATTTGGATGAGCAGGGTCTGTTAGGGGTAGGAGGCCGTCTGCAAAATGCTAAACTATCGGTCAACAGTAAACATCCTATTTTATTACCTGGCAATCATCGCATTACAATAACGTTATTTGATCATTTTCATTTTGTTTTTCTTCATTCTGGAGCTCAGACTTTATTGGCAATGATGCGTCAGCAATACTGGCCACTGTGCGGGAGGAACGGTGCTCGAAAGGCAGTGTATCGAGGTAAAAACGAGCTTTCAATTCTCGTCTTGGCCGTATCAACCGGTAATGGGATCGCTACCTGAAAAAAGAGTAGTTCCCAGTCGACCATTTGCATCTTCAGGAATAGATGTCTGTGGCCCAGTATATTTACGGCCTTCCTCCAGGAAGGGCGCTCGGATTAAGGCATATGTAGCTAGGTTCGTTTGTTTTACCACAAAGGCTGTACATATTGAACTTCTGAGCGATCTGTCTATTGCTGCCTTTTTAGCATCAATGAAAAGATTCATGGCTAGACGAGGACCTTGCACCCACATATTCACTGACAACGCAACTAATTTCGTAGGTGCATCACGTGAGCTTGAGAAATTATTTATTGATGGGAATACCAAGCAGTCACTGATAAGCTTTGCTACAGGTAAGGGGATTCAGTAGCATTTTAGTCCTCCTGGTTCACCTCATTTCAGAGGGATGTTGGGGGCTGCAGGAAAATCAGTTAAGTACCATCTTAAGAGAATAGTAGGAAAAGCTGCATTGTCGTTTGAAGAAATTACTACAGTGCTTGTACAGATAGCGGCAGTTTTGAATTCGCGCCCCCTCTGCCTACTATCCTCTGATCCCAATGATCCGGAAGTATTAACCCCATCCCACTTCCTTATCGGTGGCTCATTTCATCTTCCTGATGAAGAACATGCGTCTCAGACTCCCTTGAATAGACTGAAGCGATGGCAACTGCTTCAGGCTATGTTCCAGCAATTTTTGCGTCGATGGTCCAAGGAATATCTCGGACAACTCCAACAGCGTACTAAATGGCGGTCGCCTGGACAATCCCCACAAATCGACACTCTGGTTGTTCTGAAGGGAGAGGGCGTGCCTCCACTTCATTGGAAACTGGGCCGTGTCGCAGCAGTACATCCAGGTGCCGACGGAGTTACGCGTGTTGTTACCATTACATCACCTGGCGGAGCTCTTTTGATAAGAGCAGTGTCAAGACTTTGTCCATTGTTGAGTGAAGAGAAGTGAAGTGTTTAAATGTTTTGTGAACTTAGTGTTTATTTGAATTCTTATTTTAGTTGACTAGAACAAAGTGACAATATTTAGTTGTTTGAAATATTGCTATTTCAAGGGGGGGGGGAGTTTATTGGCAACTCTGGCACTGTACATTCTCTGCTGGCAGTTGGTCCCCCTGCTGAAAGGGTTGTTGACCCATAGGGTCGTGTTCTTACCTGCGTCTAGCAGCACCCTCACTAGCTTCCAGGTAGCAGTGGCTACAAGACATGGTGTCAGCGCATGTACTGTAATATCTACTGTACTCAAAAAGTGTTAAATCATGTATATACAATGTAAAATATATTTCGTTATACAGACCACCACATCTTATTCTATGTATTCGACACCCCTCTTCGTGGCGGGGCTATGTAACGTAATTCTCATCGTTTCGAAACCTGAGTCAGCGTTGTGGATGATGATGTACCCTAGATAATGTTGATGGCTCCGTGTTTGTCTTGTGTCGAAATGTAACTTCATGTGTATGAAGTTAGCTCGCCAGGCTAGTGTGATTGTTGTTGTTGCTTTCCTTATGGTCATGGCGTAAAATGGGGGTGATAATGCCCTTTAGGGGTTCGGGGCATAACAATACTCATTCCGTGCAACTGCCAGGATGATGCATCATTAGCATAGCAATTTCGGTCACATTATTGTTTTCCTTTCCCTTTGTTTTCGTTTTGTTTCAATTTGTTTTCAAATCTACAATATACTGAATGCCGGTTGACGTTCAACCGATCTACCACAGCTCAGTGAAGGCAGTACTGGAAGGAGTGAGACGGGAATGTTAGCGAGCGAGACAGACATAGGCCTATTAGTCTTCCCCCACAATCGCTGCAAGGCTATATGCGCAAGACTGTATAGACACCTCTCCTCTAAATGAATCAATAACCAAAATTTGGATTATTCGCTAATTTTATATTTCCTATGCCTTTCAACAGTGACTAAAGCATTACACTGAATGACACTTGGTAAATAATGACACTAGATTCATTAAGCAATATTTTTTTCCGTCCAGAATCTCCTATGGTGGTTAGGGCTCTTGAATTGTAAACTAATTGATGAAGTGAAGGACAGATACCTACAGTATTAGAAGAACTTAAAAGCAATATTGTATTCAAGGAAAACATTAAAACATAATTTTTATTTATTTCCGCCTAATTGTGGAAGATTCTCGAACCATCGTGTGATGAATATCACGATATACTGTGCCCGTTTGTCCGAAGACAAACGCCCACATATACGAGAGCCTCGAAGACAGTTGAACACATGACTCGGAAAATCTCAGGGGAAAACGGGTATTGGCTAGGAGGTGCTGAACTGTGTCCGAGACTCACGCCTGAATATAGGAAGGACGAAAAACACACAAAACTTCATAAAAACACACACCACGTATATTTAAAAAAACAGAGAATATAGGTCACAAGTAGAGACACTCTCCTACCTAAATCTGCAGGGTGTATCAATATCAGTCTCTCACCCTGAGATTCCTGATCGTGAAAGAAAGAAAATAATCTAAATGCACTTCCTACTAGTTAAATGTCCTAATATTTAAGCATGTCCATTATGTCCATATTCATGCAGTTTCAAGAATTTTAAATTCATGTTGATCATTAATTACACATTTATTTCATTTTTTTCACAAAGCACTGTTGAAAATTTGTTTCACTTCAATTCTACATCATTCAGAAAACACTCGAATATCGGCTTAAATATCCACCAATTATAATTCATCCACTTATGAATGATTAGCTAGTAATATCAAAACTGTTACAAAAATTATTAATTCATAATTATCAGCATATCATAAATTAAGGATTCGATCTTATACCAATGAAAATAATCCTCCCACGTAATTTTCAAATCAGTAGCAAGGCGTATTATTCTGACCTTAACTGAATCAGATGCCATTCGATTATATGCAGAAATATAAATATTTCCCTAGTAATTTCAGATCCATCGTGTTGACCTTAAAAGGCAGAAAAAGCCACATACTTATGCATTCATAAAAATCCACAATGAATCATCAACTGTGTATCCCACAAATTCACCATCAACAATAATCAATACTTCAAAGATTACGGTGCATCCAAGCTCCACTGCCTGATGCCCAAATATCATATAACCTGTCGGTGCAATGTCCACGACATGCCCGTTTAAAAGACTGAATGCCAAACTCTAAAATCACATATTTGTCACGATCTTGGATTACCATTATTTTTGACTATAACAGAGATATTAACTTTCATTATAATACTCGAAAAACCAACTTCAGTTAACTCAGTTCTTAACTACTTTTAGATGTTACTTGAAATATTATCCATTATTTACCTTGGGATTATTATTCATCATCTGGTATTAGCTATTTATAAATAAACAAATAAACTTTACAACTAATTCGAATTACTGCTTTGGTTTCATTCTTTCAAACTCTTCATATGAACATTTTCAATTGTCAGGATCATTCACCATTATTTTCCTCATTTCGAGTTATTATTATTATTAATTCCCTTTGTAGTAATAATTCATTACCGATATTAATTGATAATTATTTTAATATTATTATTTGCTTCAAACCATCACTACCCTAAATTCACATACTCAATTATCATTATTATTATAATTATTATTATTATTATTATTAAGTACCCAATATTTATTCACACAAATAATTCCTCATTCAATATATCCACTCATTAATAAAACCAATATTACTCCTATCACTGTTATGAATCAGGAAGCGCAAAATAATGCGATAATATCCGCACGATGTTAATAAATCGAACTAAGGAAGAAACTGTTTACTGACAATCACTGCTTGTCTAAACTCATGCGACTTGTTCAGAAATAGAAAATTAATTTCTAAATACGCTAACCTATAAGTTTGGGAAAATACAACATGATAACATGTAGAGATCTTACTTCCAAATCATCCATGATGTAGATTTGTACCGTCTGCCAGGTGGTAAAGATTGCAGCAATATGTTCCTCCATGTGGGTCAAGCATGTGTCCACATAATCCATGCCACGCCCTGGTCTGCACTTCCAATGACCTCGGGTACCGCTTCATTCGCCTGCCCCATCACGACGTTCCGGAAACTTCCATCACGGGCTGGAATGCGGAGTTTTCCTCCGGCTCCTAACATGGGCTGGTATCGGCAACGTCCTTTCTCCGTCTCCCTTCATCTAACCCATCCTCGGTGTCTAGTGCATGGTCATTACGTCAAAAAGTCCCAAAATACAACTTGTATGATGTTCACGATGTTCCGCACACATGATTTTTGAGTGTCCCCCTCTGTCCTTACAGCACATGGCTATTAGTTCCAATAGATACTGGTATTTCACACTGTGCTTAGCACACTCGGCTTATAGTAGCACGAAGAATTTCCAAAGTCCTGAATGCGCACGGCTAATGGTTGCATAAACTGGTAATGCCTATCCAAAGTCCTTATGCACATTGCCATATTTGTTTAATGGGCATTGTGACTTTAATGCACTCGATTATCAGTTGATTAAATTTCATGTGTTGTGGCCTGATATCCGCAACCTCAACGTTCATATACTACTATGCGGCAGTACGTTCGAAGATTGAAATACTTGCTTCGCTCGTCACAAAAGCTTAATAGCTGCCCGCATGTTCCGTTCACTGTCTCCACACACAAACGTTATGTACTGTGCAGAAACAAAGTTACTGGCCCATATATAACGACTAGCACTTCTGAAATAATAGTCCACAATTTTAATAAAGTTTTGTATAACTCACCCCTGTTTGGAGAATTCTTAGTCCACCATTTCACAAGTAATACGGTCGTTGCTTATACTTAGAAAATTCTCGGGCCTTCCAGCATATTCTGCACCGTGCATCTCGGCAACTCGTGTAACATTCACGGCGATGACGTATACTCTCACTCCCGTTGAGACCGCACAAACTCATAAGCTCCGCTGTGAACGGAAACTAGATGCTCCCTGTCTATTACTCGCACCTTACATACCGCTCAGGTGCGTCACGTGAGTCTGCGGTTATGTCATGCTCCAACCTTCCTTCATTCATATCTCGGGAGTGCGTAATGCTATTTCCCTGATTCCTTCAATATAATTCGTGTAAATTAAGGGGATACATCGTGTCATAGCATTCTTCTTTCCAGCATAAAGAAATAGGTAGCTTAAAATGTTCTAGCACAATCAGCGTTTCCTCATTTGCCACGCTAGTGCGCGCGTTCCTCCGATTGGATCTCCGCTCGGCACTCCTTTCAAAATATTACGACGACATGACGTACCTGGACCACGGGTACAAACCATTTATTGCATTTCCCCAGAAACATTGATGATTACGGCCAGGCGGATTATTAAAAAAGGAGTGCTGAGAGTTCAGAGGATCTCTACGGATGTTACAGCGTCATCAGTTTCCATCACCGAGTCTACAAACGTGTAACTGTACTCTCATTAGTGCCGGTGCTACTTTGCCCTTAAGAATCAGAGTGAAAACCTTTTACTGACAGGTCATGGATATCTCCAGACACAGTGCTGTCAATCGGTCTTGTTTGTTCAGCCCATTCTTCGACAGTGCCTAGTTGCCCGACCAGGCATCTGTCTGGCCTTACAGGAGCCTGTTGCCAGAACTGGTCAATTCAGCCTCTTTGGCCACGGCTTTGCTAAACACACGCAAACCTCCACTGGATAGCACGAATACTGAACAGTCTTCTTCAAACCCAAAGTCAGTAAAGCGGACGATGATTATCAAACCAGTAGCCCATTGTCTGGTATCCCATTACAGTCCCACAGGTTGGCCAGCTTACGAGGCGTTGCCTAGCAACAGATTTCAAGATTTGTTTCGATTGCATAAAAGTTGACGTATTATTATCATTATTATTATTATATTATAATTATTTCGGCTGTTGTTTTATCGTTATCTTATCTCTGACATTGATTGATATAATTTACAACGAACTGGCGTGCACACACACAAAAAAGCGGGTGTTCCTTGTTCGAAGTTTAGTCAATATATAATACATGAGGCTGATGACCAAGATGTCCCAAGCCCATAAAATAAATTCACAAAAACAACATCAATTAACTCAATTCGAAAGTGTGGATAACCGGTTGAATTAGTCATGTATCGTACCATATTTATGTGGTATTAATTTTTTCCTTAATGGAGGATTTTTTTTGGCAGTATGAGACGTGTCTTTATAATCCTCAACAGATTTGTTATCCAGCTAGTCTCATACCACAGAAATTATGTTGTGGGGATGGCTGGCGAAGTTGCTTTAGCGCTCAAAAATCAAAATTGCGGTTTCGATCCTGGTTCAGTCTGATGTATTGTGCCCGTTTGACCGAAGTCGCCCGAACAAACATGCATGAATTTTGAAATCACCTATCAACACGAGAACTGGGTTTCAGGGTCTATCTGGGCAAACAAAATATAAACTGACTAGATGGCTGATTCAAAATTCATGCATCAGTAGGGATGAAGAGGAAATAAAGAAATGTCACAAAGAACACAGTTTAAAATGATATTTACTATTCATTTTTCCTTCTCGGACACCCTAACTAAAATAATTACCTCCTAGGAAGAAAACTAAACTAAAACACAAACCTGTAAAAAAGAACACCCTATCTTCCTAGGTTCCAATCTATCGTACCCTATCACAGGGGCATGCAGTCATTGCGCTCTGAGAGCGCGTCCGCGCTCTGGGAGCACTGGGCAGACAGACTAGCGCTCCATCCCCTACCACCACTACACTGTGGCAGCGAGGAGACCTGAGACAAACGGACGATATTCGGACCACGCTGACTAGATACGTACTTACAGTCGTGCGGCCGAAGCCTTTTGTGGGATTGTTGACACATTGATAAGCCTGTTTTGCCATAAATAAATATACCGCATACACAAACAGAATGGTACACCGATGTATGGAATGTGCAGGGAAAAAACGCAAGTGTTAAGTGAAGAATATTATGATTTATTCCAAACCGAAATGTGAACATATTAGATAGGAAAATTCAACAACATTTTACCAATATGAACATATCTTACAGATAGTATTGACTTGAGTGACTTTTGCTCCGCCGTTGTTACGAGCTTTTAGATTTGGAGGAAACAATCTTCTCCAAATTGGGTACACTATTTCTGAACACAGCTATTCGTAGATAATTGCGCAAGTTTCTATTGCTCATCGTTGCACGATGTTTACTTTTAGTACGCTTACGAACCGAAAGGAAACGGTCACAAATGTACGTTGAGCCGAAAATTGACAGAACTTTACATGCATGTTTATTCAAAAGGGGGTATTCTTCTTGTGGAAAGCCGCTGTAAAATTACTCTAAACTTCATGACATTAGAAAGCGGTTTTTAAGACGAACATTTCACTGCAGTTCAAACAGCTGTAATTGAAATAGCTGTGGAAAATGGTCGAACAAATACATCTAGCACCGCTTGGAATTCTGATAATTCCAAAAATCGCTCGTCAAACTCTTCTTGTAATTGGCGAATTACCTGCAATTACTCATCAAAGTCGACACCTTTTTTCACTGTTTCAAGCGATGGAAAAAGTCCTGTGTTCCTTGCACTCAACTGATTTTCCCAAAAAATCAATTTTCTTGTGAATGCTTGAATTGTTTCCACCAAATGGCAGATATTGTGCTTTTCGCCCTGAAGCGAAGTGTTCAAAGTATTCAGATGGGCAGTAATGTTACGTAAAAATGTCAAGTCTGTCACCCACCGAGGAACACGCAAATGAACGTCGGGCCGCCCTTTCATATCACAGAAGGTATCTGTTGCGTTCCGCAAGCAAAATATACGATACAGCACCTTCGCCTTGCTCAGCCATCTTACTTCTGCATAGTACGGGACATCCGGATACTCTTTGAATTGACGGTGCGTGAGTCCATTGGAACGAAGAAAATTTACCATTCGCACAACTGTTCCCATTACGTCTTTAAGCTTGGCGACTTTTGCACAGATTCCTGGAGTATGAAAAATGGATCGCCGCCTTTAGGGTTCTACCGCTCTCAGCCATTTTTAACTTTACATAATTGAGGAACCCAGTGCGTAGACCTCGTAAAGCAGGAACTCCATCCGTCGTTACACTCGTCAACCGCTCCCATTTTAATCCCATTGACTCAAAAACACCCACCACAGCTTGTAAAATATCCAAACTAGTAGTGGTGTCCTTGAGAGCTACCAAGTCTAGGAAATCCTAGGTGACCCTAAGATCGTCATCCACCCCTCGAATGAAAATAACGATTTTCTGTGTCCCCAATGTCGGTTGATTCGTCGAAGGCGATGGAAAATGATACAAAATTTGCTGCCTTCTCCATTAATTGCTGTTCCATATCAACGACCATATCGTCTATTCTGCGAGCCACAATTTGAGGAGAAAGAGGTATTTTTTCCAAATATCTAAACTAGCTCCGTAGGACAAATACATGCCGCTGCGTCCATTAGGCACTCCTTGAATGAATTCCCTTCCTCGAAGGGTTTCCCAGCTTTGGCAATTCGCATCGAACATTTATAGCTTGCTCGTAAAATGGATTCACCAATCTCACTCCATCTCCTGTCAGACAAAAAAAATACGGCAAGTCACAATTATAGTGTTCTTCAGATAATTAAATCAGTTGTTCATTCCCGTTTGTAAACAAGTATTTTAAAATTAAAACAATAACACTTACAGAAAATTGCTGCTTGAAATTTTATTTCAATTCTTCCAACTTCGATTGGCGACTGACTTCTGTCAAACTACCGTAATCATCCCTTTGGATGCCGTTCCAAATTGTGTTTCTTTAAGCACATTAATTCTCTGTCAACAAAGCGCATTGGACTAGACTAGCGACTGATGGATCGGCTGCCCACATCGGCGTGGCGAGCAGACCGCGCTCTCAGCCAGCGAAGCTCCTTCCTCCACTACCATCCACCAAAGTGCTCGGAGCACTGGCTGAGAGCGCGTCCGGAGCGCTGTATGGATGGCCCTGCCCTATCATATAAAAACATTTATTCAAAAACCCTATTAAAAATTATATCTACGCTAGCACTGAAGTTATGTGAACAGAAATTAATGGTCCAACTGCCACTTAACCAGTAATATAATATTTATCAGCGATTAGATTAGATGCCATGTTTAATTCCAGTCATGATTTGACATCTATGTAATAATTTTAGTCATAGCTTAAACACTGTCCTTCACATTCTACCAACTAATTCCAAATTTTTATCCAATGCATATGGTTAAGTTACTGTAATGTCCTCCTCGAAAGAGTCTGTGCAATCAAAGTTCAATATTATGGATAGGGGGAAATAATTCAAATCTGCATGCTACAAATGCATTATCCATCCCCTAAATGCATGGGGTTTTCAAATCATTTCATGGGCGACAACTAGAAAGTGGGCCTCATGGGGTCCAATAAGTGGTTCTGATTTAACAATAAAATGTCACTTGGCAATTGTTCATTCGAATATTTTGTCTATTAGACACAATCTCATAAAGGTGAAGTAAAGCTTTTTATCGTAATTAATAAGCAGTCTGAATCATCATGTTCATTTATCTACTTTCATGGGATTATATAAGGTTGTCATAACAAATGGGATTTCATCATCCTCCTGTTTGGTTTATTCTGAGCGTCACAAATAGTAAATTGAGCTGTGCCTTGAATTAAGAAATATACAGATGACAAGATGGTTTTATAAATGGGGCAATCAAATATCCCTTCTTTTCTACATAATTACTTAATTACACCTGCACACATCTGCAGCAATGGGGCGACCAACGTCTAACCCTTCTTTTATTTCCATATGTTATAGAGATCCTAAGCATTCCCTTAACATTCACATAATTTTCACATATGTATATAACTCACAAGAGTATTATTAACTTCAACTACTGAGCCATGTCGTCAAACGCTCCTCAAACTAACATTCTTTTTATTCATGTAAACCATCTGTCCCATGTTATTCTATTATTATTATTATTGCTATTACTTCTCTCAATATCACGGCTCATGACTGGTCAACCGCTCGTAATTCTCACTCCAATTATACAAAACATGTATCACAACAGGATTAACCTTCCACTTATTTCATGCGATTCATGAACATGACGTCATTAATTCAGATTATTATAAAGAAATATACTGATTATTACTATTTCCAAGATCATTCTAATCCGTAAATCGTGACGTTCCTTACTAGTTATTTGATATAATACACCCCTCATCTTACACAAAAATCATTTAAAATTTTACTATTATCATTATTATTATTATTATCTTGTTTCATCATAATTATTATCACACCAATTACCACATTCTTTATAGATCTCTTTCGTTTCATACACTTGAAACATCAATAAATAATCGCCATTAATCACCATTATTAAGTTATTATCGTAAATTATAATTAATTACAATGAATTACAATTAATCATGGCTAACCATCCTTGATCACCTTCAAATCTCCAAAGACCTGTCATTACCATCACCACTAAATGATGTTTACCTCAAGAAAAAGTTTACGTATTCATTCAACTCATCTTCGATAAACATTAATTATTGATAATATATTTTAATGATTCTCAAATTATCGTTCAACGGCAATTATTTTATATCACCTTAAATATTTATTTATCAGACCTATCATTCTAATCATGGCAAATTATTATTATTATTATTATTTTTACAGTCATCATCATTCATCAGGTTATTATTATTATTATTATTATTATTATTATTATTATCCAAAATTATAATAATTCCAGAAGTTACTATTTTTAAGTTTTAAGTATGTTGATTTACAATTATTTTTATGATTATTCCAAAATTGATAATTACCACAATTATTATTATGATTAACATAGAAAAATCGGATTCGATAAACCTGAATATTTATTATTATTAATATGTAAATTTCAACTAATCATTACTCAAACGATTAATTCACTACCAGTGTTAAATGGTTCAAAATTCTTAACATAAAAATGTAGCGACTCCATAACAGCGTCATTCAAAACAAAAGCATTAGCTGTAATATCTCTCGTACGTCACACACGGACTAGAATATGGTGTCCTCCACCATAAATAATAAAATTTAACCATCCAATTTCTTCATAAACTGAAGTCGACAAAATAGTGGATTCTTGTCCTATTTTATGTAATTATGTTGGCTGATGACATGAAAAGTGCGGAGAAAAATATTGCACCGAGAAGGGGTTGAATACAAGGTCTTGCAAAGCTCATGACAACAAGAACGATTAATGCAATGATCTAGCTTACATTTTCAGATAACGGTGTCCGATTGATGAGGCGGCGAATCCATTTTCGTGCAGCTGGTATAAGCACTCCTGGCTGGCGATAACATGTACCCAGATAGGCACACGCATGAGTACCGCACCACTCCCAACCGGTCCGGTCTGGCGCTACATACAATCGGCTTCCATCCTCCCCTAGCACGTTTAATGCTCCATCAGGCGATGCATATAGTTCTTCGTGGATTGAACATCTTGACGATTAACAGATATGTCCATAATGACGAATTTCGGACACGGCACACGCATGGATTTTGCAATTCGCGGTCCCGACAACGAACTTTTCGCGCTTCACAACAGTCTCTCAGGTTTCGAAGTGAAACAAAATAGTTCAACAATTTTTCTGTATTTTAGCATATACTGCAGATGACAGGCACACACATTTGAGCAGCGATATCATCTTTCATGAACATTTCCTGTTCGGCTATTCACTGACCTATCATTACCGTGGCATACTGTGGAAAATGAGTGTTGCTCTGATGTCGTGAGAAAATGTCTAGAAAGTGCACCATCTATATAAGCGATCTCCAGCTAATGTACGAGTAACTGCCCCAATTACTCAAACTAAATACCATCTGTCTTTATGAAAACCAAATATCACGCTTCAAGTCAAGTACTCCAGATACACTTGGCCTGCGTTTGTTTACCACTCGCAATGTCACTGAGTTTGACTCATACTTCACGACCTGAGCATCCACTGACCTCGGCTCGAAAATAACTAAGTCCCCAGACTCACTGGACAGTATTGCTCGGCACTCTGCTCCACTTTATCGGATTTCCTTATCGCGTGTGTTTCACTGCACTGCAACTGTCAACTGAATTCGGCACAACTGACAACTCTCTCAGCAGTTACAGCCCTTCTTATCCTCCTGGTAGGCCTTGAGCGTTGCGTCACTGACATGCGCATCATATATAAAATCACTCATTTTCCAATTACTTCTTCTAATTCCAAAATTATATTCTACAGAGATCATAGGAAAATATAAGCTTCATTCTTGTGTTGTTCTGGATGTTCTATTCTGTCTATTCTTCGTTAATATAATTCAAAATATAATACATTGTCTCGCCACTAGCGCTCCAACGGTCTCTCATGCTGCCACCTATAACACGGTCGCCTAACACGGCAAGCGCGTATTTCAAAAATAGAGGAATGGCGCGGCCTTCAAACTCGCGAACAGCACTCGCGGACAAAATCACATAAGCCACATCGTGAATTGAGCACAGCATTTAAGGATTTTCCGAGTACAAAATACTGTAGTAACAATAGTTATTTAACTGGCTTGTTAAAAATCCCATTCTGAGGAAAATGTTGTCGCCCCTATGTGTCTATAGCCACAAACCTTAAAAGAGACTTTAAATACATAACATTTTTCTTACAAACAATGTTCTCTTCCAGAGCTCAGTTTAGGTTCATTCAGCCTCGTTATGCAGCAAGAGAACAATGAAGTTTGCGTGGCTCTTAGCCTCGCTTTCATAAGCCTCAGGTTCTCTACTTTACGTGAAATATGAACAATCAGAAGTGGAATTTCAACTCGATAAACTCACATGTATTAACCAGTAGAGGTAGAGACAGGTTGACCACTGTCCCATCACGCCCCGTTTAACACCACTATAACACTGAGTGTAGGATAGATTAATCACAAGTGGCTGATGACCTTCATGGGTCCTAAAATGAAGAACCAACCACACAATTGAATTGAATAATTTGTAGTTGTTTTTCTTGTTAATTCATTTTAGGGGCTTGGAATGTCCTGGTCATCAGCCCCATGTAGTTCGGTGTGTGCGTTGAACTTGTCTGATAACCTGTATTTATGTGATGACTGTAGTAGTGAGTGTAACTGTATACGAGCCAGGGAACAAGTAGGAGCCCCGGGATTTCAACTAAGGCACAATCCCGGCATTTTTCCTGGAGGGAGTGTGGAAAAACCCGGGTAAGAATCACATTCAGTATATACACTGTCAGCGCCAGGATTCTAACCTTCGATCTCCGGTCTTGCTGCGGCTGGCCTCGTGGCTGTGGTGCACTATTTAACGAGCATGGCTACGCCATGGGACTCTAATTGAATTAGTTTAATTATGTAATAGAGTTCAATGTTTGTTCCAAGAGGAGATACGACCCTATGATAAATAAGATCATAATTCATGACGGTTAGAATACAAGTTAAAATATCTAGACAAGTAAAGTACTAGTACGACATCTCTTCCATAGGAATCGAATGTTTAAGTTACTGAACGTTAAAACATTAGTTGTTAATACCTCAGTACCATAGCAAAGGCAATTGGAATAAGTCAAATTAAGCAGCGAATTGCCAGGATATTTTCACAGCCACTTCTCCTGCGTTCGTCTGAGATATTGTTGTGAATCCTGGCAACTTCACCATCCCAGGAGTCTTGCTTACCTTACTGTTTTCCCAGACTATTTGGGACTCTGTCCCTAGTGAACCGAACCAAATGACTCGCACTCGCGACAAGTCTGAACAGTGTGCATGGGTCTGTTACCGTGTCTAGCCACCTTTGAGGTTCTGGGAGATGATGCTGTGTTTCAAACGGGCCGATCCATATGGATTGGGTGAGTACCCGTTGTAACCATTTAAAATATACAGATAAGGTTTGCTTCACGATGCTGAGTATACCCTCTTACAACCCTCTTAGACCCTGAAATCGAACCTAGACCTACGGGATGATATCCAACAGTGTTAACCACTACACCACGAGGTTGTCGAAAGATTTAGAGACAGCGAATGACGACGGGAATGGGGCAATACCTACAGTACTTCGGAATAAAGTGAAATATAACTTCCTGAAAACTTAATATCCTTATACAGCATGTTTTCCACCTTCATCAGTATTTTTGTAGCCAGTTGGGAGGCTACCCGACAAGACGGTCAAATGTTCTTCCAACACTCTGAAAACATGGCTAACTTCTAATGTTTATTTAGCTACGCCGTTATTAGCAAGCAAATGTATATCTCTGGAAGCCTCGAGCAATATTATCTTTCCACTGCCTTTTAACGATATCTCCTTGCGCACCTCTCAACATAAAAACTGACCACTTACCAGCGATGTATAACCAGCAGGCATTCCGCGGAGCTTGTAAAATTAGTTATTCAAACATGCGCTACTTGCAATATTACCATTAGAAAAATTTACCATCACCAATTGATATAAGAAGGTGAACGTAGTTAAGCCATGGCACATCGTCATTGGAATTAAAATACACAGCATATTTTGATAATTGAAATGAGTGAGTGACAGAAAAGGTTGTGGGAAGTTCGTTCACAAAACGAGGAAATAAATATCTGTCATATGGATTTGATTAATCCGCGACCCAAATGAAAGGCATCAAGAGCGCTATCGAGTTCTCACCTGTTTTAATTTAATGGACCCTTTGTTTACTTTCAAAAATAATTCCAATGGATGGCATTTTTCTATAACTCAATCCCGTTATCTGATGCAAACAATGAATACTATTTTTATGTCAAATTCATTCTCAGTATCTTCATATGGTTATTTATTTACAGTACCGGTACTTATATCTTCATCTACACTTCATGAAAGTAAGCGAAATAGACGTATGTGAAGTAGTTGCTTTATTTCAAGAGCTGGGGACATCGAGGGCACTAGCCTGTGCAATGAAAGGAAAGGAAGGAAGATTGTAGTTTTACGTGACCGTGAATCTTGTGATTATGAGCCACGGGACCTCCTTTTTACGTGGAATCCGAACCACAGGACATGGCATTTCACTTCGAAAATCTCACATGCATTGACCGGGAAGCGAACCCGGGCCGCCTTGGTGAGAGGCATTCAGCTAGACCGCTGAGCCACCACGCCCCTGTATCCTGTGCAATGGGAATAGGGAGTATCGGAAATTGGTAATAGCGCGAAATGTGTATCATTGAACTACATCATAAATAAGACGCTCCCTATTGAACATTTAGCCTACTTTCCTTGACATTCGCAATTTCATTTCTATCTTCTGTTCACATTGTGCAATAAGATTCATTTTAACTACGATGGTCAAATTCCTGCTTAATATCGAAATATCATATCGGTACACGAGATTCTTTTATTTACCAAGTTTCTTATACGAAACTACTATCTTGCCTCTTTTCGCACTTGTAGCTTTAATAGATGCTGAGGATTCTCTTTTAATATTTTATACATTCTAGGAGAAAGCTATGTTTAATGTTCAATATAACAGTTTTAAGGCTTTGAAAAGTGACTTCCTCACTTTTGGCTGCTCATTGGGCAGAATTAAAAGGAAACTCTCTCTTATATTTCGAGTTATCAATGTTAATGTTTAAGTAGTTCGCCTGACAGGAATCTTCTAACCATTAAATCAGTGCACTTGATCGTTTTACATAGTAAACGTCCAATTCGACACTAACCTCTTCCTAAGGTTCAGAACTGTACGTTTATCAGATAATGAGTAATAATGAGTTTGATAACCTTCTGAACATGGAATAACTACTTTATTATTCGGTGCAATACCATACAAAGTCGATGAATCATAGATCTTTAGCATTGAATTTAATATGTCTGATATTCGTAATGTCGACTATGTATAATAATGTTATTGGATTTAGGTCCCATTTAACTACTCTGGCTTTTAGAGACGCCGGGGTGCCATAATTTTTCCAAGAAGGGGATCTTTAACGTGCCAGTAAATCTACTGACAGGGCTCCCTCACATTTGCGTAAATGCCAGCTGAGCGCGTCAGGATACGAACCTGCAACATTGGGCCCAGCAAGCAAGAACCTTACCGCTGATCCACGCAGCCAGTGACAATTAAGTGCATCATTCACTATATCATTGTGATTATTAGTGGAACTCAGATCTCGCATATAATACTCTTCTTTCACTAAGATTTATACTAATTGTTCGATTAAATTCTAATGTATCGATTTGGATGGTATTAGAGAACGCATAGCACCCATTTAAAATGAATAAAAATGTATTCTTCTGTCTGGAGCACAATTTATCCACCATCTCTTTTGCCCAGTTTGGAAAGTTTGATAGTGTGCTATTGACTGCAAGCTTCTATATACTTAAGAGCCGTTTCATGTAATATTCAGTATGATATTCTCGTGTATTTCGGTGGAAAAGGAAGTCATACAACCATTCATGTAGCACGTCGGCTCACAGCTGTCGTAACTGACCATTGAGAAGCAACAGTTTGGCACTAGGTCAAATTTGAAGTCCAAGCTGCTGCCACACATGCTCGATTATGGAAAGGAGGACCGGTATAATGATGCAGAGAGTCAAATGACATACGTGTACGGTGGCGATGGGCATTGTCTTGTTGAAGGAATTTACAACAGTGCTGCCTCAGGAGGGGTAGAACATGGGGACGCAGGATTCTACTAACATAGCAATGAGTTTCTAGGTCTATATCACTATTTCTATAAATTAAGTAAGTTTACTGTCTGAACGTTTTGAATTTATGGCTAAAACTATGTATGTATCCCTAATGAGGTGTATAATGACCAAATATCCTTCCCGTGTTCGTAAGTTGCGCTTATCTACTCATAAGTTGTGACCTCGCAAAACTATGACAAATGACAGTGGAAGTCATACTTGGAGATTGCTAATTGGAAATTTGATGAAGCAGTAACCCAGAGGAAAGGTAATGATGAATGTAATTATGGATCGAGAGAGCAGGGAACCTGCATGGCAATAGTCAGGCTGATAAATTTATAAAAGTACTGAAAGTTATCTAAATTAACTGCCAATTTTCTACAGTTCAAATACGGTAGATGTTCACCTTAAGCAGATGAAACTTTCTATGTTGTTCTAGATCATTAGGATGAATAGAGCAATGTGATTTGTTAAGATGTTGGGAAGCTGGAAAAACTGCCAGGAAACCATTAACACGTGTCGAGCACTACAACAAGTAGGATCTGTGCTAGTGTAAATCAGACCACGTGCTCGGACTTTTAGAAGAAAACATCAGTATTGTTTTAAACAGTGAGAGGCGAGAAGAAAGTATTGAATTAAATTGTGCGAAAACCTTAATAAGAGTTTGTAACATGTGGGAAGTGTATTTGATTGGATATTATCAGATTTGGGAGCAGAGAATTGAACCGGCGTCCTTGCATGAAAACAAACACGAGGGCGAGTGAGCGAAGCAAACTGTGCTGTGAGAAGTGTAGAAATAGTCACAAAAGGTGACAATCAGTGCATTAGAAGAATAGAAGCGCAAGGCAGAAGTGCATAGTCATTTCATAATATCTGCCACAAGTAAATCAAGTGTGAGTGATTACGAAATCGAAAGAATGGCTAATTTCACCAACATATTAATTGGAATCATGAAGGCTTAAATGCATCATGCTGGAGGATGTAAAGGCACGGAGCAGAGTCACGTGGATGGCTTTCGTTGTAGGCGGGAGCGGGAATGCACCAGATTCGAACCAATGACTCCCTGACTCACTATGACAAGGTAGAATACGAGCAATTTATCCTTGATTTGGTTTAATTGATTATCAGGATAAATTACGTGCTAAACTGTATAGAGATTTTTAGGCAGGATTTATTATCGGATTTCATTGTGTCTACTATTATAAAAGTGTGTACAATTGAATTACGTGAAGGGTGTGAGGAGGTGATGTGCATTGATCCAAAGAACTTGCAAATTTTTGTGTAAAGCGGCAAAAGTGCTAGGCTAGTAGTAGCAAGCATTTGTATGATGTTCGTGAAGAGCCGACAAGGTCAGTGTTTTTTCATGAAATTAAAACAGGTAGACTAATAACACGAGCAGAGAGGGGAGACAGGAGTTGACTAGTTTTCATGGCCTGTTTGAGAAGCCGTGAATGCAAATGACCTAGGTAAACTTAAGGTTATTTGGCAGGCTGAGAATTGAATATGACAGAAGTGTTACACGAGATGCCATGATTTTTAAATAAATGTTATGCAAGCTACTGCGGAGTCATTTTTATTTGTATGTGAACAAAGTTGAATAATGCTTGATGAAATATGTGAGTAGAACGTCATGATAGATTTTGTGTGACATAAATGTGAGGGTTAGGGTCATACATATTTAACCATGATTGCTATAATTGAAGTATCAGTGGAAAGCCACTTTGATTATTAATGTTAATGAATAAAATGGTGGAGTATTACAGTGCTATGAAGAGGTCATTCACAGACACAAATTGGAGGTATTATTCTGTTATGTGCAGATTATGTACAATGGCTAATGAACAGCTGAATGAGTATTTGAGATGACGTCATGATATTGCTAGTGGATGTTTGAAGTGAAAATAATAATCGATCAAATTAAAATATAGGTAAGTATATATAAGTAATGTCATATTGTAAAAGAAAATTTATTTGGAAAGTATTCTGAGAAGAAATTAAACTATTTTTCAAAGTAGAGACCATCAGATTCTATGGTCTTGAGCCATCGTTTAGCGAGGTTTCTTATCCCGCGATGGTACCAGTCTCTGGGTTTTGATGGGAAGAAATCGGCAAGACTCACTTCCACAGCTCCAAGGATTTCAAAATTCCTTCCACGGAAGAAATTGGCCATGGAACGAAACGTATGGTAATCTGAAGGCGCAATATCAGGGCAGTGTGCTGGATAGGCTAGCATCTCGACTCCTTCCAATTCCTGATTTGTTTCCATGGTTGTTCATGCAGTATGAGGTCTCGCATTGTCCTGCTACAAGAGAACTCTATTTCGGCACACTATCTCTGTCTCAAAATTTCATGAACTCGTTCCAGTCGTTGAGAATAAAGATCCCCATTGACTTCACGTCCATTTGGAACAAAGTCCCAGTGAAACACTCCTTCAAAATTCCAGCAGACGCACAACATCACTTTGGGGCCAAACCGATATTTTTAACGATAATTTTGACTGGTTGACGAGGACTGAGCCACTGCTTCGAGGCGTCAGCGTTGCGGTAAAACAGTGGACCCATTTTTCATCACGTTTGATAATTCTTCAGATAAATCTATCATCCATGGGGTTACCGATAAGCTGACGACAGATATTCACTCTACGTTGAGCCTGTTCAGGGATAAATTCATGAGGTACAGATCTACAGCTTCTGTTTGACTTTCCAAGTTTCTTAGTCTGGAGATCAATGGTATCTTTGCATGATACTTTATCGTAATATACGCAATTCTAGTCATGGCATCCTGTAAATAGCATTGGCGAACCAAAGATAACCAATTGTATCTTAAAAAACACCAAACTTAAAAAACGACATTACTTATGAGACGTCCTAATATTATCTCAGGGAATAAAATCACCTAAAATGATACATAATTAAGATGTTGTGGTTGTTGTTGTTGATTTTGGGGGGCTTTGTGACATCGTGGGCATGTAGCCCCGTGTATTTCATTGTGTGTAGAATTTGTCTGATAACATGTGTGACCGTGATGTCTGTAAGCCTACTAGTGTGTATATTTGTAATTGAGGTGGGATTTGGGTAGGGAGCGGCTGTGGCCCTACGTTACGTACCATCACGGCACCTGCCTGGAGGAGAAGTGGGAAATACAGTAAACTTTTTCCAGGACGGCTTATTCTCAGGGTTGTCTCACGAGGCTGAGTGTACCCCGTTCCAGCCCTCAGACCAGAATTAAATTTCTTGGCAGAGCCGGAAATCGAATCCGGGCCTCTGTGGTGACAGCCAAGAATGCTAACCAATGCGCAACACGGCGGACACATAAATAAGACATGATGGTAAGATTGATATACTGTAGATATAAATTTAAACAATCGCTAATATATAAAACACTATGGAAGTAAACCTAAACAATGCAAAGGTTCAGCCAATTTAATAATAATAATTCCTCAAATGACGTAACAAAGTCACCATTAGGAAACCTAATAGCGAGACCAATTGGAATTGAGATTACCAGTGCTATGACGTGAAATGAGAAATGGTTATAATGAAATGAATTGATTAAACGACATGGTCATGAGGTTTGTTACATATTATTGTGCATGTGTAAATATGTTTTTGAGCAAAGTACAGTTTTATAATAAGTAAAGTTGTAGAGCGTCTATTTAATTATTCTACATGTGGTAATTTCTTCAACCTGTGTTCGATAATCTACCAGTCTCATATGAGCTGGCTCATCCTTCCATTCTACAGTACTTTCAACCAACACCCGCACAATAAAAAGTTCAGTTATAGTGTTTTATCTTCCTTGCGTTTGCAGTAGTAAATAGGGCAGTTCGAAAATCAATAGTGAACTGACTTTCAAAACACTGAACTATTTTATTGTACCCCTTTAAGGTTAGTGCTTTATCTCTAATAATTTGCTTACAATTTTGAAGTGTAACTTCTTCTTTCCTGAGTGGCTTCTGCATTTACCAGACCCTCCCGAGGTTTCAGTGTACCATTACGTAATTCCTTCAAAAACTTTATAACCCTCTTATTATTAGTGCTTGGGCACTGGCCGCATAATAATGATTCATGTTTTAATTTATTCATCGTATTGAGGTACAATTGTGGTACAGTTTAGGTAGGCCAGTGGGCCGCGTGATGTTGCAAGTTGACAGAGGCAGGAAGGCAGTTGGGCAAAAGGGAGATATTAATAGCCAGTTCCTGGAAGACAGGCGAATGAACCTTGACGCGAGGCTTGGGCTCTTTGTGAGTGAGGACAAGACAGAGAAAGGAGAGCTTGGATGAGTAGGGATGGAAGATGTTTGTGAAGTCAGGTAGGCGTGGTGATGGAGCTAAATTAACGTGCAATGCTTGAATCAACGAATCACCGAGATGACGCGTTCCAGTGGCGGGAAAGTGGCATCATATCAGAATTGGAGGGAATTACTTTCTGATTTAATTAGCGAACGGAATGAGGTCCGCGTACCATGCATGTGACCTGCGCGAAAAATGATGATCAACGATACCACACACAAGTCTGTAGCTCAACTCCTTCGATTAATTATGTTTGTGCCATTTTCATATAAATGAGACCACGATGCTAGCCTGAGACACACTATTTTTAAGTCTCTGGGGAGACAGGTTGCTGTCCGAGTACCCTGATTTTCAAGTCTCGTTGGAGACAAAGTAATGTTTGTTTGAGTCTCAGTGGAGGCATTTAAATACGTCGAATGAACTTATACATTTCAAGTCAGACTTCGGGTCTGGACAGCATTAACATTGTGATAACTTTAAATATTTGTAACTATGAATTTTGCGAGTGCAAGTGCGTGTGAATCTAGGCATTATTTTCATTAGGGAAAAGTCTACGTTATAAATTGCACAGGACTGTGAGTGAAACTAGTAGCTCATACGGCAATTTTAGAAGGTTAATTAGTGTATATTTGTATATTTGAACAATTCTCATCTTTACGAAGATGGTCACATGGTCAAAAACTGGGATGATATCCTAACAATCTACATTGGAGATGGTGATGGCTGAGTAGGGAGATCCTGTTGGGGCCATGTCTTGTGACATACGCTGATTTAAGACGCAGAAACGATTGAGTACTACAAATTGAATTATTTCTATATTGTTGATAGATTTTGGTCTGGAACTGTATATAATTTAATTTAGATTTTTGCTTGTGTTTTGTCTTTTTTTCTTTCGATTTTGATGATAGGGTTGGTTCCGACACTCATCTGTAAATGTAGAATGACGCCTGACTATTTGTTGTTTTCTTTTTGTAAATATTTCAGTGTAATGTTAATCCAAGTGCCGCGTGTACTTAGGAGTGATAATTTGTTTTTGCGGAACATGAGTTGCGGACCGTGTGACAGGTGGGGCGTTATTAGGATAATTTAAGAACAGTGTTTGAGAGGAAATTAGCTATTTTGGTTGCCGTTTGAATTCAACAGACTGTATTATAATTTGAGTTTGCCTATTGCAATCATTTTAGGAGGACCGTCTGTTCTCTAATTTGGTAAATTAATTCTTTTGTTGCAGTGTTTGTCGAGTCTATGATCTGGTGCACTTCGTGTGTGTGGAAATTATTATGCATATTTTTTTAGGTATGTCAAATCCGGATGTGTGCGATGTGTGTCAATATGTGTGTTGTGTCAATTGTGTGTATATTTGCGAGGAGGAAACGGCTATGACCTTCCTTGACTGCAGCAGTATGGGCGTCAAATATTGCTCTACGGAGACTCTGTACCAACCCCGACGAGGTTCTTTAATTATATGTGAATTAACGGAACTATTTAGTATTTGGTGACCCACTTGGTATTCTTCGGTTCTTGGAGCCATGCGTTAGGCTGGCCTAAGAGATTTTCTGACACACACATCATTTTACTGGAGTACAGTAGAAAGTCTACGTTCTTGGTGACATGCGGTAGTTGCAGGCCTGGGATATTTGATTACGCATAGGGTTGTTGACATTTGACAGGTGAGATCCACACCGAGCACAGATCTATAGATTAGGCGCGCTAATGAGTAGGGAGGGTTGGCAGGTCCTATCCTAGACAATTTTAGAATGCTTGTTTAGTTGAAACTCTGATATATTTAAAGGGTCAGATCCCCACGCACGACGGTAGTCTCATGTCTCGTTAAAAATAAACATTTGTTTTGTTGTATATAACTGCCTCTGGGTAGTGTGATTTAATATTTCCATTGAATGTTTGATTTGTATTTTGACACCATGTGTGTGTTTGTATAAGGTGACGGCGGTCATCAGTTGATGTCAGTTAGCGTAGTCACGTGAATTCATACTTGTTTTGATTCTGTGAAGTCCTGTTTAGGCATTTATTCGTGCCTCTGACACTTGATAAAGATTTCGACCGGAAATCTATGCTGTAGTTTATTAAATCTAGCGAGTGTCGGGTATTTGTATTTATTTTGTGTAGATATACTGTGTGTTCCCATGACATGTCTATCTTCTCATATACGGATCCGCAGCTTGTCAGCTGATGCCTATAGTCGCGGATCACGTATAATATAGTACTTCTTCAATTTTCTGTTTGCTCGTCGCATCACCACACATGGGTTGAAGGAGATGGCAGGACCATTGATGGCCTAATTTTAGGGCAGTCTCATCAGAGAGATTTTTGTTTGTTTTGATAATTGTCATTGAATTAATTTGAGGGTGTAATATGGGAGATGTTTTATTCTTGTTTTTATTTGTTTATTGATCTGAAATTAAATTTGTTTAGTTAAATCTTGGCTTCACTTTTCTTTCTTTAGTTGATATTTTGACCTATGTTACCTTGTTATGATAAGCAAATTTTATAACAACAACGATATGGACCGAAACACTTCCCTGAAACTGAGACTCATTACGTTTTTTTTACAAGGGTTCATTACATATATTTTTATTGGAGTCAATATTCCTCTTATACCCCAAACTAACTGCATTCTAGCCAAGCTGAATTTTCTATTTAGCTTTAAATTTATTTATTGTTAGTGTATTCATCAATGAGCATTCCTTCTATAACTTTTTTATATCAAATTCTCAATAATAGTGTCTATAGCTGAAATACATATGAACTTGTAAATTCTCCGTTCTACAGATCCTTTATGCTCCTTCCAACTTTGCAATTTGGTCCTATTGCCTCGATCAATCTTCCATCGCACTTTACATTTCTTTTTTGCGTGATTCAGCGGTAAAAGGTTTGTCTTGAAACTGAACTCAGACTCGGCTGCTAGTTCGAATCCGACCAAGGACACGGATGTGTGTGTACATTGTCTTTAATTGTAATTTCATTCAATTTCTCTGATACAATATAGCCAACACTTTACACTCATCTGTCATCTTCATAACGGGAGTTGTTTTTTCATTTATTAAACGTGGACATCGTCGTCCTTTTCACATGTACTTGGATGTGTGTATAGAATTTGTCTGATAACCTGTGATTTTGTGGCGTCTATATTAGTGTGTGTATTTGAAATTCAGCTGAGTATTGGGAAGGACGCGGCCGTTGGCTTAAGATAGGAACCATCCTGGCATTTACCTGGAGCAGAATTAGGAAACCACAGAAAACCACCTCTTCTCAGTTGCGCCTCGCAGGGCTGAGTGAGTGTAGCCCATTTTAGCACGTAGATCTCAATGAAATTTCTTAGCAGAGACGGGATTCGAACCTGGACCTGTGGGGATGACAACTCTTACACCACAAAGTTGTCTACAACAAGACACATAATGCAAGTAAGAATGAATTCCAGCTGGCTGTATGGCTAAAAAAGAACGAAAGTTTACCAACATTTCTAAAATACTTATTTTGTTTAAGAATTTGTTTTCTGGTTGATAGTTTATCTCTCTTATTTAACAGTTTAATGTTTATGTTTAACACAACAAGTGATCTGCCTTTCGGTTCTTAATTCTAATCAGAACTATATACTGGGTGCAAATTGTGAAATTACACGTATGTTGGCCAAAGAAGGTCTGACAGTCCAGACATAACTAAGCTTATCTTGTCACCAGTCTCCCGGACGCTATTCTTGTTAACCTTACAACGTTAACCCGTCATCGACGGGAACGCAGAGGTAGTACGACATAAAATCATACCTTATGAATTCTTATACAATGGATCCTGCAGTACTTAGCTAGGTTACAAAGACACGTTTCTGCCATTGAACAGTTACAATTGCTTGATGTAAGGCAATACTTTGGATGTTTTAATATCACAATTTGATGTCTAAAGAGATATTTGTCTAGTCAACAGTAGTATTTAGGATTGAAATCCAAAGTTTTCTAATTTGGTATTGCACAGTTGATGATTTGACCATTTAATGATTCCACGAGGTTGTAAGTATTAAGGTCTGAGTGATAGGTTAATTCAGATTTACAAGCCGATGATTTCAGATTCGAAAGTTCTTTTGGGATGTTTTAGTCAGTTTTTGGGTTTTCTAAGCTGTGTATTTTCTAAGGTTGACAATTCCACAAACTGATCAACAATTGCGATAACCATACAATGTACAGATCGGTGCGCAACAATGTATAGATGACTCTTTTGAGATCAAGTAATCGATAACTGAGGCTCTAATGGTGTCTATGTGTTACCAACTGTTGAGGGTGAAATTTCTTCGGAACATACATTTCTGTGAGTTCGAATACACAACATCAATTTATAGGAAATTTGAAAGTTTCATTGTGCTCTTGAAATGAACTGTCAATAGACTCCTTGGATGCCTGGAGCTAATCTTTCTAGTTGACACCCGTCATGAGTATAAAATGATGATGAAGACGCCAACACCAACCAATTCCCGAGCCAGAAAAATCAACCCTAGGAGATTAAAATCCTCACGGCACGGCTGGAAATCAAACACGGGACACTTGGGCCAAAGCCTAGCATGTTATCCATTTAGTTATGGAACCTTACGTTATGTTTTTGTTTTAAACTGATTGTGTTAATGCACGTACATATTGTGTGGAAGGTCCGCTACTCTTCCCATCAAAGACAATGAAAGCATTCACAACATTCAAGGTGGCGTAATCAACGTAGGTATCAAAATTGGTTTCATATTATGTTGTTCAAAGTTGGAGTAGCCTGCCACCATCAATCACGTACATGCTCTGACTTGGAAGCGCTAAACTGCTTCTCAGATCCAGCGGTTTCCCAAATTCCAGTTGCTAATGACTTCTTGTTTGTTTTACGAAAGATTTGGAAGAATTTCAATAAGGAAGGTGGGTGTGGACACACGGCATTCTCTTCAAGCTAAAATTGCCTGGCACTGGAATAGTAAGGGCAGATAAATATAGACCTTCTCTCATCAATTTCCACTGCTGGTTTACGGGACATGTTCTCAGCTTTACCTTACTTTGAAAAGGTTTAAGAATCTGCTGCTTTTCCCGTCATGTCGATGAGTATGTGCAAACTCAACTCTTTGGCTGCATCAACATTCATCCCGGTAGAGGCTGTCATCCCAGTTACGATGTTACGCAAATCACTCGCTTCTTCAAGAGTTCTAACAGTGCTAGAAGAGAGATGATGATCTGTGTGTCCAAAGTAGCTTTCAGTGTGCGTGATTGCGTCGATTCAACAGGCTGTTCGCTTTTAGAGTAGGTAAAGCCGGTAAGACTTCTGTATGTATGGACTCAGCAAACCAAGCATAGAGAGACATTGATAGCATCCTGATAGGTCACTGGGTATCTGCCATGTTCCGTCCCCGTGTGCAGTCTCCAGTAGTTTTCAAGTTCCACATCAATGCCTGTTCATTCACCAGTTAGGTGCAAGCCTCGCCCACTGTTGGTCATTTCATTTTATTAGCCCCTTATTCGGCTCCGTGGCTAAATGGTTAGCGCGCTAGGCTTTGGCCCAAAGTGCCCCGGGTTCGATTCCTGACCGAGCCGTTAGGGATTTAATCTCCTGGTTAATTCCCGTGGCTTGGGGACTTGGTGTATGTGCCGTCATCATCATCATTTCATCCTCATTACGGCGCGCAGGTCGCCCACGGGCGTCAACTAGAAAGACCTGCACTTGGCCTCTCCGGAGGCCACACGATCATTAAAATATTAAACATTAGCCTCCTTTACATTTTTGAAATAACATTTAAGTAGACACAACAAGGTCATCAGCGAAACAATTTCAAGGTGGCGGCCGTGTGAATCATGAAAACACTATAATTCATAACTTATAGTCTGATGAATCAATGTTTACAGTATTTGGCATTCACAGTTTTATATGAGGACCCTCTGTTACGAACATTATGACTATAGGACTCTGAATATTACCCACAGCCGCCATATTTAAATTATTAAATATACTAACAACTAACACTATATAAACAAAAGCTCAAATTAGCATTGGTGTAGAATTAAATAGGCCATGGGCTTTGTGTGCTAAAGACAAATGAACACGCGTGCTATATATTCGAGATGGTGGCTGATTATATTATTAAAACTTTAAAATTAATAACTCAATTAACACGAATCTTTGTATGAAGGGAGAAACTCATACGAAATCTCGCTTTCATTAGTCATAAAGACTATCACACTTCATATAGTAGGCAGCCGACTTCTTGAATATATAAGACATTAATACCCGACAATCCACTATTTTTCACGGTTTCAATGACGAATCACAGCAAATATGTGGTCTCACATACAAGGTTTTCTCTGGACAAGGAGCACGATAAACGATTCCATACATTCTAAATGGAGGATAGGCTCACTTTTCTAATGTTCCAGTCAATTCGTCTGGTTTACAAATCGGAACTACAACGAAGCTTGCTAACCGGGGAGTCTTGTATAGGGCAAAACACTTGACTGTCATCTATAACCCTTGATAAGGACAAAGAGTTATAACTATACCCATGTATTAAGGAAAAGTTGGACTAGAGTTCTTTACTGAACATCTTGTTGTAAAACAGACCATTGTCAAAATTTGAGTGCAGATCGGTGTTCAGTGTTTGATTGTCAAGTATGTATATTACTTGCACGCGAACTGTAATGAGAGTGTGTCCTGTAACTGGAAGTACGGTAACATGCCAGTGAAAGTTTAGGTAGACCCTAGGTAGCAATTCCCTGTTCTCTCGGCACGAATGAAGCAATTCAGAAGGGAAACAATTTGCTTATATTGGAACCTTAACGCTGCAGCTCGACTATATTCTTGTTGTAACATATTTATTTTTTTCTTTCAAGTATTCAATGTAAAGTATCATAGGAACGGGAGCAGGTTACGAATAACACTTTCTATATACGATAAAACACAAATAATCACACATTGATTACAATGACAAGATTTTTCGTGGGCAAATTTGGTGAATATTGTGTGTGTGTTGTTCAGCTCATTCTTACCTAACTTGTTGTGCCAAAATCATCATTCTGTATTTCCTTTCCTAAATTGACTGCACAATACATGGAATATGTGTGGCATGCAACATTATAAATGCGTAACAAATATTATGATATGTCCTTGAACGACTCGTTATAGACCTAATATTCCTTTTTGTTCTGTTTGTCTCAATGAGTTTAATTGTTATTGCTTACTTTGGTTCGTCATTTAAAGATTTGGGAAATTTTAGTCATCAGTACTTTGAGTGCGTATCCATTAACTGGGTGGGAATCATACCCACTACCTTTCAGTTAGAAGCTCAGCCAGCGCCTCTACTGACTGCGATAGTCGGCCCGCAAATGTGTCTTGTAATCGATTGTAATTTGGTGACTGTGGTCGATATTAGACTGTAGTCTTTCGCGCCTAGAACTAGGATAAGTGTCTGGAACTTGGAGCAATGATCCCAGCAGTTGCTTGCAGTATATTCACGAGATTGGAACCATTGATCTTCAGATTGTACGACTTCCCATTCTTGTCATAAGGCTGGCCTTCCCCCACATGGCTCTATGAGATGTTTAGATTTAGAGGACCAGTCAGACGACATGCTAAGACGTACAGTAGGTAGAATAGACAATACGCATCATGTGTTGACGTGAGTGAATATTTTTCGCTCCCTAACTTCTCTTGTCATAATTAAGTTTGGCGAGCCCATGATATTTAAACGTTGAACGTGCTATAATGCATGATATGACACTGGTTTGATAGACCGCTTTACCTCAACACGACCCGTATCTTGTGGTTTGCGTTAGCTATCCAAGTCTTCAGAGCAAGTTTCACCATTACTGTACCGGTGCGTCCTCTGTTAGGAAGAAGTGTTTCAATTAATTAACCTCCCCTTTGAGTTAAATGATAGTAGAGTCATGTTACTCTTTGAGTACACGACAGAACAGTGGGAACTGAGAACATGACCTCCCTCCTACTTAAACTGGCTTGTTTTTCTTTCGCTGAATCATGGCACTAGGTCACATTCAACGCTTAAATCAAGCGCGGCCATGTGTAATCTTGTTGGTTTCTTTCTTTATTTATTTATTTATTTCCTTCTTTATTTCTCTCTCTCTCTCTTTGTATATTTACTACTGTGGAGGGTAGCAGCTATCACTAGATATCTACTGTGTGTCACAGGAAATGGGTGTGAAGTTCGATATGTTTTCTGAGGTAAAGGATACGTAGTTTCTGATTTACCTATATACTGTATCATTCATGGATATTCTTCATGTACAGTGGACCATAAAACCGTTAAGACAAAACAAACTATATTCTACTACAATACAGCAGTAGCGTAATTATTTTAGTGTAAATTTGAACCTCAACACAGTGATCAGGTACTGATGATGGCCACTTGAGGGTCCAAACGCGTAATCCTAAATTGCCCCATTTGATTTTGATAGTAAATTAACTAATACATGTATTTTTTTCTAGGATTGTATTTACATATTTGTATCTTGTACCCCGGCCATTCATTGGGCACAGTCGTGTTGACCGACTGAAGAGCTTCAAATGACAGTGGACACCAATCAAAATGGTTTTTCTTCTCTGAAGAATGTGCATAGAGTGTAGCTCAAATAAAGAGACTATGTTTCCACTGACTTAAAATGTTACGAGTACAGAAATATTATTCATGCTCATAATCATACCCGTTGGATTATATGCGCCCCTATCACGAAATACAGAGTCATCTCGCAATAATATAACCAGCTACCTACTAAGGTCAACGGACAGAATATTAGTCTAACACTAGTAGATTTGGATGTTATTACACTAGTACCAGGCGGTCATGCGACCCTTCACAGCGAAACAGTGTGTCAGTCTTAGTGAAGCAACACGAACCGTTTAGTGTGGTCCATCGAGTCGCGATTTTGACTGTTTTAAAAGTTATGCAAGATATAGAGCCATGAGCGCGTGGAGTGTGTAGTTCATACCGGAGGTAGTTCTGGGTTATTTTTGTGCCATGACTTGGGCCCATTCATTCAGGTTCTGATTTACCAATATACTGTATCATTCATGGAGCTTGAACGTGAACCAACATTTTTACTTCAACGCCCGATGACCTTCATGTTGAGCAAGATGTGGTCACACATTTTCCAAAATGACAAGAGTCGTGCTCACAGTGCTTCACGCATATGTGACTGGTTGGATGTACACAGTGACACCCCGTCGCATCTCTACTGGCCCGATAAATCTCCTAACCTTAATACAATAATACAATAGAACTATTTCGCACAGTGGGCGTAACACTGAGATTAGAATCCACACAATGCGTTGGCTTCTCGTGATCTACCGGTGTTGCACGGTATTATAACGAATTCACTAGGGAGTGACATTTTTTTCCGGTAAGTTTGGTTGATTCGGCACCATTGACTCGATTAAAATAAGTGAATAGTCTGGCTATGGACCATATCTCTCGACGAAATGTTACTGGAATCTCTTGTGCCCATTCCCATTGCAGCAGAGTACTCTATCATTGTGGATCAGCACGGCGAACATCGCTATGAGAGTTTTCCAGGATGTGCTCTACTGGATACACTTAGGGTCAGGCGAACGTTAGTCTTACAATGCGTGTAAACTCTACACAACACCTAGGTCACCAATGGAGAGAAAACCAAGCTGTGATAATGTCAACTGCTATCGATTACCTACTCTGAAGTCGTCTGAGTTGGTACAAAAACTCTTCCAGTTCTTCGTTTGTCATCTAATTCCTACAAGTCATCAGTCCGTCTGCTACGTACAGGTTTATCCTCTTTCTCTACTTTCGCCGGGTGCGTCGGCGACCTTGTAATCTACTACGCCAAAATGTGACCTTGGCAAGTGATGCCAGACAGATTTAAGTGTTTGCAGAAATAACTATTAACTCCGAAGATTAACTCCACTAACTACAGAATTCAAAGTTAAGTACCAAACTTTTCCATCAACCATCAACGTTGGTACGCTAATTGTACAGTGCTTCATCAATTTACAATACAATATTCATTTGAGGCTAAATGTCCCGACACTTTGGTAAGAATATATTTCAACAGATGGCAGCATAAGCGAAGCTGAATTTATTTATTTATTTATTTTTGTATCGAAGGGGAGCTCCGATCTGCGATATGAAAACTGCTATGCACTCTGTCTAGTAGCAGAATTGATATTAATTCATTGCTTACTGTTTAATTTCAAAAACAGAAAAGTTGCGGTTTGTTTTTCAAATATTTGATTAAAATTCGAAAGAAAACGGGTAATACGAAAGTTGAGTTTTACTCACTAATTCCAAAGACGCATCGAAAACCTAAATCGGTTGAATAGAACCGTCGGGATCACTTTGGGAAGTTTGTGAATAAAACTGTTACTGTATTTGCAACAAGGCGCGGCAGTAGAACAAGGTCATGGAGAGCGGGTTGGTGTAGGGTTGGGGGGAGGGGAGTGGAGCTAGAGTTATTTGAGAGAGTGACAACCTTGCCAGACGGTATGGAATTCCCGAGCATCTTGTCCAATATTGCGATTGACTGTGCTGGTTAGTTCTGAATTATTGTCAAGGTCTGGATATTTCTGAGTGATCCTTTGATATTTTACCAGTTCCTAGTTACGAATTCTTGTTTTTAGTTCATCGATCTCATTAATTACTTTTTATTTAATTTATTTTACCTGCAACAGTATTATTTTTAATGCCCGTGAGGTGTTCTTTATGTTCTTTATGTTTTGGACAGTATTTCTGGTAGAATAGATTTTTTTCTTTTAGTCAATTTTACCCTCCAGGTTGGTGGTTCCCACGGACTCAGCGAGGGAACTCACCACTACCGCCTTTCCAGGTAGTGTCCTAGAGCAGGGAACCCTTGGTCAGATTGGATACAACTGGGGAGATATGATCAGCACTTCACCCAGGCGGTCTCACCTGCAAAGCGAACAGGGGCCTCATGAGGGATGGGATGGGAAAGGAAGATTGGGATGGATATGCAAGGAAGAGGGAAGGAGGCGGCCGTGGCCTTACAGTAGGTACTGCCCCCAAAAATTGAGTTATTCTGGGACAAAATGAGAGTATTTTCCGTCCCCATGATAAAATTTAACCAGCAAATATAAATTCTGGAAGTGTGACACAGGAGGGTCGTGTTACAAGCTCGAGGCCTTGGGAGAGCCCGATCACGTGACATATTGCACAATAGACGCTTCTAGAAGGCTGAAATTGGCATAGCAACAGTGAGTTTGGAAATAAATATTATAAAAATTGTTATAAATTATGCTGTTGGATCCCAGCTCAGAGCCAATGAGAAGAGGTCTTATTGAAGACGGGATCAACTTCAACTACATAATTTGGTGAAATTATGCACTTAGGCCCTTAGAAGAAGATTTTCTTACTTGGTAATGAAGGGAATATTAAAAGAAAATATGTCTGATACTTCAGAAACCGCAGATCGGTTAATCTACGCAGTAATAAGCATTAGTAATCTACGCGCTAAAATTATGGTGGGATATTGATATGGCCGCCAAAATTTCGACTTGGAGGGGAAGATCCAAGGATCGAGGATCTTATTCCAGCAGTCTTTGAAGAGTGAGGAAGTGTTTTTATTGGGTTAACGGAGATCCCAAAGCTTTGTCCGAGTGCGACGACTGTCGACTCGTGGAGACGCTAGGTTAGCAAGGTAGAACGTTGGAGATTACCGCACTTCCATTTTAAGTGAAGTTGTGAGGAACATTGAAAACAGTATATCTCTTATACTGTATAATCGAGATTAGAGTTCAACTAAGTGAACATAGAGAAAGAACAGGTCGAATACCACATTCTGCTGAAAGTCGAGCGTTCTAAGATTTACCATTTCGACAATATAAGCCTGTTAGGACAGATTTTCAAAAGTGTTGGAAATAAAGCTGAATATCATTTTAGTTGCAACGTGAAGTTGGCGAACGCAGTTCAAGTGAACAGTAGCAAAGAACTTTTAACATTGGCGCAGCAAATAAACATTATCATAATGACTATCATTATTCTTCAAGTGGTTTCATTCAACATAATTAACATTGTTGATATGATGAACTAAATAGTTATGCGCCAGAGACATATTCGATAACAGAAGTTATGATACAACGATGGAACTTCGTTAGACGACGTATTCTTGAATACAGACGTAGTGTACGGTCCATCTTGTACATTTTCGTCAGTCTACGAACACTAATGTAACATCAATTAGCAATAGAAATATTTCATTCACCATCTATATGAATATTTCTATAAATTATTATCCAATGATGAGGCTGATATATATTTGCGACGGAGAATGAAGATTCTATTAAAGAGATTTGTCAAGATGCTATGGTAGCCCAGCAACAACAGAAGAATTTGCCAGAAGGATGCCGTTCGAGCCCAGGCGAATGTTGGTGAATTCCGGAGAGGGAACGTTTTCCTATCTCTGAGGTCGCAGATCCGAGGTTCGAATGCAGATCCATCTCAGTATCTTGAACTGAGGAAACATCTAAAGTATTGTGTGAATACTTACATAGATCTTCAAGTTTTCGTCCAAATAAGGTAGCAGTGTCTCTTATTTTTAGTATAGAGCTTGATTAGTGACATTCTGAGCCGTCGTTCTTACTCCATATTTTCACATTTCATGTATTTCAGCGTTTTCTTGTATTTTACATTTCAGATGTGTGCTAAGATTTTTATGCTTCAAGATTATTTAGGAGATGATTGCCTTTCATCTATTTTTCAAATTTTATTCTACGGATCAGTTGTTGAACTGACAATAAGAATTTTGTTTGAGGAGTCAGATTTCCTTATAGAAGACTAGTCGTTTCGACTATCGAATTTTTAATAATGTTATTTAAACCAAGTATTCAGACATTGTGTCATAGCTTCATATTAAATTGTTTTAAATTTAATTTGAGCACTTTAATGTAACAACATCGAACTTCAAGAGCAGAAGAAACATCGAATGATATTGTTATATCATTATTGTACATAAACTTTCGACAATCTAGGAAATACTAGTCGTTTGATAAGACTGAAGTCTTAATCCTTATATACATTCTTTTTGTAGAGTGGAAAAACATTATGACGTTGACAAACCTTTTTATTATTTGTAAAGCTGAGAGCTTTGTTCATTTAATATGTTAGAGGAAATATCTTTTGTAGAAGATTATTCAAATCATTGGCTAGGAATTCAAAGCTTGTTTATCCCGGAAGATTGAATTCTATTTGACACTATAAATAGCATGTGTGTTATTTTACACTATTTGTGTGATATCACGTCATTATGTAGACCTGATATTACAACGATATACAATTTAAAGCTTGATAAGTGAGGTGAGACAGGAGTATTATTTTTATTACATGTATCTGCGACAGACGAGTTAACAGTTTATTATCTTTTTGTGTAGTAAACTTTAGGAGGTCAATCACGACAGTCTAATATCGTTCATTACGATTGGAAGTTTCGTTTGAAGAACATAAGTATGTATAATTGTAGATCAGTAGTCATGTGAAACGATACTGAGGGTCATGCCGTTATTTGAGAAAAGTTCCTACAGAAGAAATGTTAATATCAATTAATCCATTTTGGTTATTGTTTAACATTGTGGATGATAATTGTTTATGCCATATATACTGTTATATGAGGATTTGTAGAGCTATGGAGTGCTCGTGCGAAGGAAGTTACGCATTTTATGGGAAGTCAATGAAATTATTGTTCTTGGATAAGAAAAGGCATGGATCATGATAAGAGTCGTTGTATACAAGTAGTCCAGTTCATGTGAAGTAACGTTTTAGCTGTGTTGACAGAAGGGTTTTAGCGAAAATACAATTAGAGAACGATTGTCTACTCATGTCAATGATACCATTATTATATTTTTTAAACCCGAAGTTATGTAATTACGTACAGTTAACCTTTGTCAGTCGACTGTATTAGACCGACATTGTAATGCAACCTATATAAGCCAATGTGTGAGCAGTATATGAAAACTACAGAGTGTGAGAAACTGTTTATGTGAAAAAACAGTGTAAATAATTAATTGAGAGTTATATAGTAACTGAGAATCCAGAATCTCGAATGTAACGTGTTAGCAACGTTAAATATTGTCTATTTTTATGAACAAATTACCTGTAAATATTTTTCGGAAATGATTTAATTACTTAAATAATTTTAATAGGATTTATTAATCGATTGTTTTGGAATAGCGTGTGTTTTGTGAGCGGATGTCTTGTATGGATGATTGCCCACTGTTAAGAGTGAATGTTGAACCGAATTGGTCTAGAACAATTGCGGGGTGCGAATGAAAGATTGTATGAAGATTTCAGGATGATTGTTAAAGGAATATAGAAGTTATGAGCATTTTTGTAAGATCTGAATGTAAATTTTATACGTGTATTTTAAACGCACACAAGGCAGTCTCAATACAAGCCAGACAGAATGATTCACCGTTAGGAGTGGAGAGCTTGGTGTGACATAATGTGAACAGGTGGCGACTCACAGCCTTGTATAAAATGTAAGTAGTTCTGAGCGCAACGCTATGCTAGCGCTCATTGATGAAGCAAGCCAATGCACATGAGTTTCCTGGACGCGTGCCAATGAAGGTAACCTGTTGTCAGGAATGCCATGAATGTAAGAGCCTCTGTTAAACGTTTTTCTTTACGTAGTGTAGGCCTAGTTATGCCAAGGCTTTTATGCTGATATTTTCACACAGCAATGTAGTAAGATGTGTTGTAGAAGAGAAGTGTTTATGATTGTATGTGTTTTATGTTGTTATATTAGTTTATTGCTATTTTGTTTCTATTGGATTAGTTTACTATTGTTAATAAATTTATTCAGTTCGTTATCTGTCGTCGTTGACACGTGATTCATTTTAAATATAAGGATTAGAGTATTGTGGATGTATTGTAGGCGAAGCTGAGTTCCCAGTCCCCGAGACACGTAAGTAAAAGTAAGTGTGCCCCATGTAGTTTGTTGTTTATTCACAATATTATTGTAACTGCTGTATGTAAATCCCTAAAGACCATGTTGGAGCGATTTCTAATGTAGTAATTTGCCGGTGCTGTTAGAAATATGCGATCCAGCTGGGGCAATGGATATTCCAAAAGGCTACTTTCCGGATTTACGGGTACAGTACCATCCCGGCATTTGCCCGAAGACGAAGTGGGAAACCACGGAAAACCACTTCGAGGATGGCTGAGGTGGGAATCAACCCCCTCTACTCATTTGTACTACCCAAGGCTGAGTAGACCCCGTTCCAGTCCTCATACCACTTTTCTCGTGGCAGAGCCGGGAATCGAACCCAGGACCTCCGGGACGGCAGCGAACCATGCTGACCGCTACGCTAGGCTACGACTTGTGGAGAGCATTACGGTCATCACGTGGAGTTATTTTTTCGTTTCTGTTGAAAAATGGAGCCTCCACCAAAACCGATTCAAGGGCGTTCCACTAAATCCCAGAGGAGATTGCGACTAAGTGCCAAGAAAAAGAAGACAGGCCCTAAAGAAATATATATATTAAAAAGAACTCTCCACATCCGTAAGTTTTTTTTCCTAGTTTATATTTGAAATTATATAATTCTTTACGCGTGCATTAGAGAATCTGTAATGCTCTGAGCAGTTATGATTTCACTTATATTTTACCTGTAGCCTACAAGTTGGATGACTAAACGTCACCCCGAAACCTGAAGGCTACATGGTTGAACAGCGCAGTGGTTGTTTGGTAGGCCTAGGCTCTTCATGGGCTGTCGCGCCAAGGGTGTAGTTTGTTTTTTACTTCTAATACATAAGTATAGGAGTACAAAATTACGAACTGCAGTATTCAGTGTCAACTTTTTTCAGAGAAGCAAATTCGACTTCAAAAGAAAACAATGCGTTGTGTGGAAAAATAAAGGCGTAGCGAATGTGAAAATGGAAAATTGGTTTCCGGAAATACTGGATTGGATTGGGATCCATAAAGACAGCAAACAGTACTTTTGAACTACCAGTGGGCAAGGTGAAGACAAACAGCTAACTCCAACCAAACTTATGCGTTATTGCTTGCAGCCCCTAATTGAGAAGTTTATTTCCAAAAGATACCAAATACAAAAAAATCGAAATTGAGATTATGATGGAAAGCGTACGTTGGTAGGAAGCTCCATCATATGAAAGAAAAAGAAATTGCCAAAACGACCTAAATCCATAACAAACAGGGCACTGAAAATCTCGTTTGATGCCAATAAGTACCAAATCCTGTGGCCTGAATGTGCCAATATGTACCGTATCCATGCAGCCAATGAGAGCCATTTCCTTTAGTACTGGATAATATTTTCCATTGCCCAGTTCACAAGTTATTTACCATATTCATGTTCTTTAGACACAAACTACAATCATAATTCCATAAGTTCAGCACTGCTAAGTTACTTTGCATAATTTTCATTGATTTGTTCAATTTTATTTAATATTATTTAAATAATCTATGCCTTCACTGTACATACCTTAAATCTAATTATTGCACAACTATATACAATCAGTTTTCTCGAAGATTCTGATGACTGCAGTGAAATGTATGTCTTTCCGTTGCAAATATTTAGAGTTTCAGTGCCAAAATGTACCAAATCCATAATTTTCTTTGAATATTTCCTAAATTACAAAAGCCTAAACAGAAATACTTGGTATAACAATGCATTTATTCTATCTGAACATAATAAAAGTGCTCAAATGGATTTTCAGTTTAAATTTTACTCTCTGAGCGTTTTTCCTCTCTCCTGTAAAGTATTACTTTTTGGATTTGGTACCTTTTTGAAATAAGCTTCTCAATTGCTTAAAGTTCCCAGCTAGTATCAAACACCACCAGCAATGCTGCCGAAAATTATATGTCCCTTGTTGCAAAATTCACGGGAGGTAAGAAGGTTAATCGAGGGAAACGAAGTTCCTTCACTCATAGAACCAAAGCTGCCGGACTGGACTTTCAGTTTGGGCCATCCTGGCACTATAAAACAATGAAATCCGTTTAGAAAAAAAACTGCCACAATAGTGAAGGACACTGCACTCAGCAGAAATAGAAGAAGAGCAGCTTTCCGAAAAAGTTTATTTGCGTCGCCAGAAGGGAAAAGAATGTCCCGACAACAGTGTAATGAAATGAAACGTACTGTCTCACGTGATTATAGAAACCGATCAATGCAGTTGGATTTCGATGAGGTACTGTTCAGAGAGTTTAGTGATGAGAAGATCAAGCAACTAACGGTCAGTGAACTCCATATACAAAAACTGGAAAAGGAAACAAGGGGCCAAAGGTAAAATGAAAAGTGGCACACAGCTAGAAAGGACAGACTTACGGCATCCAATTTTGGATATGTATGCAAGAGGAAGCCTACTTCGAAATGGCCTCCATTAGCAAAAAACATTCTGTACGGCGAATTTCACTCAAAATCAATGCAGTATGACTGTGGTAATGAGCGAATTGCAAAACAAAATTTAGAGGAGAAGTCGGTAGAAAACTCGAAGAATGTGGTATATTCGTACATAAAACTTATGGGTTTTTAGGTGCCTCCCCAGACGGATTAATAGGAGACGACGCTATAGTCGAAGTCAAGTGCCCTTATTCTGCACGGAATATGACCATACTGGAAGCCTGCAAAAAGCTAAAGGGATTTTGTTTGGCAGAAAGTAAGCGAAATAGAAAGCCAGAGAATGTCAAGAACAGTGCCTTTCAGAAGAGAACAGATTGAAAACTCTCTAACACTCACATGGTTTTTATTTCCACAACCAGGGCCAGTTGGAAATAACATAGCGGGAAATATGTTATTTTGTGGTATGGACGCCTAAGGACATTCACATAGAAACAATAAAGAGGGACGAAAAGTTCTGGAGACAAAAAATGCTTATGTAACTGACATGCTGCTGCGAGAAAATCTTGTTGCCGGAGATCATTGATCCCAGGATGACCAGATCAATGGATATAAGAGAACCTGAGATGAAGTAAAATACTGAGTGTGTGTAAAACATGAAACGCTATCTTTGATATGGAAAAAATTGAAGCATTGATTTCAAGAACAGGAAATAATTAGGTATAATATTTTTGTTTGTTTATAGTACGCAGTTTAGTGCCTGTGCTAACAATAGGCAGATGAGAATATCTTAGGAACTTTAATTCTATTATGTACATAATAATTTTGCTCTTGTTATGCATTTTCATAATTTGTTTATTGTAATAAAATGTCCTACATAAATGAATTTTCATTATTACCTCCATGAAAATTGAAGCAAGTTATAGTGATTGGCCACACGGAGTCGTTTCAGATCTCTCGAAAAAAAAAGGGGGAATTAGAGCCAAAAGAACCAAAGAACCATACGAATCACCAAAATAAATGTATGTATCTATGTATATATGTACGTATATGTGCGTGCGCATTTCGTCTCTTATAAATCGATAATAGCTGGCTCCATTGATTAGAATATGTCACGGTTTGTGGTCTTGTTTGTTATGTCTAGAAGACGGTACCTATAAAGTTGGACGTCCGCATCGGATGGCTTTTAGAATATACATTTCCAATAAACCTGAACACGAACATATCTTGTCCATCTTTTTTCTAAAATATCAAGAACGTGATAACTACAAAGCAGTCATATCTTTCTATACAGTATTCAATTTCGCATCGAGTGAAACCAGTCGCTGATCTGTGCGGTAAGAATTATGCCCTATTAAGTATTACTAATGTCGGAACAATATGTTTTTTATTCGGGAGTTTATCCTCAAATAATTCTAAAACAGTTACCTAGAAGGGAATCCAACGCTGTCAGCATCTATCTTGAGTGTGTTTTAACCGGTTTTTCCACAATCCCTCCAGGTAAATGCCGAGATAGTACTGTACGTGAAGTTTCAGGGCACTTGTCCCATCCCTGATTCTAATACAGTTACACTCATAATCAACTACACGAGACTGATGATGATAATAATAATAATAATAATAATAGTAATAATAATAATAATAATAATAATGTTATTGGTTTTACGTCCCTTTTAACTATTGCGGCGGCTTTTAGAGACGCCGGGGTGCCGGAATTTTGCCCCGAAGGGATCTTTAACGTGCCAGTAAATCTAATGACAAGGCTCCCTCGCATTCGCGCACCCTCAAATGCCAACTGGCTGCACCAGGATTCGATCCTGCAACCTTGGGGACAGCAAGTGAGAACGTTACCGCTGAGCCACGCAGCCAGCCAAAGGTACTGATGACCAAGATGTCCCAAGCCCCTACAATTTATTATTGTCAACAAGGCACTAGGCACTTGTACACGTAACTCGTCGAACTATAATATTTGTGACAAGAGGAAGACAACTCCTACCTGTCGCCAAATTGTTCCCTTCTCCCTCCGCCCTGTCAGCGTCTTCATCATTTTCCTTGCGCAAGAAATCGTGTGGAGCCGCGCCGCCTACCACCCTTTTCAAAACAATTCCCGAACTAATGCTGTCGATTCCATTCACCCGATTTTAATTCTGAAAAATGCATTGGAAATAGGAAATAAATCTCTATTTTCGTATTACCAGGTTTTTTCATATTTTAAGCAGAGATATAAGGAACTGTTAGTAACTTTTTTGTTTTTCACATTTTGGAAAATGCATCGAATTAATATCAATTAAATTTTCAGATCGCAAATACGAGCTTTCGTTCAAGAGAAAACTGTAAAAAGAAATTGTCTCACTTTGGTGCTGCTACGTGGTGTCAGAATTACAAACTAAAAAACGGGACATTTAGCCTTAAGCCAACTTCCAACTCCTTCTTTCCTGAAGGCTCTGCTGGGCAGACCGTACAAACATTGCATTCTAGTGTCATAATTGTGCATCAAATTAGGCTTTGTTATTTGAACTATTTTTCTTGTTGTGCTTGAGTCAACTTATTAATATATTTAAGCTTCGGCAGCTCTTTCTTGTATTGGGCATCAGCGCCTGTAGCTTCTCTTTGTAAACTCCAAACCTATTAGAATAGTATTACTATTCATATATTGCAATTTCTTTGATTTCCAAATTTCTTATTTTTTCTCTCCTAAGTACTTCCATCTTCCGCAAGTGCTTACTTACTTCTTAGCCTACTTACCTTCCGTCTTCAGTACATCAATCTTCTGCAAGTGTTTACATGCTTCTTAGCCTACTTACCTTCCGTCTCCAGTACTTCCATCTTCCGCAATTGTTTACATACTTCTTAGCCTACTGACCTCCCGTCTTAAATATTTCAATCTTCCGCGTTTACATACTTCTTAGCCTAGTTGCCTTCCGTCTTCAGTACTTCCATTTTCCGCAAGTGTTTACATACTTCTTAGCCTAATTACCTTCCGGTTTCAGTACTTCCATCTTCCGCTAGTGTTTACATACCTCTTAGTCTACTTACCTTCCATCTTCAGTATTTCAATCTTCCGCAAGTGTTTACATACTTCTTAGCATACTTACCTTCCGTCTTCAGAATTTCAATCTTCGCTAGTGTTTACATACTGCTTCACCTACTTACATTCTGTCTTAAGTACTTCAACCTTCCGCAAGTGTTAACATACTTCATAACCTGCTTACCTTCCGCCTTCAGTACTTCCATCTCCCGCAAGTGTTTACATACTTCTTAGTCTACTTCCCTTCCGTCTTCAGTACGTCCATCTACCGTAAGTGTTTATATACATACTGCTTAGCCTTCTTATATTCTGTCTTCAGTGCTTTCATCTTCCGCAAGTGGTTAATTACCTCTTAGCCTAATTACCTTCCGTCTGCAGTACTTAAATCTTCTGCAAGTGTTTACATACTTCTTAGCCTACTTTTCTTCCATCTTCCTATAGTTTGTCCCATTGCAAATATTGCAGGTGGTATGCATGGTCTTAAGTCCTGCTAGGAATACACTTTCTTGCTAAATGTGTCTGACCAATAGCTGTGCCCTTGATGGTGATGTTCAAGTACTAGGCAGTATAACCACTACTGTCCCTCCAGTATAAACCAGGATGCTGCCAAGAAGGCAACGCCATTCTACTATTACGGTGGCTAATTACGGTAGTTCTGTACAATCTAGAAGTGATGTTGGCGATGAACCATTGTTACCATTATATGTTACATATGCTGTTTTTACTGCTTATTTTAAGGGGCTGCGACATCGCGGACATATAGCCGCGTGTACTTGGGTATGTGTGGAATTTGTGTGATAACATGTGTTATTGTGATGGCTGTGTTAGTGTGTGTATTTGTTAATTGGGGATAGGATTGGGAAGGAGGCGGCCATGGCCTTATGCTAGGAACCATCCCAGCATTTGTCTGGAGTAAAAGTGGAGATACCACGGAGAACCACTTCTATGATAGTTGGATTGGGTATCGAACATTCGTCTTCTCAGTTTTGCCTCACGAGGCTGAGTGTACCACGCTACATCCCTCACACCAGAATTAAAATTGTTGACTATGCGTTTGTATCACATTCACAGTTAGTTTACCATCATCGGTCTGTAGTATGGTAGTCCACGGTGGCGTGTCAATTGCCCTTTATAGTTTGCTTGTGTCATCTGCCATAAACGGCCCTGCAAATACTACTCTTATGCCAAGGAGTGGATTTTAATTGCACCTTCACAGCTGAGGCCTGTGAGAATGAGCTTCTACGGAGTCACCTTCATCCACCTTACAGTACCCTATTATCCTGCTAATTTTGACATCAATTAAGTTACATCTTTAACTCAAACCTAACTCTACTACAACTGACTGGTGTGTTCCCCAGCGAAGCCTGTGACGTGGCATCTCTAACGTCCAAGAAATATGCCGTTTGAAGCAAGGGATATTTGACCATTTATTGCAGAATTACTATGTATTCAAGAACACATGACCTCGCTGTTTCTTCTCTTTAAAGCAACAATCACCATCATCATTTGTTGTGTATGTTGTGAGCTGTGAATTTGTTCCCCCGCGGCGTAGCCGTGCCCAATAAATCATGCACCACGCCCGCGCGGGCAGCTGCAGCAAATCCGGAGTTCGTAGTTTCGAATTCCGGTGCTGACAGTGCTATCCTGAGTGTGTTTCCCCCAGGTTTATCCCCACTTCCTGCAGGCAAATGCCAGGATAGTACCTTATTTCAAGTCCCACGGCACCTTCCACATCCCTATCCCTATTCCAGCTGCACACACTACCACAGTCATCACATAAATACAGGTTATTAGACACTTTCAACACACTCACAACTACCCGGGGCTGATGACCAAGACGCCCAAAGTCTCTAAATTGAATTAACAACAACATTAATTTATTCTAAGCATACGTCTCGCGACATGTGGCACTACATGACGATTCCAGGTAGCTCTTTAAGTTGGTGTCACAGCACAAAGGACCAAATATACGTGAAGATAGTCCAGTAGAGAAAAAAAACAATATAAGTTACTTAGTCGAGAATGACAAATTTACAGAGCGTATTTGGTAATTGTAACTACTAATGAAGAGAAAAGCAGTTATCCGTGTGAACAGTTATTTTCTCTTCTTCTAGACAACAATGTACCTGTACCTCGGTTATTATTTTCTTCTTTCATCCCGGCATCAGTATTGCGATTATACATATGGAAGCTTCTCTGTATTTCCGTTGTTCGATTACAAAGCTGCTCGTAACAGCAGTAGATTTTTCTAACCTTGAAATCATAGCAGAAATATTGAAATTAAGGGAACCGCTACCAACATGTTAATAATAACACGGTAATAATAACACGGTAATAATATTACTCGATAATAATAATAATAATAATAATAAAAAATAATAATAATAATAATAGGAATAATAATAATTTGAGTGCCATGAATACAAGGGATTTATACGGCGAAGAATCTTCAATAGTGGCCAGATATCGCTAAATAGGCATCCTGAGCTCGAGTTCATCTCAGTTTCACTCTGCTTGTCCTCATTCACAGCAACATCGGCACATCGAGGCGGCAAGACTGCGTACTAGACTATACATCATAATTTTCAACCCCTTGCATATCTGGAAATCAAACCTGGTACCTAAGGGGGTGAGAATAACCCTATGAAATAATCAACAGGGTATTTTTTCATGTTAGAAATAAACTCAATACATCAACGGTTGCATGAAGCTGGCCCCTTGGTGTGGGGGTCACACTCTTGCCTGTTACCAAGGAGATACCGGGTTCTGTTCCCAGCTTCCCCTGATATTTATGACCTGACTTGCGGCCTGGTACAGGGTGCACTCAGCCTCGCAAGGGCGTGACTAGTTGAAGCCTACAGCAAAAATGTGACTGACAGTTTAGTCGGTCTGACCACATGTCTTCCATAGTCCGCAGGCTATGAGCTTGGTAGCAATCACCGGTCAAACCGCGAGCCTACTATCCTAGTAGTTATAAGAATAGTCCGTGGAATATACAGTAAGTTCGTCAGCTCGATGACGATAATGTTTTGAGCCAGTATAATAGACCTGTTACATTTCCGCTGAACAAGTAAAATAACTGTATCGCAATATCGCATGTTCTGCTAGTTGCTATTGAGCTCTCTATAACTGAGTGTGTAAATTCGTCTCCACGAAAAACAGTAAAAATACAAACGATTGCATGTGATCTCGTATTGAAAATCATAGTTATTAAATGTTTAAAATTCACAGCGTTTTTTGAGAGGATGGGAAAGTCAGTTCCAACTTCATAAGCTTCCGTGTTTTGTCCATTCATGCTCAATGCTCGAACAGAAACTCCTGTTGAAATGATAGTTCGGAAATTATTTTTCAGTTTCCATTGAAATATGTTTGTGAATTTAAACGAAGTAGTTTCATTGAGCATTAACGTCTTTCATACGAATACCATATAATTTCATAAAATGCATTTCCAACTGGCTAATGATTGTTTGAGAAACGGTAACTAAATTTACATTCAGGTACGGTACCGGTACAATATCAAAAGCTAATTTTTTCTCTAAGCAAGTGAAAAATCGTCATACACGAAGTTGACAAAACGACATTGCAATGAATATTCTTGTACACTAGTGGGAAAAATAGACACCTCTAAGGAAGTGATATACTTATAAAGGCAATGATTGAATGCGCCATTCTATGGAGGGAAAAGAAACTACGTACTGAGCATGGAAGCTCTGGCCACATAACAACTTTACTAAACTTGTTGAACGAGTGGTCTGTTATTTCGAGTATCGACATGTGTGACTAAATATTGTAGACATGCCAAGACGGCATCGACGAGCACAAGTCCTACAATTAACGGAATTTCTGCAAGGTCATATTTTGGACCTCCTGGAGACTGGATGGTCCTTCCGAGGAATTGCCCAACATGTTGGACGTAAGGTGTCTGCTGGTGATCACAGAAGGTTCACATGTTCATCATTCCTGTTCCAAACGGCAGAGATTCAGGCATGGACGCCGCATCAGACTAGCAGCAATTTCCGATGAACCGATGATTCACCCACAGGTTCAGTTAGGGCCATCTGGAGCAGTTTGCTGCAAACTGAACTCCCATCAAGGTTCCCCTCTTTCTTCATCGCCACTTAGCTCGCCTCCAATAGTGCCGCAAAGGACACAACTGGAGGCATGAATGGCGCAGAATTGTGCTCAGTGGAGAAATCAGATAATTTTCGTTTGTAAGTGCGGCGTTGACCAGGGGAGCAGCAACTACCAGAGTGTATACCGGAATGGCATACAAGACAAACTCCTAGCTTCATCGTGTGGGGAACCATAGTTTACAATGGTCGTACAGCTCTAGTGTTTGATGATGGAACAGCAAAACATGCAGCATGCATCCAGAACATCATCTAGCTCATTTTGTTGCTGTTCCTACGTCAGGTAGATGCCCGTGCACACCCTTCTTGCGTTAAAGGCTACAACGAGCTATCCAAGATGTTGGTCAATTCCCTTGAGCATGTGTGGGACATTATGGGACAGTGTCAGGTCCGGTCTTCATTACCGGCAACATTCTTTGATCAATTACCCGAACAGGTGGAATTAGCGTTGAAAAATGTGTCCCAAGAAGACACCCGACACTTCTATGATCTTCTTAATGCCTGATTGAAGGACTGCATTTTGTCTAGAGAATGCAGCACAGGATACAGAAATTGTTGTCCAAGACAATCTGTCCATAAGCGTATGACCCTTTTTAGCTTATTTTCATTTTATGAAAAAATAAGCTTATGAGATCACATTTTGTCCGCGTGTGTGTGTGTGTGCGTATGTGTGTATGTGTCCCTCTAATAAATTCTAAACAGCTGGAGCGAATTCAATGAAACTCGGTGAGGTTATAGTACTATTATGGCCGACCCCGACCGTGCCCTTCAAATTTTATTACGTCTTACCAATTCAACATGGCGCGTGAGCGAAATATTTCACCGGCATTTTATATCTCCGAAACCATTACTGATATCACCATGAAATTTTTGAACGGTGATAAAAGGCACTACTAGAAGTTTACCTATGAGACTTTCAAAAACCTGTTGACTAGAAAACGAACATGGTGGTCAAGCAAAATTGGAACATTTAAATAGACTTTTCTCGCGATTTAACCATCCAAACGAAATGAAACTTGGGACAGCAAATTTTTAAACATATTGTAATGCACTGGCATCTAATATAGTTCAATTGTCTACATAAGCTCAGGATGGCAGCTGTGCGAAGTATTTAAGAGGCATTCTATATCTCCGGAACTATTACAGATATCACCCTGAAATTTTGTACGGTGATAAAGAGTACAACTAGAAGTTCAGCCATGAGACTTCTAAAAACCTGTAAAATACAAAACGAACATGGCGGCTAAGCGAAAGTGAAATATTTTAATAGACTTTTCTCGCGATTTAACCATCTGAGCGCAGTGAAGTACGGTACAGTAAATGTTTATACACATTGTAATACACTGGCATCTAATTTAGGTCAATTGCCCACATAACTTCAAGATGGCGGCTGTGCGCAATTTTAAAATCAAGTTTTTATTTCTTGTGTATTAATCATACGATCGAAGTGAACATTTGAATAATGAACCTACGCAAGAATCGTCATCTAATAGTACATAACTCTATGGCCTACATATATAAAAATCCAACATGGCGACTAACGGAAATAATTAGACGGTTCTCAATATCATAATCTCTGATAGCAATCAAACTGAAAGTTTGTATGCTGATAGAGGCTATGAACATAAGTTCACCTATGGGACATTCAGTAACCTGGTGAGCACGAATCCAACATGGTGGCGACGTGAATTATAAATATTTAAATCGACTTTTATCGCGATTCAACCATCCGAGCGCAATAAAACTTGGAACGGAAAATGCTTATAAAAATTGTAATCCACTGCCATCTAATTTATTTCAATTGCTTTCATAACCATAAGATGGCAGCTGTACGGAATTTTGAAATCTGATTTTCATATCTTGTGTCCTAATCATGCGATTGAAATTTGAATTCTACACCTAGACAATAATCTTCATGCAATACATAACTCTAAGTCCTACATAATATATACAAATCCAACATGGCGACCATCCGATATATTTAAGCGGTTCTCAATATCTACGAATATATTACAGCAATCAAACGGAAATTTTGTATGTTTAGAGAGGCGATTAACATAAATAGGATATATGAAAATAGGCTGTATAGTTCTTCGCAAAACTACTTGTATTATGATCATATAACGTGTACAACCTGTATAATAAATGAATAAAACTGCAGTCATGTGGGACTGTTATTTCAGGGTGTACATTTTTAACTTTCCACTAGTGTATAGATGTCGCTTACTGCCAGTTCACTCAAAATAGAACAGGTCTCTCTGGTGTGGAATGTTAGGATTCATTCCGTACATGTGTTCCAGAATGCGTTTAAATTGAACTGAACCCAGTAACCTGGGAGACCTTCCATAGGCCACCTTATGGTCAATTAATTCGTTTAGAAAATCAACTGCTCACTGACAGATGTTCCGTGGTAAACTGGAGTAAATCCTTCCGGCCACATCACAGTCTAATCGGTATCCCAAGCCTCCAAGAATACAACCAAGCTTAGCACTTCATTGATCATTTAATGTCGATATTAAACGTACAATGACCCAATTGAGGAGTCTCTGAAGCCAAGTAATGCATATTATGTTGATTAACTTCATCATATTTCAAGGTGGAGACTTCAGCGTAAAATTGTAGTAATGGTAACATGTCGAGGGTATACATTTTTCAAACCAACTGGAAGAAATGCAAATCAGTCCCACTCAATTTCTCACGTAGTTGAACGAACTGTGACGGTTCTGCTGCGTTTCCACTACATGGAACTCAGAGCTGTAACACCACAGGCACAAGCCATTCTACAAACACCTCAGTGTCTCAGCCACAGCAGATCTTCGACCCTAGTAACGTGGCCAACCAGACAGGACCTTCTTTTTAAAATGGTGCTCGCTCTATCGAATCAACGCTACTTCAGAAGATTTATTTTCGAAGCGTCACAATACAAACGTTCCATCTACGTCATGTGCTTCCTTTGGTATTCACTCATGACAAGCTACATTTACAGAGTAATTCACTTCCAGCCTGAGATCAAGCACTATTCTCTAGAACAGCAGATTGCAGAAACCGGGCAATTCAAATGTTTTAATTATGTTTATGGTCTGGTAATTGCTATAGCGTCCAAATATGCTTATTCAAAATCTGAGTCCTTCCGGGTCTCTCCTTTAAAGAGACCGTGCTGATCTGCAGAAGACCGAGGACAAACCTCTCGTTTACCCTATTATTGTCAGTGCCCCTTGTATTGTTACTTATTATGAGACCTAGAGACATCCCGAGTGAGTTTGATCCAACTGGCATCGAGCTATAGTATCAGCAAAAATTTCTACCGTTGTCACTGTGAACCCCTGAAAGAATTATGAAATTATGGATAACGTACTCGTATTTTAGGAACTGATCCGTGTATCAACGAGAGACAGAAACAATACACTATTTCATATTTCAGTCCTGCACACATCGTAAGGGTTGCAAATCGGCGATACATTTCTTTAGCATGGCTATTCATGATGAGCCACAGAACATCGGCATATTCGATTTAGAAATGTCTGACTGCCATCAAGCGTAATAGAATACCATTTGCCACGTAGATCGAAACAAAACGACTTTTAAGGAATTAACCGTCCACGGACTGGCGCATTACACATGCACTTTGAAACGTTCCGGAATATAGGGAATCATTCAAAGATGAAGTATGTTATTCGATAAATTGCACAAGCAACGCTGTATATTCTTGAAAGCCATTCATGAAAAACAAATTTACACTCTCAGTTCCATTTAGCCCTTTTCACCCAAATAATGGCAGCTTGACTTTTTTCATTTATTTATGAACGGCACTTATCTCAATTTATTTACTTAATTAGGTTTTTCAAGGATCGATGCAGTGCCAAATTGATCCGTATCGTTAGTATGATTACTTTGGTGGGAGCGAGAGACTTCTCAAAGAAAATCATTTTCAAGTCACACTGCAATCTTCTTTCTATTACACTGAAACAGAATGCATAACATACACTCTAGAATTTCAATGAAGTGAATATTACTATTTCGATAAACAAAACTCGTAAATTCATTATTTAGTTACCAAACATTCCACACACTAATGCATGAATTCGGATCTCCGGTGTATATGCCCAGACTGATACGTTATATGAAAACTCTGGTGGAAGAGAAATAAGAAGAATAACTTATTTAATCCCCACGATCTATTGTATGTCCCAGTATCCGGACATTTTGGCCTCGTCAGTTTCAATTAACCGCAGTTGCCCCTTATGAGCGTCCAAATTACTCTGGGAATAACTTCAAGTTTTCCAATGCTTTCTACATTTCTGCTTGTATGGGTGGATATAAATGTCTGGTATGTGAATGACGAAATATACATATAATAATGCACGCCAAATTGAACTGCTCTCTTCTAATTTAGTAGCTTGTTTCATTCTCTCCCCCACACTGCCTCTTCTTACATTCCGTGTTCGTTCAACATGAGTTGATTCGCTCCATAAGCTTCTAGCTGTGATATCACTGTGTTTATTTCGTGTAATTTCAACTTGCGTGGTTGTGATCCAACTTTCTTTTCTATTTTAATTTTCTTTCCACCTCAGACAATCATGCTAACGAGTTTTACGGAATCGCGACGGATGCAAGCGAGACAAGAGAATGAATAGGCAGTGCGTCTTCTGCCGTTACGAAGAATATACAACAGCACAAACAGTTGGATCAGAGGCAAACTAATGATTGTGGGTTCCATTCCACGCTGTGGTACTTAGATTCTTTTATTGGCAGGAATAATACAATTAGGTAGACAAAGTACAATCACATTCAAAGGTCACCGAGGTTCGGTTTGATAGATAGCAAGGCTAAATGAGTTTGGAAAATTTATGTAGGTTGCCCATACGGCATAACTTTCACCACATAATCACCATACACTATACATACATTACTAAGTTTATTATTATTATTACTCTAATGTATTCAATCGTACCTTCACATCGAGCGTTCTGGAGCGAAAATTTTGGTTTAGGTTGCAATTGGTAATGATAGGCATATAACCTCCGTATAACCATCCTATTTAAGGATTGTTCATCCCAGTTATTTGTTTCTTATATGACATCTCTTCTGAGAGTTCACCCCTGAACTACTAACTTCACCGTGAATATACTGTACTGTACCACTCACTCCTTCGCACTTATTGTCAAGGATTGGGAGAAAAATAAATCATCTTATGAATTACTGACTAGCACATATGGATACTTACGTCCCGTCAGTGTACTGAAACCCTTCTTGTGGCTTTATACTATTCACTACCTTAAGTAAGTTCATATAGGCTAAATGCATTTCTTTATTAATTCGCGTACTGATGCAAATAGGAAAGCAGTGTTAGTAACTTCCACTTGGATATTTTGATAATTTTCACCATATTTTGCATATGCAGTGTATAGCCTACTTTTCCTTCAAATTTCATTTCGTTCGTCTAAAATCACAAAATATGGGCTCTTTTCAAGCTTCAAGCCACCCGTAATATGACAATGGCCGTGTGCCAAACTTATTTTAAACTATGAATTCATTCCTCCCAGAATCGCCACATTTACCACTTTCATAGGAGAAAACCTATTACAGCTGTAGATATATTGTTGTTGTTATTGTTGGTTAATTCAAGTAAGGGGTTTGGGACGTCTTAGATCATCAGCCCCGCAAATGAACAGATCACTGGTGGTATATTGTCACACAAACTGTCCGAAGCACATAGTGCATACACACCTGGTTAGTTAGCCTATTATAGTTATTGTTGTTTTAAGTGGCGGAACTACGAGAATAGACTATGATATACTGTATTTATCAATTACCTGAAAATATTAATTGAGCTTCTGATTTTATTATCTGACACAAAGCATTTCAACTTACCAGCGTCCAATGTTGCTACGTTATTCCTTACATATAGAGACGGCATGATACAAGAAAGCGGGCTTACAACAGGGGGCATCGATTAGAAGAGAGAGAGGGGATAACACAACTCGTTTAGCTCAAATTTTAAGTGCGCATTTTAGCATTATTAGTGTATATTTTGGTAAAATATGGGGTATACTCACACTGAACATGCACATATCACGGCATTTATGAAAATGAAGCTTCTCAGTCTGCAGTACAAATTGAAAACCTATCCACACATTCAGCACACAAATACTTCAGGCGTTGGTGTATTTCCTGAAACTAAATAACACTTACACACTAACATATCATATGCGACCACGTAGTCCAAACGCAGTGATCATTTGTTGCAATTTTTAAAAACAAATCACATGAGCAGTTCTTCTCAGTTTAAGTGTAAAGGTGTTGGGCATGGATTAGGGAAAATAACAATAGAAATAATCATCAATTATTACCACAGATTTATTCACTTATTTTCAACTGTATGAAAAGGGGATTTTATATTGTAGAGTCTAGTGTTAGGAAAATAGAAACAGCAACAATGTTCTAAAACATTACAATAGAATAATATGTTTAACAATGAGGGAGAGCGACTGATTAGTTCTTGTTAATTGTTGTAACTAAGTAATTAATCAATCAATGAATAAATTTAGTAATTGATTTATTTATTGATTAATCAACGGAGAAAGCACAGAGATGTAACACTTGTACCTAATGTAATTATAGCAATTAACTTAGTCTATGGTCGTAGGTATATTCACTTTCCATTCAATACATCTTTCCCTTAACAGATATCCAAGTATCCTGGACAGGCTACCAAGGATATTTCTTCATCAGGTGATTTTTTTTATTCCTCGACTAACTGAGGAGAAAAGTTTTGTCCCAACAAAGATATCAATAATAAAATTTCCTCCTGCCAAATAAATGGCACAAAATTAGCAACAATACAATTATCTTGATGTTTAACCACCTCTCTGATCAACTTTCATCAGCCAATTCTGCATTAGTATACAACCTATTGACCATAACATAAATGTGCTTTATATATTTGACACTGAACGTGAAGGCAACATCGAAACTAACACGGGTGAGGGGAAGTGGTGTTGATAAGGAGTAAAGGGTAGATGTCCCCTCTGCGAGAACTGTAAAACTACACAAACCACGCACGAGTATTGTAAGCATATTGAACATCAAGTGAGGTGCGGTAAATTCTGTTCCACATCACCTCGTCAAGGGATTCAATTCATTCCCGACGATTCTAGAGACAGACTACATAATGTGCCTTCGTCAGTTGAAGGGTTCAGTGGTTCCCAATAGTTGATACAATTAGAGGGTGAGTGTAGACAGAACGAAACGCATGTTTTTTTTAAATTCAGCTGCGGTTAAACAACATCACATACAGTACATGTATATTTTTGTAATCAATAAGGGGTTAAACGGCAATGTGTGCCAAATAACGTCCAAGCAATTTTAATGTTACATTACAAGTAGGATGAAGATGCTTGTGATGAAACAATACGGTACAAGAGACTATAAAACACACAGGAAAATGAGTTCATTGAATGGTAGACTATCTGACAAAATATGATGAACTTAATGATTAGTGATGAATGACTTATGTTATCATCGTAGTGAAACAAAGGTACACATTCAGAGAACTATATATTATCTACTGTATAAATGGATTTGGTATTACCATTCAGCGAAGTCAGGATGCCAAAGAGAACAGTTGGCAATGACATAGCTTTGGCTCAACCCAACCAAGAAGATTACAGTGAACAACGATACAAACAGATTATTCAACAACAATCAGCACAAATTCATTTAACACATACGTAAGCCTTTGGTAACACACAACTTGGAGAGAACGTGTAACTTTGTCCTCCTCTTAAATCCACCAGGAGTGACGGAGCGCATTGACGTTCAGCGACCAGACCGAGCTCTCCGGGTCAACAGTGGACAGAACAGCAGTTTCGACTTCACACCACGTACTTTCACCTTGCACAATATTTTTAAAATGCTGTCCTCTATCTCAGCGTGTTAAATCAATATAAATTAATTCCATCCATTGCTTATTTCAACAGATCTTCAAATGCGAGAGCTGAGTGGTGATCTGGAGACGTTCAACATGAATTATCCTACAGCTGGTACATCAGTTATATATCAGTTAACGCTGACTAGAGCCATGAATGTTTTCTTAGTGGCTTCATCCCCGGATAGACACCGGCAACGAGCGTTTTGGGGACCCGTTTTTGGAACCAGAGTCACTTAATAACTACTGCTTTCTCTGTAGAGAGCAAGCGATTGTGCTAAGGTTGTAAAATCCCTGTACAGGAGATTCACATACACGGCCACTGTACATCATGTCTACTATCATGCCACACGTGGTTCCTTCCCCCTTATTCCCAGCCTGTTTCGACCAAAACCCTACTCTAAGCAGTACTCAATGCGTAGTGATCTGTGCATCGTTGGATCAGAACAAAGTATACCAATTAAACGCCGAGATGTCCTACCTCGTTTTCTTTAACTTAGGCAATGCAGTAAGTCCATTAAATTTAAACGTTTTTCAAACGGGTATGGCTTCTACGGTCAGCTGATCAAACTGGAAGTCTTCAACGTCGATATTACACATACAAATATATATTGGAAACACAGACAGACAATGCAGGGCTAACAGCAAAGGAAAGGGAGTGACGAAATACTATTAATAAATCTCCCAACAAAGGGACATTCCTTTGACTTCAAATATAATCAAAATACAATCTGTGACCAAAGTGAGCAATACTCGTTTATGAATCAGCTACATCCTACAAAGTATTGAGCTTGCCATTTACTGAGAACAAAATACAAGTGCCCCAGTCCTTGTAGACCGACAAAGAAAGGTTCTTACTATACTGAACTAGTTCTTCATCTAACAGATGGACGAATTGTTCCACTACACATTAGGTGAATGTATTCTTTAAGAATACGCAGCAACCACAGCTATCACCACAGCACCGAGATGACTAAACGAATCAGAACACTAAAATAACATAGCGAAATTACTCCAGTGAGATTTGAGGGAATATAACAGCCATGCATTTCTATGTGAAAACAAGTTGACATAATCTTACTTTACATCCCCAATTTGGAAACTTATCACTACAATGTCATGGTAAGTACAGTACTGGTATATTACAGTATGGTTACACCACAATTTTATTATGTCACGTTGCTTATTTGAAAGAAGCTTCCATTGCTGTCATCATCTTACTACCTTACATTTTCGACACATTTCTATTCACATTCGAAATTTCATCCTTGGTATCATATTGATGAAGTATTTACAGTTAATTTTACAGTATGTACAAAAATAAATAAACGGTGATGAGTGTTTTGCTCAACTCCTGAAGATATTTGCGGCGATCAGCACTAGGGCAGCAGCTAGTCTGACTGCCCATATGCTGCCTGGTGCGTCTGCGCCGTTCAGTCTTGACGACTCTTGCACGCCGAAGCTGTTGTACACTTTGGTTCTGTCTTCAGACTCCACGTCGAGGATATTTTGACTCTGTCCCTCTCCATCTCCATCCTTATCACCATCTATTCCGTCGTCTCCCGGCTTCTTCCTTCGGCGTGGTTTCTTCCACCGATTGCTATGGCACGAGCTGGTCTCCCGGTATAGCTTGCTCACATTCGGATAGAATGCCTCGAGTTCTTCAGTCCCCTGAAACAAGAAGAAAATGCAATTCTATGTACTTTCCAATATCCATTAATCAATTATCAAAAATCACAACAATGAGCTGCAAAATAGTGGCGTTAACTTAGAATTATATGGTTTTGAAGGACCGGCCGCGGTGGCTGTGAGCGCTAACACGCGACCTCGTGCCTCGCTGGCATCGGGACAGCGTTCGAATCCCACCTTGGCCGTCTAAAATGATTTTCGTGGTTTCCCATTTTCACCACCAGGAAAATGCTGGGACGGTTAATTTCAATAGGTCCACGGGCGATTCCCTTCCCAGACCAGTCCTGAAAATACATTAAAATACATTAATAAAACCATACGGTTTTAAAGGAACACTACGAATCGAAGCTTCCACAAACACATTCCACGGTATACTCGTAGGGATACATATTGAGACGCATGTTCCTAAAACCGTTGCTCTGTCAACAAATTCAATGGAGATTGCCGAAATGGAATGGGTTGATTGCTGAATAAGATTGGGTTGTTTCCCCTCCTTCGACATCCTAGAAATAATTTTCCATTGTTTCCCACTTGCACTCCGAAGTTGCCAGCTCTTTTCCGATCTTAGGCCTAATTATATGAATACATACTTATACGAAATCCCCTTTCCAATCTTAACCCTAATTAAATAATCAGACACTAGAACGATAACCCATTTCCGAAATTAAACCCAATTAGATAGTACGAAAAGCCTTTTCCAAAATTAAACCCAGTAAAATAAATATACACCAGTACGAAAAACAATTTTCGAAATTAACCCGAATTAAACAATTTATATACAGTAGTACGAAAAACCCTTTCCAATTAACTCCAATTAAATAAATAAATAGGCACTACCGACAGTAGTGGCTACGCTGGCTAACGCGCAGCATTAGGTCATGGGGCCAAGCTCTCTGCTGACTCGGTAGACGCGTGGGTTCGAGCCCCACCGTCGGCCGTCCTTGAAATGGTTTTCCGTGGTTTCCCATTTTCAACACCAGGCAAATGCTGGGACGGTACCTTCTGACAGGCCACGGCCGCTCTCTTCCACATCCTTGCCCAGTTTCATTCACCATCATTCATTTCATCTCTCATTAACTCCTCTCCTGAGGTTGGCGTCAGGAAGGGCATCCGGCCGTAAAAATCACCGCCACAAAGACTTCCATCGCATCTCATCCCCGACCCCGTTGGAAAACGGGAATAATAAGGGGTAGTCATACATTCAAATAAATAAATAGGCACTGGTACGAAAGCCCCGTTCCGAAATTAACCCCAATGAAATAGACACTAGTACGAATGCCTATTCTCGAAATGAACCCCAATGAAATAAATAGACAATATAACGAAAACTCCTTTCCTAAATTAACACCCAATAAATACACACTAGTACAAAAATCATCTCCAATCCTTGCCTCAATTAAATGAATACACATTAGTACGAAAACACATTTCCGATCATAACACCAATTAAATAATTATATGGTAGTGCATAAACCCTTTCCAAACTTAGACCTAATCCCAATTGACTGAATACAAATTAATACAGGATGTCAAACAGGCTCCACACGCTCCCAAATACACCAGATTGATGATCACTATGTCCAAAGACCCTAAATCGAAACAAAAATTACCAATACACGGGTTCATATTTTTCACTTTATCACTGGAATCAATTTTTGAATATTACTCTACATAAATTCCATGAGGTGGTAGGAGCTCTTTCGTATGTAGGAGAAGGAGACAGTAGGAGACGATGATAGGAGGAAGGTGGCAATAGAAGACGATCATAGGAAATGAGCAACAGGAGACGATGTTAGGGGGAATGAAGATGGCAGTAGATGGTCGATAGGGGGAGACAATAGGAGACGATGTCGAGAGAAAGAAAGAGCTTGTATGAGATGATGATAGGAGCAGACAGTAGTAGATGATGGTAGGATGAAAATGGAGATAGCAGGAAACAATAATGAGGAGGAAAAGGAAACATTAGGACACAAAAGTAGGAAGAACGATGGAGGTCGTAGGAGACGATGGTAGGTAAAAGAAGGAGACAGTAATATACCATGGTAGGGAAAATGAAGTAGGAAGTATGCAATAATGCTAGGGAAGAATAGGAGACAGTAGGAGGCAATGATAGCAAGTGGAAAATAGGAGAAGAAAGAGGAAGTCTGTGGGAGACGATAGTACGTTGTGGATATTGAAACCTTAATATTCAAGTATATTAATGCTTCTAAATTTTATTATTTCTGTGTGGAAGCTATATTGGGCTCATATTTCACAATACTCAGATAGTTGATGTGGCGACTGAGGGTCGGAAGAACATTCTAATTGACGATGGGATAGAGCTGCAAAATATTTATTGCATCCTTCTTGAAGCTAAAGGGGTACCGTTAAGAGCAGGGTGAAGGACCTAGAGAGAGTTACCAAGCCACTGACGCACGTTTAAAATATGTCATTGTCTCTGAGCATTAGACAAGGAAAGAGAGTAAGAAAGTTGAGATGGGATGATGTTTTAGCCACACCCATGGGAGGAGTTCTGCAAGAAAGCCGCGAACTGTGAAATGTGAACAACCAATGAAGAGATATGACGCCTGAAGTCGCAGGAGACTGGGATCACAACAACGAGACCGAGGATTTGGCGGGACTGAATTTGCAACAAAGTCTACGATTGAATCTGCTGCGGACACTTAAATTATTGATGTGCAGAATGTCACGAACATTTTGAATGGTCTTGCATGTCAGTAGTCCTAGTGTAACACAATTTAGTTCAGGAGCTCATCCCTTCCCTTAAAATTGTGTCATTTTCATATAAATACTGCTGTTGAACATACTATTTTTCTGTGTCCAAGGGACACTACGTGCTATTTTACGTGTCCAGGGGACACTTTGTTACTTTGCGTGTCCAGGTGGCACTTTGATACTTCAACATTTTACGCGTCTGTGTGGCGCCAAGTGCTTTGTCATTGTTCTCCAATTTCTTATATCAGTTGTGTGCGAAGCAACTGGAGTTGTATTAGATTATACGAAAAAGTCAGTGATTTGTGTAGGTGGTTACCATACCACGAATTTAGGGAAAAGTCGTCGTACTGCTAAATGAACTTTTTCGGTGAATTAAGTAGCTGAAATTATAACAGTTAGCTAGGAAATATATAAGCGTGTGCTAATCATAAATTTTATCCTAGCAGCAAGATGAACTACCAGGCCATAGAACCGTTGCTAATATGTACATGATGGCCTAAGCATATCTAAAGGGGAGATGGCGAACGATGTGCGCTGATGCCTGATAAGCAGAAGGAATTAGTACAAAAATTAAATTTATGTAATTTTGACAAGTCGGTTTTGGTTATATGGGAAAATCTTGTAAATATTTAATTTTTTTATGTTTAAATGTAGATTCCTAGTGTTGATTTTGTTTGGCTGACATAGCCTCCGTATTCATTTCGTGGGCGTAACATGACAATTTGTGTAAATATAGTTCTTGTTGTAATTTGTTCATATCAAGTGTACGGGACCGCTATGACGCGTCGTCGCGCATGGTAGCTCGCGTGCGGTCGAGTTATTGGTCATGAATGAGGAGCTAGGGCCACGGTGATAAAAGGATCTTCAATTAGTATAACGTATCATCAGATTGGGGGGAAATATAATTATGTTTGTGAATTTATTGTCGGTCAGGCTATTTGAAATAATAATTTGCCTTGTTGCAAAACCTTTATACGGGAAGCCTCTCGCTTTATCGTCACGTAATTTCATAATTTTGATTCACTTGAGATGTGTCTTTGGAAGACCCGTTAAGGGAACTCTGATCTGGCGTATTTTGTGTGGATATTGGAGCCGAGTCCAGGTGCTGTGTCATACGTTTTGCTTGCTGGAGGTGTCTGATCACACTCTGTATTGCCGCATATGACCCAAAAATCTAATGACCTCGTAGTTCCGCCCCTTAAAACAATAACTAACTAATCTAATCCCGAGATGTGTCTTATGTATTTTTGTGAATGATACACGCGTTTACAGGGGCCTAAGGAAGGCTGGTTCTAACGGGAGCATTGTGCCCCCGAGCTATTTTGGTATTGACACACCTGTGGGCTTCGAGGAGGTTGGAGTGAGAGGGAGAGCGCTCCACTTGACACGCAGATCAGAGACAGTTGATAATGGTCGTTAAATAGCAGGCATTGAGTTCCTGTAAATTTTAAAAAGATTATCATAATGAAGCCTGAGTGATTATAAAATGTTGTGATTTAAATGGGGAGTTATCCATGCCGTCATCCCTAATCTCATCGCGCTATGTCAATTTAACTCATTGCTTTATTTCATGTTTTCACCAGCACTTTTGGCCTGTTTTATTCATTGTTGTTGTTGCTTTGCACGTGTTTTGTGAGTGCTTTGTTTATGCCATGTATGTTGACATTAGGTCAACATCTGTGTTGTTGTGTCTGTCATGTTAGCGCGCCACTAGTTTTGCGAGCATAAGACCGGTTGGGCAGCTCTTGATTTAATGTACACCCGTGTACTTTGGTGACTTCAGAGGAAGTTATTGTATTCATTTTTTAAAGGGGTAGGGTATGTCAGTGCTTAATTATTTGTGTTTAGCCATTGTGTTTTATATTTCCCATGTGCCAGATCTGCGATTTGCAAAACGGGGATTCGCGACTTATTTACTTGAGTCATTTGGAAGCGAATCTTCGTTAAATATGTACTGATTTCCTTCAACAGCTGATCACCGCCCGCACACAACACTTAATGAGATGATAGTGGATCTGGTCCACAATTTTAACAGTATTTTCTATGCTGGATTTATTGGGATGATATTTTTTACATAAGTTAGAGTTTATTTTGTTGTTTTATTCTTGTGAGGGTTTGTTTCAGGGAGGTGTTTTGTTTAATTTTGTTTGACGATTCAGTTATTAAATGTTATTTTATTTTACTTGTTTCACATTATTTCTAATTATATTTAATCCTATGAATCCTTGATGTGATGGAAGCAAATTATTGGACTACAAACTACTAAAACCAAGAACTGAACATGACCCCGAAAACAGAATCTTGTCAACTGCTTCTTTCAAGGGTACAATATGTAGAAGAAGATCAACAAAGACAAGGCTGTGTTCTCGCAACAAAATTCTGTGTAGTTCACAAAAAAAATACTTCCCGACACAGAAGAAAGAAACTTTCCTCATCTAATTAACTGAATTTAGATAGGCCTGCAGAAACTCTGACAATGACACTTGAGCTTGAATGCGTTTTCTTGGTCAACTAGAACTGCACAAGATCCCACGATCAATTCTTCGTTCTGACATTCGTATAGAAAGAACTTTGCTGCAGTTTTCATCAATGGACGTCAGTGCCAGATGGAGAGTTTCTGTGACAATAATAGAAAGGGAAATCTTCACAAACGTTAAATTAATGCACGTGAAAATGTCAAAGGAAATACGTCAGTTCAACCACATGACTAATACTCGGAAAATTCTGCCCCCTCTCGAATACAGTCATACACAATTAAGAACTTTATTGGAATGTCCCCTACCAGTACATACAGACGAGATGTTGTTCTAGCGTTTCCCTCATATAGGACCTTGTGAGATCCTTGTTATCAGCTTCGTATACGAGTTACGAGTAGGTGTTTGGAGACTGGTGGAGGGGAAGGGCAGACGCAGACAAACAGATGAGCTGTGCTTTGTCCATAACACAATTGCAACTTATTGAATCTAAGATTAGCCCCTGAATTCATATAAGAAATTATTTCAGTGATTGTCTGGAGAGAACGTAGAAAATCCCAAGGACACCGTAAATCACACTCTGTAAATGCAGTGGAAGTTACTCTGGCATGGACAAAATATTAAATATGATTTCCCATTTCTGTTCACTATAATTAGCAACAGAGGTGGGTGTCGATGGGGGAGAATAACAAATATATTATTGGTATTGTTATTATTATAACTGTCACTGAGAAAATTATTCATTTTATTTTATTAGCACAAGAAGTACAATAATAATAAGTCTGATTTGAGCGTTAATTATATAAACGCATTGCCCGGAATTATAGGTGGTACTGGTCATAAGGGAGAATTGTATCGCACGATGTTCAGTGCAGGTGGTTCGATGATTTGAAACACGGTAACTTGAGGACGAGCTGAAATGAATTTTAGTTTTTCGTAATAAATATATAAATACATAAATAAACTAGTAAATAAATACATTAAAAGTACATACATAAATAATATAATTATTTAAGTTATAGTTACTAAGGCAACATTGAACGAGTAGTTCCATGAAGAAATAAGTAGTCTACTTTCTTTCCGTTTAAAAACTCTCTCATCTATTAAATACATTTTCCACATGATGGAATAAATTGCTTTGGGTACCCGACGTACATTGTGATAAGCTATAAAGCAAAACACAGAACATAATGTTCAAACATCGTAGTTATTTTAGGCTAGAATCATTAAAATATTTTGTAACAGCAACATGGTCTTCTATGGTACTAGTACTTGCCCTGTCTTACATTTAACCTATCATAATTACACACGATAAGTCACATCAACACACCATCATTATTGGAAAATATGTTTTCAAAGACAATCAATGAGGCGTATCTACATTACATGAATACAACACTAGAGAATTCTAGTACAAGAAGTACAATAATAATAAGTCTGATTTGAGCGTTAATTATATAAACGCATTGCCCGGAATTATAGGTGGTACTGGTCATAAGGGAGAATTGTATCGCACACATGAATTTCCAACACTGCAACTAAATAATTGTACATATTGTAAATATTTTCACCTGTACTTCAAACATAGATTTTGTAGCCTAAGTGTAATGGATCTGAATACTGACTACCGCACAGTGAGTTCCAGTGAGCACGAAAACTGCGAGTAGCTGTTGTACGGAAGACAATCAGATAAGTAGTTAGCCTAAAATTTTATAGTTTAACCATAGTTTACAACCATATAATCTCTCTAAAGTACAATCTACGGATAGCTATCACCATTTAGCATTTCACCTAACATATATACTGCATTTAGCATACCCTGACAGTTGCAGTACCAACACTGCAACTAAATAATTGTACATATTGTAAATATTTTCACCTGTACTTCAAACATAGATTTTGTAGTCTAAGTGTAATGGATTTGATGATGATCGCTTGACGATCGAAACTGGTCATCCTAGTGTTTTATTAATCTCATGTAATTTATTTCCGGATTAGGGCATAACCCATCTCTTTTGGGTACATTCGTGTTGACCGACTGAAAAGCACTAAACTCTTGTTTACTAAGGCAACACTGAAAATATGGCTTCAAACACCACAACATGAGTAGAATGTGTTCCTTTCAAGAAATGAATATGCGTATAACCTATAGTTTGCAATACACCCTCGGGTTTTCGCCCCTTACAATAATTACAACCACAATTAAAATTAATATTAATTACATGCTGTAATGAGCATACAACTTTCAGTATCGGTTAATTATGATTCCTACCGCGTGATGGCAAATTTCTGTAACGAAACAGAGCCGTTAATTTTAAGAAAAATCAAAAGTACGGAATATTTAATTTACAAAAAGCAAGTTACATAATTCAATGACATTCAACAATAGTAATAACTGTTATAAATATTATCATCATTATTATTATTAGGCCTATTATTGTTGTAATGGCTCATTATATGTAGCTTCTCTTCAATCGCTTGAATACGATAGGACAAAAAACATTGAATATCGCATGGCCGGCATGTTGTTTATTTATGTGTTTATCAGGATTTTGAATGCTCCATATATGTATTTAAATAATAGACATCTATCACTATGAAAATTTCAGTTTGATTGCTTTATTAATTCTGGCTAGGTCTATATTAAGAACTGGTGGAATATTTGGCATCGCTGCAATGCCCGATTGTTTTATATGTAGGCCATATAATTACATACCAGCTGATTAAGATTATTATGGTAGTACATTATACAAACTTACAATTCGATTACCTGAATAGGATTTTTACAAAAGTGAAAGTTTTTTAAATTTCACACAGCCGCTAATTTGAATTTCCCTTAAAATTGAAATGAATTGTACAGCAGTATATTAAGAGTTCTATAATGGTTTAATGTGCTATGTTTAATTGTGCACGCATGACAAAGTCACGAGGCAAGCCCATTTATATATTTAAATTTCACGTGGCCACCATGATGGCTCTGTACTCATCAGGTTATAAAAATTAGCATAGATGATTTTATTTTAATAGCCTCTATCACCATACAAGATTTCAGTTTGATTACTGCAATAGATTCGGAAATAGTGAGAATAGGTAAAATATTTCCATGGCCACCATGTTGGATTGTTTTTATGTGTAGGCCATAGATTTATGCACCGTTATATGAGAATTATTAGGGTGGTTCATCATATGAACATTAAAACTTCGATCGCTTAATTAAGACACAAGCGATATAAATATATTTTTCAAATTTCCCAGAGCCGCCATGTTGAATTTCCCCAAACAATTGTATTATATTAGATGCCAATAAATAAAGGCTTGCATAAAGACTTATTATGCTAGTTGGAATAAATTGGGTGAAACGTCTATTTTTAGCCTATTTTCATTTATGAAAAATAGGCATATGAGATCACCTTTTGTGTGTGTGTGTGTGTGTGTGTGTGTGTGTGTGTCCCTCTAATACCTTCTAAACGGCTAAACGGCGATTTCAATGAAATTCGGTAAGGTCATAGCACCATTTTGGCCGACCCCAACCTTGTACTTCAAATTGTATTACGTCTCACCAATCCAACATGGCGGCTGTGCGAAATATTTCACCGGCATTCTATTTCTCCGAAAGTATTGCCGATATCACCCGGAGAGCTTTTACGGTGATAAAGGGTACTACTAGACTGGAAATGTACATATGAGACTTACAAAAACCTGTTAACTACAAAACGAACATGGCTGCCAAGCGAAATTTAAACTTTATATAGACTTTTCTCGCTATTATAGCATCCAAACGCAATGAAACATGATACAGCAAATTTTTATATACATTGTAATGCACAGGCATATAACTTAGTTCAATTGTTTACATAATCTCAAGATGGTAGCTGTGCGTAATATTTTACCGACATTCTATACCTCCAAAATTATGACAGATACCACCCCCCACCCCCCTGAAAATTTTGTACGGTGATAAAGGGCACTACTACAAGTTCATCAATGTAACTTTCAAAAACCTGTTAAGTACAAAACGAACATGGCGGCCGTGCGAAGTTGAAACATTCTAATAGACTACTCTCGCGATTTAGCCATCTGAGCGCAGTGAAATAAGGTACAGTAAATGTATATAAACATTGTAATGCACTGCCATCTAATTTAGTTCAATTGTTTACATAACCTCAAGATGGCGGCTGTGCGAAATTTTAAAATTAAGTTTTTATTTCTTGTGTCGTAATCATGCGATCAAAGTGAAAGTTTCAATAATGAACCTACGCAATAATTTTAATTAAATTGTACATAACTATATGGCCTGTACATATAACAATCCAACATGGCGACCATCCAAAATATTTAGACGGTACTCAATATCTACGAATCTATTGGAGCAATTAAACTGAATTTTTGTATGGTAATAGAGGCAATTAACATAAGTAGGATATATGAAAATAGGCTGTATAGTTCTTCACGGAACTATTTGTTTAGTTTGAAATTCGCTTGTCCGCCATGTTGGGTTTGAACTTAGCAGATTTTTTTAAATAAGATAGGTGAACTTAGTGAAGTATTCTTTATGACCATGCAAATTTTGAGTTTAGGAGATATTGAATGCGGGTAAGATATATCGCGCGGCCACCATGTTAAATTGACGTAATTTATTTCAACAAGGTAGTAGTATAACCTTACCCAGTTGCATTTAATTCTCTTCCGCCGTTTATATTTTGTTAGGGGGACACACGCGCACACGGACAAAAGGTAACCTTATAAACCTATAAATTGGCTAAAAATTGTTTCCAGCACGATGAGTGTGGAAGAGACTTTATTAACATTGTCTTGAGATCACAACAGGTGACCCAAGAGGCCTCTTACTAGCCACCATCGTACGATTAGGAGTGCAGAGGGCTTCAAAATTCCGACTTTCTCAACCAAGAATCGAGCCCACAATCCTGGAATCATGAGGTGAGTGATTTACCGCCATTCAACAGAGCAAGCTAACTTCCAGAGTAGACAGTGTATCTGACTTCCCTTGGAATGGAAGGACGGGGCAATAGATGTTTTGGGCGTGCCCCTCTCCAGTCGAACAACAATGGCCGTAATAAATCCGGTACAGGAAACCACACTCTACCTCGACTATCTCCCAAGCCACTCATCAAGTGGGCGGCGACAAATACAGACGCTATGCTAATGCAAGGGGGAAATCTGATACGAAAGTAAACGGAAGCTCTTGACTTTGACCAATTTAAGACAGCACTGCATCATGACGGGACATTATCCAGATATAGACTTCCACAACAACTCTACAGGTAGCTTGCCTAGCGTGACACAACTGGAGGGCTACTTGCTGTCCCAATTCAGAAAGAGACGCTGATATATTTTCAAGGATGCGATAAAATACAGATGCAAAATTTGGTTTTTTATTAATTGAAATTGTTTGACATTTTGCAGAATAGAATAATAATTACGTTATTTGTTTTACGACCCTATTAAGTACTCTAGCCTTGAGAGATGCCGGGGTGCCAGAATGTTGCCCGAAGGGGATCATTAACGTGCCAGTAATTCTACTGACACGGCTCCCTCGCATTTGCGCACCACCAAATACCAGCTGACTGCACCAGGATTCGATCCTGCAACCTTCGGGACAGCAGGCGAGAACGTTACCGCTGAGCCACGCAGCCAGTCTAGCAAAGAAGAGGATATAGGCTACAGTGAGCTACATTTATCAAAAATACACCAACATTACCAGGATTTGGATCAGTTCTGTAGCGAGAACTAACGTTGCATTCTTTCGCACAAATGGGATATGATAAGGGTGCTTAACAGGTATTCATTGAAATTTCTTGTCATATTTCAGACATGAATTCGGTACGGAACTGGATACCCTTTATAGGGCAAAAGACTGGGGGTATAATATTTGCTTTTTTTTTTTTTTTTTTTTTTTTTTTTTTTTACATTTGTAATTGGGGGTGATAGATGAGTAGGAATATGCAACAATTTTATGGGTTTGCATTCTATTTTATGAAATATGGGGTGGGAAATTATTATCCCACTGCCCACACCTGACAGTATGTTTTCTTAAATGAGCAATGGGGTAATAATCTCCCACCTCCAAATTATGATGATACTCTGTTCATCACTCAATAATGAGCTTTATTTAACAGGATATTATGTATGAAATCACCCATCACGCTCTATAATTTAAGAAAAACCCGTAACTCCCACGCAACACAAGGTCAGTGACCTATATCATCTTTGCCGAAAACTGCACAAAAAATATAAAGGTGATTTTGGAATGTTAAAAGTTAGTACATTCGAATATAATTAAATAATTTCAAAATAATATTTACTGAAAACACAGAAAATTAATATTAAAAATCTTCTATTCTATGGCAAACACCCTGAGCAGGATAATAATTTCCATTCTAGCTGAAATATATTTACACAAGTAACCAAAACCATTATCAACATTGTATTTCAGCTATATACCAGCGTTTATAAATCTCTTATCTTCAATAAAAACACCTTCTTCTGTAAAAAAAATGCATTTTGTTCACTCAACACAACCGAACTGGCGAGCACATGCACTGTGGAGACCACTGGGATATACTGTATGCTTCCCACATTTGGTTTCTGATGACAGTATACATCAAATTAATGGGTTTTCAATATTTCTCTGCATCTAGCATGTGGATGCATGTGGAACTGCTTGAAATGAAATGGGTGGGAAGATTCTCTCCCTAACACCGTTCTATAAATGTTTGTTGTTGTTGTTGTTTGAGTCTTCAGTCTTTTGACTGGTTTGATGCAGCCCTCCATGCCTCCCTGTCCTGAGCTAATCGTTTCATCTCTACATAGCTACCACACCCTACATCCGAGGCAATCTGTTTAACATATTCTAACCTTGGTCTACCCCTACAGTTCTTGTCCTCAACCCTTCCTTCCATAACTAGGCTTGCTATTCCTGGGTGTCATAGTATGTGTCCTACCAACCTATCTCTTCTCTTCATTAGCAGTAGCCAGAAACATCTCTCCTCTCCCACTCGCCTTAATGCCTCTTCGTTTGTAACCCTATCTACCCATCTGATCTTCATCATTCTCCTGTAACACCACATTTCAAATGCTTCAATTCTCCCCTTTTCTGCTACACCAATAGTCCAAGTTTCACTTCCATAGAGCGCCACGCTCCAGACAAAGGCTTTCAAAAATGACTTCCTAATACCTAAATCTATATTCGATGTCAACAGATTCCGTTTTTGTAGAAATGCTTTCCTTGCCTGAGCCAACCTACTTTTTATATCCTCTTTGCTTCGTCCATCACTGGTTATTCTGCTTCCTAAGTAACAGAAGTCTCCTACTTCCTTCAGCTTTTCACCTGTCAATTTGATCTCCATAGAGGTTTCTGATTTATTTCGGCTGCATTCCAGTATTTTTGTTTTACATTTATTAATTTTCATCATGAATTCCTTCCGTAAGACGGAATCCATACCATTCAAAAACTCATTCAAATCCTCAGGCTTGTCGGCCAAGATGACTATGTCATCAGCAAATCTCAGAGTTGAAATTATTTCTCCTTGAATCTTCACTCCCACTTTAAATTTTTCTCCAATTTCCTTCATTGCCTGTTCAATGTAAAGATTGAAAAGTATGGGTGATAAGTTGCTGGCTTGCCTTACACCTTTCTGAATACAAGCTTCTCTCTCATGTCCTTCAGCTCGAATGACTGCTGTCTGGTTTCTGTATAGATTGTAGATCACCCTCCTATCCCTGTACTTTATTCCAATAGATTTCAAAATGTCAAACAATTTAGTCCAATCAACGTTATCAAAAGCCTTTTCTAAGTCTACAAATGCCATGAACGTTCTCTTATCTTTCCTTATTCTACCTTCCAAAATCAGCCTAAGACTTAGTACAGCTTCCCTTGTTCCTACATTTCTCCTGAAACCAAACTGGTCTTCACCCAACTCCGTTTCTATCTGGCTTTCAATCCTCTTGTAAATTATTCTAGACAGGATCTTTGAAGCATGAGTAATCAAGCTGATTGTACGGTAATCTTCACATCTGTCAGCTCCCACTTTCTTTCGTATAGGGATGATAACATTCTTTTTGAAATCAGGGGGTACCTCACCTGTCTCATAAATCCTACACACCAAGTGAAATAACCTGATCAGACCTTCATCTCCTATGCAGCGTAGCAACTCAATCGGTATATCATCTATGCCTGGTGCTTTGTTCCTGCCTAAGTCCTCTAATGCTCTGTCAAATTCGGATCTCAATATTAAATCTCATTTTGCATCCTCATCAATTTCCTCCTCCCTTTCCATTACATGATTCTCAATCTCCTTTCCCTTATACAAGCACTCTATGTAAGCTTTCCATCTCTCAACCTTTTCTTCCCTATCTGTAAGAGGCTTTCCATTTGTGTCCTTAATATTACAGCACTTGGTCTTCTTTTCCCCAGAAGTATTCTTAATCTTTCGATAAGCTGTGTCTACTTTTCCTAATTTCAGACAATTTTCTATACCTGCACATTTCTCTTTCAACCATTCTTCTTTCGCTTCCTTGCACTTCTTGTTAACCTCATTTCTCAGACGTCTGTATTCTGCTTTCCCCTTTTCATCTCTTACATTCTTGTGTTTCCCCCTTTCATCCATCAATTCTAGTATATCCTGAGTGATCCAGGGTTTTCTACCTATTCTTTCTTTCCTACCAATGTTTTCTTCTGCGGATTTTGTTATTTCATTCTTCAAAAGTGCCCATTCGTCTGCAATTGAAGTTTGTTTAGGGGTTTTGATTAGTCCTTCCTTTATACTCTTCTTGAATCTTTCGTTTACATCCTTTACTTTCAGTTTGTCTATTGCCCACCTTTTTGGCTTTTGACTTTTCTTCAGTTTCTTCAACTTTAATCTGCATTTCATTACAACCAGATTGTGGTCAGAGTTTATGTCAGCACCAGGATATGTTTTACAATCCAAAATCTGGTTTCGAAACCCCTGCTTGACCATAATGAAGTCGATTTGGTAACGCCCTGTATCTCCTGGTCTCATCCATGTGTATATTCTTCTATTGTGGTTATTGAATAAGGTGTTAGCTATGACCAACTCATGTTCGGTGCAGAATTCCATCAGCCTGCTTCCTCGATCATTCCTTTCACCTAATCCGAAATCTCCTACTATCTTCCCTTCTCTCCCTTTTCCTACCACAGCATTCCAATCTCCCATTACTATAACATTTTCATCTCCTTTGATATACCTCAGAATGTCATCTATTTCTTCGTAGACCTTTTCAACGTCCTCATCATCAGCTTGACTGGTAGGCATATAGACTTGTACCACTGTGGTGCACGTAGGTTTAGTATTGATATTTGCTACAATAATCCGTTCACTGTATTGCTCATAATATTCCACCCGCTGTCCAAGTTTCCAACTCAATATGAGACCAACCCCTGCTTGGCCATTGTTTGATTTAGTGCTAATGACCCTATAGTCTCCTGACCAAAAGTCCTGTTCTTCCTGCCAGCGCATTTCACTAATCCCAACCAAATCCATCCTCAACCTATCCATTTCCCTTTCTAAGTTTTCTAACTTTCCACTTCCTAGCAGACTTCTAACATTCCACGCTCCGATCCGTAGAATGTCAGATTTCCTCTTTGTCACTTCTGTGATGTTAACCCCCTCTCGAGTAGTCCCCTCCCGGAGATCCGAACGGGGGACTAGTTTACCTCCGGATTGAAATTTTACAAGGGAGGAGGCCATCATCACATGTAATTATGCATAGAGAGGTGCATATCCTCGGGAATAGCATTACGGCTGTAGTTTCCCGTTGCTTTCAGCCGTGCAGCAGAACGCAGTGTAGCCATTAGTTAAATACATGGTGGGAAGATAGTATCCCAAGGACCTATAAAGGGATAAGAAGACATTAATTTCATACACTCATGAAGGGTAAAAATGCTACCTCACAGTGATGGGTTGTGTTTTTATGGGACACACAGTGATACTGCACCAACAAACGAATTTGATAATGTCTTAAAAAATCTCCTTGGTTTGAATGCTAATATGTTATATATTATTATTATATATAATATAATATTATATATAATATAATTTTAGGTCAGGATAGCTTCGCGCATACGCTCAAAATCCAACATGCCGGACATGAATAATTACATGATTTGAAAGTTCAGTTGTAGTTACAATCCCAAACACAAAGACAAAATCAGCACGAACCTTTACGTTAACAAGAAAATACTATAACATATGCAAGAAATGTTTGAATCTACGTCCAGACGTTAGCAACTCTGCATCCTTCTATATAAATTACCGACATGGAAAGTGCACCGTCCCATATGTTCGCGTAAATAAACTGGCAAATATGAGACAAGAAATAGCACTGTACCTTAATATCCACAACTCCAATTTCTACACAGCGCATTGCTTTCAAATGACTTCGGTGACAATATTAGTGAATGCTAGTTCTGATCGGCCCTAGACATCATGCAGGCTGTAAACAATAGCATTGCCAAGCAAAGTAAATGGTCTCTGCTTTCGAAATTCTTTGACCTACGCATGCGCTCTGTTTAGTCAGCAAACCACCCAGCGCGCTCTGTTTACTAACTGAAGTTAATGAATCCCACAGATATTTATGAATATTTATGTTAAAACATATAATAAATTTATAATTATCGTCGAACATAAACAGTCGTATGCAACTCGCCTATAATGGTAATTAAGACATGCGTATGGAAATTATAAAACTCGATACGCACGTATTATAAACATACTCGTGTCTTAATTATTGCCATTATAGGCTCTTTGCATAATGTACTAATATATTATGTTATTTAATATATATGTTAAATATAATATGTAATATATTATATTAGAACACTGGATTATAATCATTGTTGTTCAAATCGTAAGGTGTGAGCTCTTAATATTATTAAGAAGAAGAATAATATAGAAATATTAAGATGAAGAAGAGTAAGCAAAGGCTAATAATACAAGTATTAATAATAATAGTCCGATAATAATAATATGATGTGACGATGATGATGATGATGGTGATCATGATGATGATGGGGATGATGATGGTGATGATGGTGGTGGTGGTGGTGGTGATGATGATGATGTTGATGATGGTGATGATGATGATGATGATGGCGGTGGTGGTGGTGATGATGGTGATGATGATGATGATGATGGTGATGTTGATGGTGATGAAGATGATGGTGGTGATGATGATGTTGGTGATGATGGTGGTGGTGATGATGATGATGATGATGATGATGATGATGATGATGGTGATGATGATGGTGATGATGATGGTGATGAAGACGATGGTGGTGATGGTGATGATGATGATGGTGATGTTGATGGTGATGAATATGATGGTGGTGATGATGGGAATGGGGATGGTGATGGTGATGGTGATGAAGATGATGGTGGTGATGTTGATGATGGTGATGATGATGGTGACGAAGATGATGGTGGTGATGTTGATGAAGGTGATGGTGATGTTGATGGTGATGAAGATGATGGTGGTGATGATGGGGATGGTGATGGTGATCGTGATGAAGATGATGGTGGTGGTGATGATGGTGATGATGATGGTGATGAAGATGATGGTGGTGATGTTGATGATGGTGATGGTGGTGATGATGGCGATGATGATGGAGATGATGATGGTGATGAAGATGATGGTGGTGGTGATGTTGATGATGGTGATGATGATGATGATGGCGATGATGATGGTGATGATGGAGATGATGATGGTGATGAAGATGATGGTGGTGATGTTGATGAATGCGATGATGATGGTGATGATGATGATGGAGATGATGGTGGTGATGTTGATGATGGTGGTGATGGTGATGCTGGTGAAAATGATGGAGATGAGGACAATGATGATGATGATGATGATGAAGATGATGATGATGATGATGATGATGATGATGGTGAGGATGGTGGGTTTAACGTCCCTCTTATCTGTTGTCTTTGGAGACACCGAATTTCCAGAATTTCACCCAGAAGGGTGTCTTCAATGTACCAATGAATCTGCTGACGTGAGTCAACATATTACCCAGGAGTATTCAAAACAAATCTGCCATATAATAGAATTATCAATGCCGTGGTACAGTATTTACATAACGCAGCGTCATTGACCGGGTTCGCAAGAGTGACAACGTAAGAGCCACTCGGAATTAATTGATTGTGGAACGCATTGACTGTGATAATAGTGGGAGTGACTAGCAGCTTATCAGATTGGGCTTCATTCCACGAGAGTGAAAGTATTAGCACACTCACCTGTGCCGATCACATGGACTAGTTTCAGATGAAACAGACAGAGAGAGCCAGGCAATCTGCAGTGGTTTTAACGCTTTGATACACAGCTCACCTGAACTCACATCGCATTCAGGACTGACCAACTGGAACACGACTACCTGATCTGGCCTTTCATGACGTCTTGAAAGAGAACCAGGAGACTGATAAGGACGCAATCTGCTCACTGGTTGGTTTCATCAGGTAACGACCCTTCGCATCGCACTGGGCAAGTGATTTGAGTAACATTATAAGTCATCCGACATAATCCGATAAATATGAGCGATCAGGTGCGGATCCATCGGTAGTGAAATGAGAAAAAAAAGGGTCTGGGTTGCCTGTATTTAGGAGATGGTTCTATGGATTATAATAATAAGAAGAATAGAAATGATGTCAATAATAATAAGTTAACAATAAAAATCAAAATAATAATAATAATAATAACACAGTTGCGCAGTTATAATAAATCAGCAATTCAGAAATGCAGTTCATATAACTTTGTATAGGGACGGCCCGTGAGTGGCTTTGGCATGGGAGCCAAGAATGTCACAGTACTCGCACGCTGACTCTCTATGGCCAAATGTTTGCCAACGAGTTGCAAGGACCTCCTAGTGCTGAATAGCGAGATACGTGCCGGAGTTTTAGAAGGACATATTGGTGCTGAATGTACAAACAAGCACCAAAGATCTAAAATGAGCTATTTGTGTTCAATGATCAAAAACGCACCGAAGATCTACAATCAGCTGTGTGTGTTGAATGATCAAAATCATGTAAAAATGAGCCATTTGTTTCCAATGACCAAAACGTGCCGTAGATCTACATTGAGTTAGAGTGTTGAATGATCAAACACTCACCAAAGACCTACATGAGCTACTGGTGTTGAATGATATAGCATGCACCGAAGATCTACAATGAGCTACTGGTGTTGAATGATCTAGCATGAACCGAAGATCAACAATGAGCTACTGGTGTTGAATGATCTAGCACGCACCGAAGATCAACAACGAGCTACTGGTGGTAAATGATAGAGCATGCACGAAGATCTACAATGAGCTACTGGTGTTGAATGATCTAGCATGCACCGAAGATCAACAATAAACTACTGGTGTTGAATGATATAGCATGCTCCGAAGATCTACAATGAGCTACTGGTGTTGAATGACAAAAAACGCACCGAAGATCTACAATGAAATATTTGTGTTGAATGATCAAATCGTGCCGTAGATCTACAATGAGCTATTTGTATTGAATGCTCAAAAACGAACCGAAGATCTACAATGAGCTACTGGTGTTGAATGATAAAAAAACGCACCGAAGATCTACAATGAACTATTTGTGTTGAATGATAAAATCGTGCCGTAGATCTACAATGAGCTATTTGTAATGAATGATCAAAAACGCACCGAAGATCTACAATGAGCTATTTGTATTGAATGATCAAAACCTCACCGAAGATCTACAATGAGCTATTTGTGTTGAATGATCTAGCATGCACAGAAGATCTACAATGAGCTACTGGTGTTGAATGATATAGCATGCACTGAAGATCTACAATGAGCTAATTGTATTGAATGATCAAAAACGCACCGAAGATCTACAATGAGCTATTTTTGTTGAATGATCTAGCATGCACCGAAGATCTACAATGAGCTACTGGTGTTGAATGATATAGGTTGCACCGAAGATCTACAATGAGCTACTGGTGTTGAATGATCTAGCATGCACCGAAGATCAACAATGAGCTACTGGTGTTGAATGATCTTGCATGCACCGAAGATCAACATGAGCTACTGGTGTTGAATGATATAGCATGCACCGAAGATCTACAATGAGCTACTGATGTTGAATGATCTAGCATGAACCGAAGATCAACAATGAGCTACTGGTGTTGAATGATCTAACACGCACCGAAGATCAACAACGAGCTACTGGTGGTAAATGATATAGCATGCACCATAGATCTACAATGAGCTACTGGTGTTGAATGATCCAGCATGCACCGAAGATCAACAATGAACTACTGGTGTTGAATGATATAGCATGCACCGAAGATCAACAATGAGCTACTGGTGTTGAATGATATAGCATGCACCGAAGATCTACGATGAGCTACTGGTGTTGAATGATCTACCATGCACCGAAGATCAACAATGAGCTACTGGTGTTGAATGATTCAGCATGCACCGAAGATCTACAATGAGCTACTGGTGTTGAATGATATAGGTTGCACCGAAGATCTGCAACGAGCTACTGGTGTTGAATGATCTAGCATGCACCGAAGATCAACAATGAGCTACTGGTGTTGAATGATCTTGCATGCACCGAAGATCAACAATGAGCTACTGGTGTTGAATGATATAGCATGCACCGAAGATCTACAATGAGCTACTGGTGTTGAATGATCTACCATGCACCGAAGATCAACAATGAGCTACTGGTGTTGAATGATATAGATTGCACCGAAGATCAACAATGTGCTACTGGTGTTGAATGATATAGCATGCACCGAAGATCTACAATGAGCTACTGGTGTTGAATGATCTAGCATGCACCGAAGATCAACAATGAGCTACTGGTGTTGAATGATATAGCATGCACTGAAGATCTACAATGAGCTAATTGTATTGAATGATCAAAAACGCACCGAAGATCTACAATAAGCTACTGGTGTTGAATGATCTACCATGCACCGAAGATCAACAATGAGCTACTGGTGTTGAATGATATAGCATGCACCGAAGATCAACAATGAGCTACTGGTGTTGAATGATATAGCATGCACCGAAGATCTACGATGAGCTACTGGTGTTGAATGATCTAGCATGCACCGAAGATCAACAATGAGCTACTGCTGTTGAATGATTCAGCATGCACCGAAGATCTACAATGAGCTACTGGTCTTGAATGATCTAGCATGCACCGAAGATCAACAATGAGCTACTGGTGTTGAATGATCTAGCACGCACCGAAGACCAACATCGAGCTACTGGTGGTAAATGATATAGCATGCGCGAAGATCTACAATGAGCTACTGGTGTTGAATGATCTAGCATGCACCGAAGATCAACAATGAACTACTGGTGTTGAATGATATAGCATGCACCGAAGATCAACAATGAGCTACTGGTGTTGAATGATATAGCATCCACTGAAGATCTACGATGAGCTACTGGTATTGAATGATCTAGCATGCCCCGAAGATCAACAATGAGCTACTGGTGTTGAATGATTCAGCATGCACCGAAGATCTACAATGAGCTACTGGTGTTAAATGATATAGGTTTCACCGAAGATCTACAATGAGCTACTGGTGTTTAATGATCTAGCATGCACCGAAGAACAACAATGAGCTACTGGTGTTGAATGATCTAGCATGCACCGAAGATCAACAATGAGCTACTGGTGTTGAATGATCTTGCATGCACCGAAGATCAACAATGAGCTACTGGTGTTGAATGATATATCATGCACCGAAGATATACAATGAGCTAATGGCGTTGAATGATCTACCATGCACCGAAGATCAGCAATGAGCTACTGGTGTTGAATGATATAGCATGCACCGAAGATCTACAATGAGCTACTGGTGTTGAATGATCTACCATGCACCGAAGATCAACAATGAGCTACTGGTATTGAATGATATAGGATGCACCGAAGATCAACAATGTGCTACTGGTGTTGAATGATATAGCATGCACCGAAGATCTACAATGAGCTACTGGTGTTGAATGATCTAGCATGCACCGAAGATCAACAATGAGCTACTGGTGTTGAATGATATAGCATGTACTGAAGATCTACAATGAGCTAATTGTATTGAATGATCAAAAACGCACCGAAGATCTACAATAAGCTACTGGTGTTGAATGATCTACCATGCACCGAAGATCAACAATGAGCTACTGGTGTTTAATGATATAGCATGCACCGAAGATCAACAATGAGCTACTGGTGTTGAATGATATAGCATGCACCGAAGATCTACGATGAGCTACTGGTGTTGAATGATCTAGCATGCACCGAAGATCAATAATGAGCTTCTGGTGTTGAATGATTCAGCATGCACCGAAGATCTACAATGAGCTACTGGTGTTGAATGATCTAGCATGCGCCGAAGATCAACAATGAGCTACTGGTGTTGAATGATCTAGCACGCACCGAAGATCAACATCGAGCTACTGGTAGTAAATGATATAGCATGCACCGAAGATCTACAATGAGCTACTGGTGTTGAATGATCTAGCATGCACCGAAGATCAACAATGAACTACTGGTGTTGAATGATATAGCATGCACCGAAGATCAACAATGAGCTACTGGTGTTGAATGATATAGCATGCACTGAAGATCTACGATGAGCTACTGGTGTTGAATGATCTAGCATGCACCGAAGATCAACAATGAGCTACTGGTGTTGAATGATTCAGCATGCACCGAAGATCTACAATGAGCTACTGGTGTTAAATGATATAGGTTTCACCGAAGATCTACAATGAGCTACTGGTGTTGAATGATCTAGCATGCACCGAAGAACAACAATGAGCTACTGGTGTTGAATGATCTTGCATGCACCGAAGATCAACAATGAGCTACTGGTGTTGAATGATATAGCATGCACCGAAGATCTACAATGAGCTACTGGTGTTGAATGATCTACCATGCACCGAAGATCAACAATGAGCTACTGGTGTTGAATGATATAGGCCTAGCATTCACCGAAGATCAACAATGAGCTACTGGTGTTGAATGATATAGCATGCACCGAAGATCTACAATGAGCTACTGGTGTTGAATGATCTACCATGCACCGAAGATCAACAATGAGCTACTGGTGTTGAATGATATAGGCCTAGCATTCACCGAAGATCAACAATGAGCTACTGGTGTTGAATGATATAGCATGCACCGAAGATCTACAATGAGCTACTGGTGTTGAATGATCTAGCATGCACCTAAGATCAACAATGAGCTACTGGTGTTGAATGATATAGCATGCACTGAAGATCTACAATGAGCTAATTGTATTGAATGATCAAACACGCAATTAAGATCTACAATGAGCTACTGGTGTTGAATGATCTACCATGCACCGAAGATCAACAATGAGCTACTGGTGTTGAATGATCTAGCATGCACCGAAGATCAACAATGAGCAACTGGTGTTGAATGATATAGCATGCACCGAAGATCTACGATGAGCTACTGGTGTTGAATGATCTAGCATGCACTGAAAATCAACAATTAGCTACTGGTGTTGAATGATTCAGCATGCACCGAAGATCTACAATGAGCTACTGGTGTTGAATGATCTAGCATGCACCGAAGATCAACAATGAGCTACTGGTGTTGAATGATCTAGCATGCACCAAAGATCTACAATGAGCTACTGGTGTTGAATGATTTAGCATGCACCGAAGATCTACAATGAGCTACTGGTGTTGAATGATCTTGCATGCACCAAAGATCTATTATCAGCTATTTGTGCTGAATGATCAAACATTTGCCAAAGACGTGAAAAGAGCTATTAGTGTTGGATGATCAAAAAAGTGCCGATGATCCACTGTTGGTGCTATTGGTGCCGAATGATCATACACGCTGCTAAGAACTGCAAGGAGCTAATGGTACAGGTAGCCAACGATTTTTTTTTTTAGCGTATGCCTTTTAGTGCCGGGAGTGTTCGAGGAAATGTTCGGCTCGCCAAAGTTTGTAGCTGCTTCTATGCGGACACCCAAGGGGTGAGCTACAAGCACTGTCACATGTGGAGTGTTGTCTGGAGAGAAAAGTGCGAATATAATGACGAGGAATTGGAAGGTAGCGTCTGTGTCCTATAGTTAGGGACCAACCCCAGCAATTGCGTTGTAGGAAGATGGGAAGCCGCAGAAGACCATCTTCAAGATTGCCGGCGGGGGAATAATTCGAACCTCCTCGCCTCCTGGTTGTGAGCGACTGCCTGCAGCTACGGCGTAACGACCACGCTGACTCATCTCGTGTAGCCACCGGTGATCCTATTCGAGAACTGTAGAGGAAAGGAGGTGGTTATGGAATACTATTTTGTTTTACGGAAGTAAGTCCAAGGATTTCTTTGAAAAAAATATTTTTATTATACTGGGTCATTGGCTTGCTATTTATCTCTATTACGCTCACATTACAAGGTTTTTGGATAAACGGTATGATCACAGTTTTTTTTAATGTCAAACTAAGATAAATGATAGGGGTTATGGAATACTGCTGGGGATATGGAATAGTATATCCGGAATATGAGCAAGATATCCTTACTTACAAAAATCACTGATCTAATGATCGCTATCACATCCTGAACCATCCTCATGGGCCCACATCTCACACTGCATGCACTGTACCCATGTTTCACCTCTGAAGTCCTCTGAAAATCTGGCATTACAGAATATTGACTCTAAATAGTCGTATTGGTTGTGGTCGAATACTGACGGTTTTACTGCCACTGGAATTCTGTAGTTCTATTGAGTCAGAATCACTAATTTATCCTCTACATTTGCTGGCAGGACAGTTTCCCCCCTAATTTCGAGTCGGCTGCAGTTTTTTCGTCTTTTATGAGTTGATCCAAGGAGAAAAAGCGTAGTTCTATGGACACCAAACTCATTCGCAGCTTCAGCTTTCCCATTTCATTCTCACGCACTGACTTGATAGTTATTGCCATTGCCGATGGATCCCATTTCTTCCACTGCTGGTGATCTACCGGCGCGGGTTCACTACAACCTTCCATTTCTTTGGCTGTGGATGAATATAAAAACTACGAATTAAAATTTATAGTGATATATGTCGTTAGTCATGGAGTATTTATTTATAGTTCGCGTTTCATATTCAAAGCAAAACAATATAATATGATATAAATGTGAGTTAGAAGGTAAACATCGTTGTTACGCGCAATCCTAACTGGCACTGTAGTTACCTTTTAACATGGAAGGGGTTATGGAATACTTAAAACTCAAGTGGTCCATAACCCCCTCCCATTTAAAGTTATATTTACATGTTCTCATACGTCACATCTTATATTCCATATTAAATTCAGGGATATTTATTGAGAGCTATATTAAGGCATTTAAAGCGAGACTGGAGTTAAAGGATGAAAACACAACACATACCTCAAAATTGCGCAATGAGTACGTACCGGTGGAAGTTTCCGCAACGTCAGATGGAGAACATTGACGCTTGCCGCAGCTGAATGAACACGAGGGGCAATCTGCCATCTCGTGGCGTCTAATAGTACCATAGACGATTAGTTTAAACGTTGACGTTCAGGGAGTAGCACTTGTCAGAGTAGATATCAAGGTATTCCATAACCACAACTTTTCCTCTATCATTTTGTGTAATTTTTGACCGTAACTAGTTACAACATACAGTACAGGAGAATCAACAGGCTACGATCCCAGTGACCTTGAAGTCTCAATATTCAGATAATAATAATAATGTTATTGGTTTTACGTCCCTTTTAACTACACTGGCTTTTAGAGACGCCGGGGTGCCGGAATTTTGCCCCGAAGGGGATCTTTAACCTGCCAGTAAATGTACTGACACGGCTCCCTCACATTTGCGCACCCTCAAATGCCAGCTGACTGCGCCAGGTTTCGAACCTGCAACCTTGGGCTCAGCAAGCGAGAACGTTACCCCTGAGCCACGCAGCCAGCTTCAATATTCAGAGCACCATGCTCTATTGCCATGGTCGTGGCCAGACAATTCATAAAGAAGTTGATGGTTCGAACATAGAAATTTTGAAACCATCAGAGAATTTGTGTTCTAAAAGTAATGCCGCACGAATTCCTTCTATTGGCATCTTCATAGTTGAAAATGGCATTTAAGTTGCATGTTATTAAGCATTCTACCTCAGTATACAGGTTGTCATTTATGTACTTGAGTACCCTTAAGGGGCGTGTAGGGGATGGGTATAGGATCAATTTGAGATAGGGAACCTGGGGTCGGAATGGCCTCCTAACCCCAGAAAACAGGTTTGTTTCAGGCCCTCCGCCCCTGTAAATTAGGGAAGCTCGCCATGTGTTACTCTGAGGTCAGGCACTCTTTCGCTGTCAACGGTCTTGGCGTGACCGCCGCTCAACACTGCGTTAGCCGAGAGGATGGCAGCGAGGCGTGGTGCCACGATGGTCCCGGGTTCGTTTCTCCTGGGGTGCCATGCCACCTCGGGCGTAGTCACAGTGCGTGTTTATTCTGTGCTGATTTTTTTAACTATCGTTGATTATGTAAATTATTGCCTTTTGATTATTAGTATCAACGAGTTACGTGCGTTTCTGTAGTAGTTAAAGACGATGGAACTAATTTGGCAAGAGGAATGCAGCTCTCGGCTAACGCAGCGTTGAGCAGTGGTCGCTCCAAGACCGTTGACAGCAAAAGAGTGCCTGACCTCAGAGTAACACATGGCGCGCTTTCTGACTTTACAGGGGCGGAGGGCCTGAAACAAACCGGTTTTCTGGGGTTAGGAGGCCATTCCGGCCCCAGGTTCCCTATCTCAAATTGATCCTATACCCATCCCCTACACGCCCCTTAAGGCCTCTTTCACACGGGGCCACCATGGCCGCGCCACCATGGTGGCGCCACCACGTCTTTGCAATATTTTCTCTAGCCACCAAACACGCCACCATTAATGATCCAGTCTTGAAATGGAGGTGGAAGAAGCAGCACTTGCTGTTTTTCTATATATCAAGTTGCGTAAGCGCCGAAAACGGGGAAATAGAAGATTTTGGGTTCACCCACTTTTGCAGGATCGATCAACAAAAGGTATATTTTGTACTCTGTATATTGATCTCAGACAGAATCCAGTCAAATTCTTCACCTTCCTACGAACATTTCATCTTTTGATGAGCTACTGCAGTGTTTAAAAGATCAACTGACCGGTGTGGACACAAATATAAGAGATAGTACACCTCCAGAGGAAAAACTCCTAGTGACACTGAGGTAAGACGAATTTGCACAATTTCGATTTACAGTGTACTCCCGATAATTCCTTACATTATACTTTCAGGGAGATAAACATATAAACAAGTGAATAGAAAGCAATTGTGTGTAGTCATAGTTACAGCCGGATACGGACATTTGTTTATCTTTTTCACAGGGTGAGATAATCACAAGTGATACTAAATGCATTAATCAGCCGGCAGATAAGAGCAAACCCAAAGCGATTTCAATCGATTTTTATCAAAAGTAATTTCGTTACAGTTATCGTTACTTACCAAAAATAGTGACAGAATTACCGTTACGGTTGTCAAAGTAACATACATATAGTTACATTTTCGTTAGTTATTTTTTATTTAAGGAGCGGAACAGCGAGGACATGGGCCCTTACGATTTCGTTACTTTTTATAAACACATAGTTGCCTAAAATAACATTCACCCCGCTGCTATAATTTACTTGATTTGAAGAGTTACCAGGTCCTCCCAATTCTTCCTCTTCAACTCCCTGTTTTCATATTCATCTGCAGTCATATCCCACAGAGCAGGTTTAGATTGCATCAAGGATATGAATTTATCTGTGTCGAAATCACTCTTTCCTGGAACGATATCCATTTTTAACACTAGCAGATAGTCCACACGTCTGGCTTGGCCGCGCAGAAAGTCGCGTCTCGTGTGAAAGGCTCCATTTGACTCAATGTAAACATGTGGTGGCGCGGCCAAAAAATCGCATTGCCTGCCACCACGAATTCTGGCCGCGCGACCAGGCCCGCCACCACTACCACGTGTGAAAGGCTCCATTTGAATCAATGCAATGACGTGGTGGCCCCGTGTGAAAGGGGCCAAAGGGTACTCAAGTACATAAATGACACCCTATACTGTATATTGTAGCTTCCTCAATCCGTTTTTCAGCAGCTACAACTGTAGTCATGTGAGGTTTGTCTAGATAGCATGCAGCAATTGGGCTGCCACTGCATAAAAGTATTATTGTCGTTGTTGTTTCATTTGAGGTGCTTGGTCATCGAGGTCATTTAGCACCGTGAACTCGAGTGGGTGTACAATTTGTATGGTAACCTGTATTATTCTGCTGTCTATAGTCGTGTGTGTACTTGTAATTCAGGTTAGGATTGGGATTGAGGCAGCCGTGGCCTTAAGTTAGAAACAATCCCGGCATTGGCCTGGAGGAGAAGTGGGAAACCACGGAATACCACTTCCAGAATGACTGAGACAAAAGTCGAACCCACCTCTTCTCAGTTCTGCCTCACGAGGATAAATGTGTACCCCATCCTCGCACTCAGACCAGAATTAAATACCTTTGCAGATTTTAGAATTGAACCCAGACCTCCGGGGTGACAGCCAAGAATGCTAGCCGCTACACGAGGAAGTGGTCCACATAAAAGTAAACACTATCGTTTTACTTTTACCACCGAACTGTGCATTACACATTTAATGTAATAGTCACAAAAATTAAGGTTGAGGATAGGTCCCACATTTCCCACTAGTCCAACATCTCAATGATTTTAAGAGAGAGGATTAAATGGCCGGGGTGGGGGAGGATGGAGGGGGGATTCATATGCCTCACACGTTAACGAGAATAATTGTAATTTGCTCGACATTTTGAGTCTTCTTAACAAGGGAAAGCACCCATCCCTGTGAAGGTCAAGTACAGTTCACCTGTTGTGAGAATGCGGTACAGGAAGTTCCACGTGCAAGATCTGGTGCTTATGGAATGTAGGCTAATCAAGTTATTGTGAAATGGGTGGAGAATCAGATCCGACCCAATAGCTTTGGAATTGTGAATAATCCCTCCTCATGCTGGAGCTAGACCGGCCGTTCTGGATCTGGTGCTCTTATTACACAGGCCAAAACGTGCTTGCGAAAACAAGCTCCCCTGAAATACATTCTTCAATACAAATTTAGTTGCACTAATCGGGATAATATTTTCATTACAAATAATTCTGACAGTCAGAAATGTTATCATTTTGTGAAATATTATTTTTAATTTACAGTAAAAATAATTGTACATCCTTGTTTTATGAGTAGCACGAATAATGCCAATTCGACTCGTCTGTCCACACGAAAATTTATCTTATCTATATGAGTCTTGCAAGCAGTTGCAGCATGCCTGGTGTGCGGCGCATTATGTTCTATCTCAGCATTTTAGAGGGAGAGAAAGATAGGAAAAGGAAAGAAATGCGCATGCTGGTATTATTATTAATATTGGGTTAGTTGGTATGGTATGAAGGTTGTGCTCACAGTTTCAAAAAGGTTGAGAAAGCCTGAGCTAGACCATCCAGCATATTCACACGCGCGCAGCAGTTTCTCCTCCAACCTCACAACCATTGTATTGTTATTATTATATAATATTTGCAAAAGGGGGTAATTCCCCGCTGAAAAATTGTACAATTACAGAAAATTACCAACATCAAACACAATATACTCAATCTGCAATTTGGGAACTATAGTAATTACATCGTAGTATTTGCACCGAATTTCATTCTTCTCTTAAACACGTCAATATGTTTGGGGATAGGCTTTATGATTGAGGCAGGTAATGAGTTCCAATGAGCACGATTAATGAAAGAATATTTCCCATAATTTGCACGCTGCGGTCGGTCCTTGACTTTATGTGGATGATCTGCCCTGCTCAGGTTGATAGGACTTCCCGGACGTTTGCTTAGTTCTCTCCATGCTGGCTGATTAGTGTAAGTGTTAAACATTGCGTATAGTCTAGATTTCGTCCTTTTATCTTCCAGAGAATCCCACCCTAGTCTTTCTCTCATTCGAGTTACACTAATTCTAGGATTTAAATCGTTGAGCACAAACCTATCAGCCTTCCTTTGTACCATCTCCAGCTCATTGATGAGCCCTACCTGATATGGGTCCCAAACCGCTGAGCCGTATTCCAAGGTTGGCCTCACCAGGGTCATATATCCTAATTCTTTTGCAGTAGAGCTACTGCCTTTTAATACCCGCATTACAAAATGAAGTGATTTGTACGCTTTGGACACGTCACAACCCACATGGGTAGTCCATTTCATACCAATCCTTAGATGGATGCCCAGGTATTTGCACGAGTCTTCTTCTACAAGTATTTCTGAGCCGATATTATATTGAAAATCATGCCTTCACCCTCTCCCTATTCTCATGAGACTGCATTTACTCGTACTTATCTTCATTTTGTTGTCAACCACCCATTCATGAACCAGGTTGAAGTCAGTTTGTAACTGAGCGTTGTCTTGTAAGCTATGAATTTGTTGGTATACTGTATTACAGAATCATCCGCAAACAATCGGCAGTCACTTTGAATCCCTTTCGGTAGGTCGATAATAAGTGCCAGAAATAACAGGGGCCCAATCGCACTACCCTGAGGGACACCTGACGTTATCAAAATGTCCTCCGAGAATACATTACCTATTTTAACCTTTTGCGAGCGACTAGCCAAGAGCTCTTGAATCCATAAAATTACTCTTCTATCAATCTTCGTTGCCACTAATTTACGGAGTAGTATGTCATGTGGGACGACATCAAATGCCTTCGCAAAGTCTATAATTACGGCGTCAACTTGCACTCCCATCCTAAAAGAGTGATAGCATTTGGCTCTCGCATGAGTACCCTTGTCTGAATCCGCATTGTATCCAATTAAGTCGTGATAACTTCCCTTACTGTTCTCTGAAGTATTCATAAATAAGGTGCTCCATCAGTTTACATATGATGGATGTGAGACTAACATGCCTATTGTTTCCCATTACGAATCTGTTCCCTCTCTTGAATATTGGAGCTATTGGAGCTCTTTTCAAGTCTTCAGGTATTTGTATTGATACCTTAAACAGCATCCCCAAGTATCGCCTAATGGCTGTACCTCCCATTTTTAGCACATATCCACAAATATTGTCTGGGCCTGTCGATATATTTCTACGTAGCGTTTTAATTGTTGCTAGAATCAATTATTTGTTTATTCGGAAAGGTTGGCTTACAGAATCATAGTTAAGGTCCAACACACAGCTATTAAATTTATTAAACACACTACCATACCATATGCCGGCCCCGTGGTGTTGCGGTAGCGTACCTGCCTCTCACCCGGACGTCCCGGGTTCGATTCCCGGCTCCGTCAGGGATTTTAGAAACTGACGTGAGGGCTGGAACGGGGTGCACTCAGCCTCGTGAGTACAATTGAGTAGCTGTCTGACAGTGAGGCAGCGCCCCGGTCACGAAATCCAAGATTAACGGCCGAGGGGACCCGATGCGCTGACCATGCATCACCCCAATATCTGCAGGCCGAATGGCTGGGCAGCGGTCGCTTGGTAGGCCTAGGCCCTTCATGGGCTGTAGTGCCAGGGGTTATTATTATTATTTACCATACCATACGTTGCTTGTTGCCAATTGGCTGAATAACAGTCAACAATCTGCTGCCCTTAACGTGTGAATACTTTCTCTACGACGGTGTCGGGTTTTATGTTTTCATTAGTAATGTATGCTTGCCACGCTGGGTGAGTGGTTATCGTGTCGGACTTCCAACCCCCAGCTTGCAGGTTTGCTCCTGGCCGTGTTAAGTGATTTTTGAAAGGCGATAAAAACTACGGCATGCATGTCATAGCCTATGTTGTTGGCATGTTAAAGAACCCATTTGAATTCAGTAGGCCGTGTTCATACTGGCAAAATTAATCTGGGGATATTCCGCCAACACAAATAAGTTCCTCCTTTCTCTACTAGAAAGCGCTATAGTGTCAAGGAGCTTAGATATCTAACCTCCTTGACTTTCGTAGCGTTCCAAGGAACAACAAAATTTGACTTGCAAGCTGCCCTCTGGGCGTCAATTAACAAAGCTTGCACCCGGCACCATACGATATATTTATTATTATTATTATTATTATTATTATTATTATTATTAACGGCCAGTGAATTAAAACTCAGGAATTCTTCTAGGTTTGTGCCGTGTCTTGTGTGGGGTTTCGCCTAGGACACCTAGCTGGCTCATCAGCGGGCTCTTGGTGTCCCCACCTGGACCCCCACAGGAGTAGAGAACTGCGCGCTACCTGCCTTTTAATGAAGCGCACCTGCGCCTCTTGACTGCGAGAACTAAAAGCTCAAGCTGGTGAATTGAAACTCAGCAATTCTTCTAGGTTTGTGCCGAGTCTAGTGTGGGGTTTCGCCTAGGACACCAAGCTGGCCCATTATTATTATTATTATTATTACTATTATTATTATTATTAATGTATTTCAGTTCGTATTGAGAAATGTGCCCTGTGACTTTGATTTACGTGCAGTTTTCCTGAAGCGAACGTGAGAATGTGTGGGAGAAACGTAAACATAGGTTTGGGCTGAAACCCTCTCATTATAATAACCCGAAATTCATTGCGAACAGTTCGCCATGAATTTCATCTACCAACTCTTTTAGCCTCACATATGAAGCCTTGTAGCCTACCTAGTATCATAAGACGACTTCGGAGCCAAGGTTAGATGGCTCAATTCGGGGCCAGGACTTCACTTAATAACCATCCAGATTGAACTCCCTGGTGAGGTTTTCGGCACTCCTAAATTGATGGAACGATGCCTCATTGCTAGTACCAAATCAACAGTTCCTAACACTACTCAAAATGCATTAATTACACTCACGGGAACAGAACACAATATTGGTCGATATTTCAAATAGTGGTGGTGATTGCGTAACAACGAAAGCAAAACTAATTGGGTATGTTCTACTTCAGAATAAATTGACTTATATCAGGTAGGTGTAATTTATTTATGTATTTATTTATTTATAAATAAGTTATAAATGTTTTTTATTCATTTATAAGCAGCGTTCTATGGTATCTACCTACTGTGCCAGTTCAACAGGGTGAGTCTCTGTAATTAAGACTTCTGATGCAACTGCTTACAGTACTTAGCGTTATTATTATTAGTGATTTCCCGTTAACAGTGCTTGAGAATAATGAGATCAGAAATTAGGTGTTAATGATTCATTAGCGAGGCAAACTACATTTACATACTCTATTTCACAATAACTTAACACTCTCTGTTCCTCCTTACATCGCTTCAGGGTTTCTCCAGTGTCACTGCCTAATGATTATCTACCACAGGATTTTATCCCAGGAGAGTGCGGGCCGTCTATCCCTGAACAAACGTATGTTTTCTTTATGCACACGGCTTATCATTTGCTATGTCGGATGAATATTCTCTCCTCTAAATAAGAACTGTGCTAATCGAGTTGTTGTTGACGATAATGTATGAATTGAGGGTTTATGATATCGTGTACTCCAGCCCCATACACTTAAGTATAGTCTACGCTGAATTCGTCTGCTAACCTACGTTTATGTGGTGAATGTAGTTGCATGTGCAACTCTAATTACTGCATTAAGGTCATGAATTGGAATACTTACCTCAAGAATTGAAATAAGATACTATCCTGACATTTCCCTGGAAGGTTGTTGTTGATCCTTGCAGGGGCTTTGCAACATCATGGTTTTGTAGCTCCGTGTACGTGTGTGTGTGTGGAATTTGTAGGATAACCTGTGCCACTGGGATGCCTGTACAAGTGTGCGTATTTGTAATTGAGGTAGGATTTGGGTAGGAAGCGGCCGTGGCCTTAAGTTAGGTACCAACCAGGCATTTTCCTCGAGTAGATGTGGAAAACCATGGAAAACCACTTCCAGGAAGGCTGAGGTTTTGCCTCACAAGGTTAAGTGTACCCCGTTCCAGCTCTCAAACCAGAGTTAAATTTCTGTGCAGAGCCGGGAATCAGACCCGGTCTCCAGGGCTACAGCCAGGAATGCCAGCCACTACGCAACGAGGAAAGCTCCCTTGGAGTGTGAATGCTCTCAGTGCCAGGATTCAAACCTGTGATCTACGGACTTGCTCCAGCTCCCCACCGCAGAGACGGGTTGCGAATTAACGAGCTAGGCTACGACGTTGGGAGCTAAAATATCGAAGAAAGTTAAATGGCAATTAACTAGTCTTTATAGATTAGTCCAAGATGGAAGTTTGGGGAAATATTGATAGTTATAGATGTAGTAGATAACATTGTCTTGTATACTCTCTATTTCCTAATCAGTGTGTGAACATAACACCGGGTGTAACATGCCTATTTGGGAATCCGATTGAGAAAGCTGCCCTGAAACTTAATTTGCTCTACTATCCAAATTGTTTGCTTGGAATGAATTTGGGGTGGTAATCGAAGGAAATGTCATTGTAAAGACCGCCGCTGAAAACGGATCTGTTCCAAAACCGAACCACTCTAAACATTCGGATTATTCTTGTAGTATATGTAATAACATAGGTGTCCTAAGTCCTTAAACGAAGCAGCAGCAAGACATTAATTAGGTAATTTACAGAATATCCTGTCTGCCTTGGTAGGTAGTGCCTAGCATTCTTGGCTGTCACCGCGAACCCACGGGTTCGATTCCCAGCTCTGCCAAGAAATTTCATTCAGGTCTGAGAGCTGCAACGGGGTACATTCAGCATCATGAAGCCAAAGCTGAGAAAATATGGGTTCGATTTCTACCTCAGCCATCCTGGAAGTGGTTTTCTGTAGTTTCCTACTTGTAACTTAAGGTCACGGCCGCTTCGTACCTCAACTACATGTACACACACTAGTACAGACACACACCCAAGTACACGGAGCTACATGATCACGATGTCGCAAAGCCCCTAGGAAGGTCCCTAGAAAACCCAATTGAAAGAAGGGAGGCAGACAGATGGAAGTGACAAGATGTTCTGCGACTCCGTGGGGATTGCTGGAGAAGGTACTAATATAAGTAGGCCTATTTCTAGGCTTTCTGTTCTCTTCTTCTGCGTTAAGGCTAGAATTATTGGCTGGCGTCCCGGAGGTAAGGGTTCGATTCTCGGCTCTGCCAAGAAATTTAATTCTAGCCTGAGGACTGGACCAGGGTACACTCAGCCTTAAGAGGCAAAACTGAGAAGAGGTGGGTTCGATTCCTACCTCTGCCATCTTGAAAGTTGTTTTCCGTGGATTCCCACTTCTAGCGTAAAGCCACGGCCTCTTTCTTCCTAATCCTAGCCTCAATTACAAATATATACACTACTACAGACACCACAATAACACAGCTCATCAGATGAATGCTACACGGGGCCAAAGCTCATCGAATGAAACAACAACAACAACAAATATGCATGTGCTGTGTTCCAGGAGTTGTGACATTAATGAAGATAGCCTAGAGGACATATCGGGAATCCTTAATCAAATATGGATAACCCATTAAAAGTTACAGCAATTTTCATATAAATTCCCCTCTCTCTTTAACTAATCTAAACAGAGTCATGCAACAGATGGTTTCAACAGATATTAATCGGGCGACATGTGGGAGATAGATTTCCATCATTAGAATATCCACTGATTTGGTCAGCATCGGCTACCGGAAATACATCATTAGCCCTAATAGGGAATAACGATCGTGGCGAAGTACTCGCAGTAAACGGACTTAGCATACTCCCAACCTGAAAGATTATGGTAACTGTCTACATCGATCTAGAAAAAGGAGCACAATGCTGGAACAATAGGGTAATTGTTCGCTTAGGGTGACGTGAAGTTAAGAATTCTATTACTAAAATGGCCTTTAATTGACACGTAAAACACCAATTCTATGGTTTATGAATATACAGTAAGAGGAGCCAGTCAGACATAACGTTACATTTTGGAAACTTTATTTTATGTCAAGCCATACAAACCCTAGAATACAGTCCACTTAACTGCAATGTTATAAATCGACGGGAAGACATTCAATATATTCACTGACAGAAACGTACCGGGGCTAGTGAGATGGAGCTGTGAAGTAATCATTACAATGATTTATGCGGTAAAACTAATAGGTTTCCTTCCTTTTAGATACAGTGCATCACACTCCAACTTACAAAGATGTTTGTATAGTTAAGTTACTGACCAAGCCCGAAAAAGGTTGAAAAAAATCATTAAATAATTTAATTTAATTGTACCTAAATTGAAATCGCCGACTCCATAGTGTTCGGGTAGCGCAACTGCCTCTCACCCGGAGGCCCCGGGTACGATTCCTGGCTCTGTCAGGGATTTTAGAAACTGACGTGGGGGCTGGAACGGGGTGCAATCAGCCTCGTGAGGAAAATTGAGTAGCTATTTGACAGTGAGCAGCGACCCTATCACGAAAACTAAGATTAACGGCCAGGGGGGCCCGATGCTCTGACCACTGCAGGCCAAATGGTTGGGAAGCGGTCGCTTGGTAGGGCTAGGCCCTGTAGTGCCAGGGGTTATTATAAATTGAAATAAAGATGGAAATCCCTATATCTTCGCATTTAAAGATTTCAGAGGCCTAAATAAGCTAATTTGTCGAGAACAAAGCCATTAACCTACTGCTCATTTAGATCCCTACAATACCTCGCCACCGCGACCGTCACAAAATAGTGTTACGTGCCACCCCCTAGTGGCACTTTTGTTAACTGGATTACGATGGGTAGAAAGCACAACACAGGTCGTTCCTTTAAAGAAATAATTAATTTTATTGCGGCCAGAAAGATATACTACTCATCAGCAAATACAAGCAATTAGAACCTTACTCCAGTTTCCTCAAGTCTCTTGCTTATGGAGAGCTCTTGCCCTCTTTCACTTGTCAACAGTTAATCCTCTCGCTAATGAGTCTGGTGGCCTTGACAGAACTACATGCAACTCTTCCTTTTGTACACAAATTACAGTTACTTACGATAACCTTCTACACGCTGCTTCGCTGTTCCGAGCTGGGAAACAATGTCACTGGATTTCGTAACTCGCACGGCACTTCACCACAATATCTCTGACGCTCAGTGAAATCACACTCACTCAAAACACAGGCAGTCCCCTGTATGCTTCTCACTTCCTCGCTGTCAAGAGAAACGACTTCACTAGGGGTTTCGCAAGTCACCACACTTCTGTCGCTCAGGATAAACGCTCGCACTAGCTCGTAAAACACAACAACAATTGCTTGACAGGTCGCTCTTATATAGCAGGCCGGTGACTCAATAAATGCTTCTAGACCCATCCAGGGTTCACGGCTTCTCGAGGTTTCCTTCACTGGCTGAGTCACGAATAATCTGGACCATCCCTTTGTCCTAGAAGTCCTGTTGCATAAGGCGCACGCAATACACTGAGGCAGAGCAGCCCAGCCCTGGGGCAGTTGTGACTCATGCGGCGAGCGATGAAACAAACACACAGCCGTAACTCCACCCCCTTCCTAAAAGGCTGATCGTCCCGATCAATCATTGGTCCGTCTGTGTCCCTTCGTAGGCTGCCAGGCGATCTCGATGCACGATCTTCATTTTCGCCCTCGGGCTCAGCTGGATCCTGTAGATGACATCGTTGATCCGTTTCACGACTCGGTACGGGCCCTCCCAGGACTTCTGCAGTTTGGGTGACAGGCCTTTCTTCCGTAATGGGTTGAAGAGCCAGACCAGGACGTCCTCGTGGAATCCGCCGGCATCCGTCTGTTGGTCGTATCGGGCCCTCATTCGGTCGGTCTCGATCCGCAGTTTCCTCCTCGCGAACGCGTGCACGTCCTCCAGTTGGTCGGCCAATTCTTGACAATACTGGCTTACCGGGACCGGATCATCCCCAGGTCGGCCGAAGGCAAGATCGACAGGTAGACGGAGCTCCCTCCCAAACATGGCCCGGGCTGGTGTGCACACTGAGGCTTCATGCACGGCGGCGCGGTAGGCCAGGAGAAATAGTGGAAGATGTTTGTCCCAAACCCTCTGGTGCTCGCTGACGACTATTCGGAGATGGTTCTCGATGGTGCGATTGTATCGCTCTACCATCCCGTCGGACTGAGAGTGTAGCGGCGTTGTCCTTGTCTTCCTGATTCCCAGCAGCTGGCATAGGTTCTGGAACACCTGAGACTCGAAGTTCCTCCCTTGGTCGGAGTGCAGCTCCAGGGGTACTCCGTACCGGCTGACGAATTCCTTCACCAGGGTCTCTGCAATCGTCGCGGCTTCTTGGTTAGGGAGCGCATACACCTCAGGCCATTTGGTAAAGTAGTCGCTGACGACCAATATGTAGCGGTACCCTGCCTCGCTTAACGGGAATGGCCCAGCAACATCGATGGCCACTCTCTCCATGGGGCCGCCCACGTTGTAGGTCTTCAGTGGACCCCGTCGTCTTCGTCCTGGGCCCTTGCTGGCTGCGCAATCGTGGCACCTCGCGCAGTGGTTCTCCACGTCAGTTCGGCATCCGATCCAGTAGAACCGCTCTCTCAGCTTCTCCAGGGTCTTCTTTATCCCTAGGTGTCCACCAGATGATCCTCCATGAACTTCCTTCAGGACTTCCTCCGTCATAGCCTTTGGAACGACGACTTGTTCCCGAGATGTCTTCCCGTCGGTGCTCTCCCAGGTACGGCATATGAGGCCATCCCTCACAACCAGCGAGTCCCACTGCGCCCAGTAGGACTTAAACTTTGGGCTGCTGTCACTCACAATGTACCACCCAGGTCTGGAGACACAGGCCCTCTTCCATTCGGCTATAAGTCCCAGGTCATCATCTTCTGCTTGTGCCCGCATGAAAGATTCGCGGCTCCTGCTCCCTTGAAGTTCCACGGTAGTCCTTCGGCACTGTATCCCGGTGTTCTCCTCCCTTCGGGCACAGAAGGTGCAGTCTTCGGGGCACGGTCTTCGTGACAGGGCGTCGGCGTTAGAATGCAGTTGGCCTTTCCTGTGCTGAATCTCAAAGTTGTACTGTTGAAGCCTAACCACCGCGCGAGTTGACCCTCGGGCTGCTTGAAGTTCAGGAGCCACCGTAGGGATGCATGGTCGGTCCTGATGAGAAATTCTTGCCCGTACAGGTACTTGTGGAAGTGTTCAATGGTCTTCACGATGGCGAGCAGCTCCTTCCTAGTGACGCAGTAGTTCCTCTCTGGCTTTGACAAGGCCTTGCTGAAGTAGGCCACTACTCTCTCCTCTCCGTCCACTACTTGCGACAGGATTCCCCCTATGCCAAAGTCGCTGGCATCGGTATCGACGATGAACCTTGTTCCAGGTCTGGGGTAGGCCAGAATAGGCGCGGTGCACAAAGCCTGCTTGAGTTGTTCGAAGGCACTGTGGCATTCTGCTGTCCACGTGAAGAGTTGGTCCTTCTCAGTCAGTCGATGTAAAGGTTTGGCGATGTCGGCGAATCCTTTCACGAAGCGACGGTAATAAGTGCAGAGTCCCTGGAAGCTTCGTAGTTGGGATTTGTCCTTCGGAACTGGCCACTCCCTCACAGCTGCGGTCTTCTCTGGGTCGGTGCGCACCCCCTCCTCGGAGACGATGTACCCAAGGTACTGGACCTGCTTCTGGAAGAGCTGACACTTCTTGGGGCTCAACTTCAGCTGGGCAGCCCGTAGCTTCATCACGATCTCTTTCAGGTTGCTGTAGTGCTCCTCGAAGCTTCTCCCCAGAACGATGACGTCGTTTAGGTAGACCAGGCAGGTCTTCCAGTGTAGTCCCCTCCGAATGGACTCCATTAGCCTTTCGAAGGTCGCAGGGGCGTTGCACAGACCGAATGGCATGACGGTGAACTTCCAGAGCCCGCTGCCCACAGAGAACGCCGTTTTCTCGTGGTCCTTAGGGTGGACCTCCACCTGCCAGTAGCTACTCTTCAAATCCAAGGTGGAGAACCACCTTGACCCTGATATGGTGTCCAGGGTGTCGTCGATCCGGGGTAGAGGGTAGCTGTCCTTTTTCGTGACGTCATTCACCCGCGTGTAATCCACGCAGAACCTGGTGGAACCGTCCTTCTTCTTCACTAGCACGACCGGAGAACTCCAAGGACTATGTGATTGCTCGATCACTCCTTGCTCCTTCATCTCTTCTACCATCCGGTCGACTTCAGCTTGCTTGGCGAGCGGGACACGTCGGAATGGGGCCCTAATCGTTGCGCTGCCCCCAACGTCGATTCTGTGCTGGACCAAGCTTGTCCTGCCGAAGTCCTTGCTCCCCACGGAGAAGACATCCTGGAATTCGCGTAGCAGGTCCTGAAAGTGGCGTGATTGCTCTTCGTCTAAATGGTCCTGGGATCCTTGGTACAGCTTCTGTAGTTCTTCTGGCAGGGCGCGTCTTCTTCGGTTGTCCGTCTGCAGGTGTCCGTTGGTCGTGTCTGTGATGCGGGCAATCCAGGTAACGGGCTCGCAGACTCCTAGGTTGGTGTCCCGGTGAACCGTAATGTCGTAGTCGTTCAGGTTGGACAGGCGGATGTACGGCCGAGACGTCGTATTGATGAGGGTCTTGGCAATTAGCAATCCTTTTGTCTGGATGTCCTCATATTTTGGCTCGATGACAGCCGCCACTCCCTCAGCAGTTCCGTCGACAATTACGGCAGCGCTGACCTCCGTCCTGGCGGGAACGATGACGTCCTCTCTCAGCCTTACTCGTCGTGCGGTGATGGCCTCGTGTGCTGGTTGCAAAGCAAGTTCCTCACCTCCGAAGTGCAGAGTGTTGGTACTCAGATCCAAGATGATGTTGTTCTGGTCCAGGAAGTCCAGTCCGATGATCACTTCGTTTGATACGTCAGCCACAAGCACTGGATGCTTTATCGCTCGTCGAACAATGACGAACTCCAGTGATGCTTCGCCATGTACCGGTGCGGTCCCTCCGGTCGCGTTTATTAGCTGGAGGTTCCTTTGTGTGGGTTGCACTCTCCACTTCGGGATCACGGTGGGACTGACGATGGTCTTTGATGCTCCCGTGTCGATTAGCATGGGCCAGCTCTCTCCGTTGACGACTCCGTCGACCATCAGGCTGCTATTGTCCCTCCGTAACTTCGTCACACGAACTTGGACTGCCGGGGCTTGACAACTGTCACAAGCCAACCTTTGCCCCCCAAGGCTGGCTAATACTCGTTTCCCTGGGCCGCGCGGTTTTCAGACGACTGATTTCCCGTCGGATACCCTCGGCGGCGGCGATCACCGCAATCCTTGCTCAGGTGGCCTTTCTTACCGCAGGTCCAGCAGGTCGGTAGTCCTCTTCTGGGCCGCCTCTCCGGTTGCCTTCCGGCTGTGTCGTTGCTGGTGGTGCCGCGACTATCGAAGAAACGGCTTAGCGCCTCCATTAATTCGTCGGCCAGGGGCTTGGTCTCGTTGGTTTTTACTGGATCGTCGACGTCCACTTGACGCACCCGCGCGTGCATTCTGGATGCCTGTTTTGCCGTCTCGAACTCAAGTGCGTGGCTCAGCGCATCTGCCAGGGTCTTATTGCGCGCGAGTCGCAGCGCCTGTTGAGTGTCCGCGTCCCGTAACCCGTCGGTGAAGGTCTGCGTCGCTATCTGCTCCAGAAAGTCGGCCGGCGCTGTTGGGTAGGCGAGCCTTACGAGACGTGCGATGTCCATCTCGAACTCCTGCAGGGTTTCCGCGTTCTTTTGCACCCGGGTCCGGAGCTGCATCTGGTAGGCCTGCTGAAGATGGCTATCTCCATATCGGGACTCCATATGGGCGATTAGTGAAGCGTAGTCGTGGGATCCAGTCGGGATGGCCTGAAGGACGTTAAGGGCGTCCCCTCTCAGCGCTACAATGAGAGCTGTAGCCTTTTCCGTGCTGTTCCAGTTGTTTATGGAACAGGCTGCCTCGAACTGACGTAAATAGGTGCTCCACGGGACCTTTCCGTCGAAGGTTGGGGGCGTCACTCTGCTCTGTCCCGTTCCTGATATTCCCGGTGTACCTGTGGGCGGGCGTCGGCGCAGCTCGGCAACTTCCTCTTGAAGAGCGTTGAATCTCGATTCCATCCCCGTCGGCGGGCGTTGGTTCAGCTCAGCAATTTCCTTTTGTAAGGCGTTGAATTTCTCTTCCACCCCCGTCAGCGGGCGTCGGCGCAGTTCGGCAACTTCCTCTTGTAAGGCTTTGAATTTCTCCTCCATCCCCATCAGCGGGCGTCGGCGCAGCTCGGCAACTTCACTTGTAAGGCGTCGAACTTCTTTTCCACTGCCGTGACTTCCTCACGCAGCCCCTGTTCTAATTTCCTTTGGCTTTCCTCTAATTTCGTCAGCAGACACTCTTCCAGATTTTTCTGGCCATCCAGAAATTTGGCGGTTAGGTCCTCTGCTAACTTATTCTGGCTGTGCTCCCTCTTCCACAGGCTGTCCTCTAATTTCGCAGTTAGGTCCCCGGTTAAATTCTTCTGACCGTCTTCCATCTTCTTCTGGCCGTCCTTCAGGTCCTTGGCTAAATTCTTCTGGCCGTCTTCCATCTTCTTCTGGCCGTCTTCCATTTTGGTTTCCATGCCACTTAACTTTTCTAGCAATGCTGCCAATTGCGCCTCCATTTTAGTTGTTTGTCTTGTTAAGGGCATGCACTCACAGGGAAATTAGAGAAAATGACCTGCTCGGGTTTTGAAACCAGGACCGTCAGGTGTAGTGCTTGAGCTCGTAATCCCACTTCTGACACCAGTTGTTACGTGCCACCCCCTAGTGGCACTTTTGTTAACTGGATTACGGTGGGTAGAAAGCACAACACAGGTCGTTCCTTTAAAGAAATAATTAATTTTATTGCGGCCAGAAAGATACACTACTCATCAGCAAATACAAGCAATTAGAACCTTACTCCAGTTTCCTCAAGTCTCTTGCTTATGGAGAGCTCTTGCCCTCTTTCACTTGTCAACAGTTAATCCTCTCGCTAATGAGTCTGGTGGCCTTGACAGAACTACATGCAACTCTTCCTTTTGTACACAAATTACAGTTACTTACGATAACCTTCTACACGCTGCTTCGCTGTTCACGAGCTGGGAAACAATGTCACTGGATTTCGTAACTCGCACGGCATTTCACCACAATATCTCTGACGCTCAGTGAAATCACACTCACTCAAAACACAGGCAGTCCCCTGTATGCTTCTCACTTCCTCGCTGTCAAGAGAAACGGCTTCACTAGGGGTTTCGCAAGTCACCACACTTCTGTCACTCAGGATAAACGCTCGCACTAGCTCGTAAAACACAACAACAATTGCTTGACAGGTCGCTCTTATATAGCAGGCCGGTGACTCAATAAATGCTTCTAGACCCATCCAGGGTTCACGGCTTCTCGAGGATTCCTTCACTGGCTGAGTCACGAATAATCTGGACCATCCCTTTGTCCTAGTAGTCCTGTTGCATAAGGCGCACGCAATACACTGAGGCAGAGCAGCCCAGCCCTGGGGCAGTTGTGACTCATACGGCGAGCGATGAAACAAACACACAGCCGTAACACCAGTTTCAAACCCCGTTAGGTAGTCTATCATTATTGTATGAACTGCTGTTGGCCCATGCTGACTCCGGTGATCATAACTGCGATGAACAATTCTTGAACTAGACGCGACATCGCGCAAATCAATATTAATAACAAGTATTGGCTATTTGATGACTGATAACTGGAAACAGATACGAACTAATTAATCTTTTCCTCTTTGTCACCAGAACTGGGTAAGTACAATGTTTCAATGCACAGTAATTGGGTGGAGGATTATACAGTAAAACTGCTTGGCTTGACAGACATGAGAACTAACACCGGTAATAATGGAAAGTGCGTACGCGTTCATATAGCCTACTATTATATGTAGTCCACCTCGTGACTAGCATTCTTGGCTGTCACAGTGGAAGTCTTAGTTAGATTTCTGGCTTTATAAAAAAACTGCTTCTGGTCTGAGGGCTCAAGCGGTCTACAATAAGCCACGTGGGGAAGAACTGAGAAGTTCGATTCCCACATCAGCCATTCTAAAACATGTTTTCCCACATCTGTTCCAGGCAAATGCCTGGATGGTACCTAAATTAAGGCCACGCCCACCTACTTCCGGAACCTTAGCATGCATTACAAATACATACTCTGACTTTCCTAACCAAGGAAGAAGGAAAAGTTAAGTACTTTCATTGCTTGCTTCCTATTCCTCACTTAAAATTAGACCTACCCCATTTCCTGCAATGCGATTCTCCGTAGCCAGCATATGGTAGTGGCTCAGCTCCGATAGGACATTTGGACGGATGTTTGATATGAGAAATAACACTCAATGGACCAAAATAAGGAGATTCAGATGAGGACGCCGACAGCCCAGCCATGGGATTCCCCATAATCCGCTCGGTAGCAGATGCCCTTGGGTGCGCATGGTACTGCGTAGTTAAAATGCGCGTTTTGATGATGGAACAAACAAAGAAATGTTTTCAGTAATTGCTCACGAGAAAACAGCAGAATGTAGACTGCAAAATTCGAATTAAGAACGTTCGTAAACAAGAAGCAGCTGCACACTAACCGCTGACTGTTCATAATATTGTCAAACCAGTGCCAAATTAATGTCAGGATTCATTCTGAATAAAATTTTAAAGCTTGTTAAAATAAAAGTGTGTGCTTCTGTAGTTCCCCAGCATAAACGGTCTGGGTAACAAAATTACACGCCCCAGCTCTCCACAGAATAATGGTTAACAAATGTATCCTGAAAACTAATCACCAGTCGCCTGTGTGTTGTTTTGCATTTCTGCATATTTGATCTCATTACGTCCATATGAATGTTGTGGTGTCACTTTGTGTTGTGGCATGGCCCGTTAGATTTTTATTCATTAAAATATCTGTGAAATAAGTCGCACGAATTAACTCATTATAATATTTCATGCTCATTTATAGTACTATATTATGTGGCACCCACAAGGGGAAAAAATAAATTTAGAGTGAATGTTACATGTAACAGCAGCAAATGATGGAAGTTGGGATTAACGATGGATGAATAAAAACGTGGTGAGTGTGTGGCAGCCCAACCAAGGTACATTAAACTTTGCTTTTCCCCCAACAACATGATCACATCTGGAAAGCTGCATCAGTCTGTTTGCTATATTTTAAAGCAACCTTTATTTTTGCTTCTGGATTTTCTACTAAATAGCCTTGAATATTTATTATGGTGCAGTGGCTAGCATTCCTGGCTGCCACCCCTAAGGTACAGGTTCAATTCCCAGGTCATCCAAGAATTTTAATTCTGGTGTGTGTGCTGAAAACGGGTACTCTTAGACATGTGAGGCAGAACTGAGAATAGGTGGGTTCAAATCACAAAGTGGCAATCTTAAAAGTGGTTTTCCGTGGTTTCCCACATCTAAACAAATTCCGCGGCACTTAGCCCCTGAAGAGCCTTGGCTTACCAAGCGGCCGCTGTCCAGCCCTGTTGGCCTACAGATTGTGCGGTGACGCGTGGTCGTCGGATCCCTTCAGTCAGTAATTTTGGTTTTCATGACCAGGGCACAGCCTGTCTGAACAGACTGCTATTCAATTGTCCTCATGAGGCTGAGTGCACCCCGTTCTAGTCTTCATGTCAGTTTATAAAATCCCTGGTGGAACCGGGAATCAAACCCGGGGTCTCCGGGTGAGAGGCAGATACGATGGATCACTCTGCCTAGTGAGGTAAAACTCAGAATAGGTGGGATGAATTCCCTCCTCAGTCATTCTAGAAATGGTTCTACGAGGTTTTTCACTTCTACTCCGACAAATGCCGGGATAGTTCCAAATGAAGGCCCGGCCACCTTCTTCCCAATCCAAGTCTCAATTACAAATATACACACGACCACAGACATCACAAAAACACAGGTTTTCAGACAAATCCTACACACACATCCAAATACACGAAACTAAATGGCAGCGATGTCGCAAGCCCCTAAATGAATCAAGAACATCAACAAGAATTCACGTAATGTATGTAACACGTTTGAGACAGAGTGCTTCCAAAGGACTTTTGTTAATTATCCCAGTGAGTCATAAGGGTTATCCAAAGCCACAGTTCTTGTTTCAAGATTTAGACTTTGTCCACTCGCGTGACCAATTTGAAGGATATTCTAACACGCCTTGACACATCCCATGCCTTAAACGTCAGCAGGATTAAATTGTCTTTTGCATCTTTCCAGTCGATCAACATGGTTGTACCCAATGCATTGGGCGGGGTACAAGTTATAAATATGTAAACACACTCCGGTATAAAGTACATGTATTAATAAATTATCACACGTAAATGAGCCCGTTTAAGTGTGATAATTAACTAATGCATGTAAATACTTGTACCCCGCCCAATTCATTGGGCACAATCGTAATGACTGACTGAAAAGCTGCATAAGGCAATTGGTATAGGCAACACTGAAAAAGAATGGCTTCAAATCTCCACAGCAGGATTGAATGTAGCGCAGAACTCCCAAATATTCCTCTATCTGAGGGGTGTACAGTTAAACTCAGCCCAACTTAACTTTATGAATATGATTCCCATTAAATCAGAAGCATTGGAGAGACAAGAGAGTCACCTGAGTATCCAAATGATCATACTTAAGTCTATTGAATATATTACGTGTTATGTGTCCTGGTACAGCTCTAGGAAAAAAGTTGATTAGTGATGACCCTGATAGAGGTAAGAACCCCTTTTCGCCACTCTTATCGCCTTATGTTACTGTTACAAGAAAAAGATTTAGTCTGCATGATATCAAACTGCAAAGCTACTTCGTGCCGCTGACTTTATAACAAAGAACAGGTCTTGCGTGGAGTCACATCACATGGCTGCTGATAAGCCTGACACTTGGTTTCACATTCCATATCACAGGCAGCTTCAGCATGCTCGTACTAAGTCACACATGGTTTGAGCCACTCATTCAAACTACAAGAACGCACATTGTAAACAAGCAACCACAGCGATAGTGATACACTCATGTTACTGGAAATTGCAACACCATGAAAGAGTGCTACAACCGAACATGTCAGTTAGTTATTGTTGTTTTAAGGGCCGGAACTGTGAGGTCATCTGCCCCTAACTGAACATGTAAGATGATATACAGGGTCTTTCATATAGATTAAGAACGGCGAGAGGCGGTTTTGTCATTCGCTGCTGAAGCCGGCTTGGCCGAGCTTGTGACGCGCCACGGCCCCCTGCTCTAGTATTGAAAGCGCGCGCATAGTACAAACTTGACCTTGCAATAAGCGTGCAAGTGTTGTCAGTCGCCAGTCTGAACCACAGCTGCTAACATGGTGAGACGGTTATCATGGCAACATCGTATTTTTGTATGTACAATTTATTTTAATTACGATTCGGCTCGGCGGGTACGTGTTGCATTTGTTCAGCAATTTCCTGATGAAGTGCCACCTTCACTAGCACAGATTCACGTAATTGTAAATAACTTTGACACTACTATTTCAGTGCTCAATAAAAAACACAAAATAAAAAATAAGAAAAAAATACAGTGGTATGACTCACTCGCGTCAGCCAAAATGTGGTTACCAGATACAATGCCTGTATAACCCAGGAAGGACGACACTTCCAGCAACTTTTATAAGGTAATATTTCATAGAGGATTGTACACCCGCTTAAAGCAGGGGGCCACGGCTCGCCACAAGCTCGGTCAAGGCCACCACACTAGCGGATAACAAACCCGCCGCTTGGCGTTCTTACTTTATATGAAAGACCCTGTACTTCCAGGTCCCTCTGGCCTTAAATGTGGACTGAAACAAATAGGCTTCAGGATGTGCCCACCACGAACTGCAATACTGCTGAATTCTTCAAGGCTTGGAGTCAATAAGGCCATGGAATTGTGGACCAAGCTCGCTGCACTATACGGGTCAGCCGTTCCAGAGTTGTGAGTGACCGGTTGTTGTCCCACACATGCTCTGAAGGGCTGAAGTTCGGAGATCTGGTTGTTATGTCACGGAGAGCTTCCCTGCATGTTGCGTTAAGTGAGAACGTGGGCATTTTCCTACTGAAACCTCCCGTTTGTTGCAATGTTTGCCAAACACTAAACTGAGTACCCTGTCAACATACTGGCGAGCAGTAATTGTGATTTCACATTAAAGTCAATAGCTCCCCAGACCATAATGCCCGGTGTTAGCCTCTGTGGCTCTCGACAATAAGGTCGGGGTGGCAATCTCCCAGGTAATGTCATCGCGTCAGGAGATGGCAGTTCAACACGCTGTGACGGGGTGTGGGGGGTCTTGCAGTACGCATGCGCGGCCCACCTATTCCAGACCTAAATATATCGGTTACCTGCATGCCAATCGTTGTTATCGCAGCACACAACACGCAGCCAGAGAGAGAAGGAATGTGCTGAGTGAGTGAAGCAAGTAGTGACTAACTTAATGTTTTCGGAATGCGCAATACGCAGTGAGCGGGAAGACATCTGCAGTTCAAACCCAACTGCCAACTCCTGGCGCGATATCAGTACGTCGTCGCACACGATTGTGGCGATCACTGCGGGCTGAACAGAAGCGCGATTCATCACTTTAGATCACACTATACCATTGGTCGACCCACGCCAACCTTCCACGTCAATATAGTGGGATCAATGTAACACTTTCTGCAGGAACATTGGCTCGTAAGCCACCTGCACGCAGATGCTTCCCAACAGTCTGTTGTATAACTTGCTGTTGTGCGGGGCTCCATCCGAATGAGGCGGCGATCTTCCCTCACAGTTTCCGCCATATTGGGCCTGTGCCGGGTCTATGAGTGTGCGTACCTTCATTTGACCATTGCTACCATATTCATTGTACATCAGATGCCTGTCTGTCAACACGTGCAACAAGATATAATCCACTATGACACAGACATTTACCCTATTCGAACTCTCTCAAACTGTAACAATTGTTGATAGCGTGCTTGACGGGAACAGTTCACTGCACATATTTCAAAATAAATTCGCTATACTTACGCTCGTATACTGGAGGTGGTTCCTCCGCATCCAATCACCAGTATGGGCAATGTTATCCTTTACATACCTAGAGTATATGCCGTCATTCCATATCATGATATTAAACACAAATGGCAGATTTCTTCATGGTATACAGTTTTCATTTTCATGAGTGTACGTACTACGAGACGAACCTGCGTTTCAACTCAGAATATCCATCGCGTATGGTTCTATAAACTGCCAATAAACGTATTTGTAACGTCTTGTGTGCTACCAATAGACAAGAAACAAAATCTGAAATAATAGCACACATATTTTCTACGGGATGATTAGAGTCCACCTGTCAGTCAAACCAAAATAGCTACACTGGATGTCATGTCTGAAACCAGGACACGTACGACAAAATATCCGCACGACCGTTAAATTACGGAAACATTACACAACGGCTCTTTTCAAGGACAGAGATATATTAAAAGGTGAGCCGTAGTCGGTCTATTGTCACAAAATGTAGACTACATTGTAGTCACTAAAGTCGTGGACTGGCGCCTAGACTGTAGGCCGCCAGCAGAAGGAGCGAGTCTTACAGTCTTACAGTGACCCACTCAACACGGTGTACCTCTTTGATCCTGCATACAGTTTGTACTGTTTGTGGCTGACCAGTACGCTCATCAATCTCCAAACTGTCTCTCCCTTGCGCAAAACGTGTGTGCCAATTGAAAACAGCACTGCGATCCAATGCGTCGTAACCGTACACTTGCTTCATCATCTTAAGCGTTTCACTAGCGGATTTACCTGATCTTTGGCAGAACATTACGTCTGCCCGTTTCTCAAACTGTGACATTCTCAAGTTCCGCCATTTACATTCAACGTCGCTTCACAACAGAGCCTGTACTTCCACTGTCACTGTATGCAAACAACTGCATCTGGCTGGGACGAATGACGTAAATTGCACCATCCTCTGACGCAACCTGTCTGCTGCGCAGCACCAAAGCGACACCATGCGCCCAGTCCACGAACTTATTGAATCTACTGCCTATAGTGCAAATGTGAAGACTTCGATGACTCATATTAGAGCCATGCATAACCTATAGTCAGATAGCATGGTAAAACATAAATATTCAGGTAATTCAAAGTGCTAAATATTGTTTATTCTTTTGTCGAATAATGTTCGTAATCAACGTTTTTCATCACGGCATTACGCTGTATGTGAATGTGAGATTCTTAGTCATTATATAAATAATTATATATCATTTTAAATATTTTGTTTAGGATTCATATTCAGTATGAGATTTTACCATGCATTAATATTGTTCCGGCTGTGAGTTTGTTTTGTCGCCTCGCCGCGTTGAGTCACAACTGCCCCAGGGCTGGGCTGCTTGCGTGCGCCTTATGCAACAGGACTACTAGGACAAAGGGATGGTCCAGAATATTCGTGACTGAGCCAGCGATGGAAACCTCGAGAAGCCGTGAACCCTGGACGGGTCTAGAAGCATTTATTGAGTCACCGGCCTGCTATATAAGAGCGACCTGTCAAGCAGCAGTTGTCATTGTGTTTTTATGAGCTAGTGCGAGCGTTTATCCTGAGCGACAGAAGTGTGGTGACTTGCGAAACCCCCAGTGAAGCTGATTCTCTTGACAGCGAGGAAGTGAGAAGCCTACAGATGAACTGTGTCTTGAACGAGTGTGTTTTTCGAGTGCGACATAAGTGATTGTGGTGCATTGTGAAACAGTGTGTAGTACGGTGACAGGCTGAGTGCAGATATTTCCAGCCACTGCACGGGGCCACCTCATTACGAGGGATTAACTTCTGCGGCTTACTGACAAGTGAAAGGGGAAGTGTTCTCGCCGAGGAGGAAACTGGAGTAAGGTAATAATTGCTTGTATTTACTGATGAATGCTGTATCTTTCTGGCCGCAATAAAGTTAATTATTTAATTTAAAGGAACAATCTGTGTTGTGCTTCAACCCACCGTAATCCAGTTAACAAAAAGTGCCACTAGGGGGGGTGGCACGTAACAATATTCTAAGTGATGTGAGATAACACGTTGGAAATCTGGTCAGCACGAAACCAAAATATGTGCGTTATAAGAGCTGAAACATTGTTCAAACAGTTATTACTGCAAGCATTAACAACTGCGAAGACCATCGGTTTAAATATTGCCGTTGAAATTATGATAAACGAATAAAACAGATCTGGCATTTATAAGAATTGTATATATAGAAATCAGAACATACAGAAAACCGCATTATTTAAGACTTAGGACTACCGGTCTAGATGGCACATTCTTCGCCTTGATTGCAAGGATTGGCATGGAACATGGTGTGGTGGTAGCAGAGCAGTGTGCTCTCATTCGGCAAATGAAAATGAAACTCAACACTGCAATGTTAATTTCCTCTGTGGATTTAATAATGTAAATATTGTAATGTAACAGTAATATTGGCAAATTTTCTTTTTATTCAACGTTTCTGCTCTGGCTGCTAACAGCTGTGTCAACAGTTCGCGCGACTAATAGCGCTCTAATTAGCACCGCAGCGAGAATGCGCCTCCATTCATGTCGCTAGGACACGTGCGACGATCACCACGAAATAGTGGATTATGTGTTAAATGACTCGATGACCTGTGTCAGAAAAGGAGACTTATACACTTGTCCAGGGTTCTCTCCATAACTGCAGCAAGAATGAAAAGTTTAACTGAGTGCCGAGCTGGATCGAAGAATGCCGAACAAGTCGCGTGTAGGCCTACTTCGCACACGAGCAGCACATTGCACAGCATGGTCAGAATAAACACTATGGTTTCCCCATCCAATTCTTGATCTGGATGAGCAATAGTTCGCAAGTCCCTCTCAGCGAACAAGCCGTACCCATTATACTCAATCTGTGAGTATTATGCTGGTCTCATTTGCTTCTACACCTCTAGCTTTAAGATTGTTACGCAATTACCCTAACCTCTACGCTGTCTTTTTACAGGTTTACCTCTGCTTCTCTTAATCGGAGTTCATCAGTCTCCAGAATGATATTCCATCGTCAATTTGCTTGATATGTTCTCGCCGTTTGGCAAGGAATACACCCATAGGCAAACACACAAGTATGAGCGGAATTTATGCTTTATGTGTATGTGAGTCGAATGGCAAACATTTGCATGCAAAACTCGAATCATTTCCTTGTCAAGCCAGTTTGAAGGTCACTTGACAACTACCTGCGCTGGTGCCTATATTCAGTCTATAGGCTATTTATTTCCCTTCGGAGATGAGTTAGTGTTTGTCGGGTTGTATCCGTACGTAAATGTGTAATATGAATTGGAATCCTCTCAACATGTATAAGTGCATGGCCTAAATATACACGTGATGGCTAATGTTCTGTCGTTCTAAAAGAAGTCAACGCCATTGGAAGAGTAAACCAGAGCTCTACAGAAGCGGTCTGGCATGATTTAGGACTGCTGATGTTTCTCACCACGAGCTGGGGCGCTGCAGCAAGTCTCAGGATCGGCGCTAATAGCGGCTATTCTGTCACTCTAGGCAAATGTTGGGATAGTACCTTATTTCAAATCCTGGGGCACCGACCTCATTCCCGATCCTAATGATTACAGTTAGACACACTGCTACAGTAACCACACAGCCAGTCTACAAAAATAGAGTAGGATGCCTGGGTATAAAATGTTTCCTTTTTTCAAAAGATGGCTACAAGAAGGTCCATAATTCTTCTTAAACATTTTATGTTATTATTTTTCAAAAAGGTATTTTATTTGTGGTTGCAATGTACAATACACATTACATTATACTTTTATGTTCATGAGTTAGTCGTCATTGCGCCTCAAATCTGGAAAAGGCTCATGTGTTGATATTTGTTCTGTGGATGAAGTCAGTCGGAAGGGAGGGAGACCATCCCCACCCCCCTTTTGACCCACACCTGGTGGTGGTGGTGGAGATGGGGGTTATTATTTTTTCTAAGGGACTATGGATATCATGGTCGTATGCCCTACATAGGCCTACTTATAGCACTGTGTATGAATGGTACCGCGCTTTCAAGCCGACATCGTTAACTCTTTGAGTCGGAGAGTGGATATAGAGTTTGTGGACTTAAGTAAATGGCTGTAGTGGGTCACAGTCACTACATAATAAACCGGGTGAGTTAGACGTGGTCGTTACGGCGTGGCTGCAGGCAGTCGTTCACATCCGGGAGGCGAGGAGGTTCGAATCCCCCCGCCGGCAACCTTGAAGATGGTCTTCTGTGGTTTCCCATCTTCCTTCCAGGCAAATGCCGGGGTTGGTCCCTATCAACATTCCACACGCAGCGGTACATGTAGCTCACCCCATGGGTATCCGCGTAGAAGCAGCTACAAAATCTAGCGAGCCGAACCTGTCCTCGGACACTCCCGGCATTAAAAGTCATACGCTAAAAAAAAAAAAAAAAAAACAGGATGGAGTAGGGTTTGAAATGTTTTTTGAAGATGATCTACAAGAAGGTCCATCATTTTTACTAAATATTTTCTTTTATTATTTTTCAAAAGAGTGCAATTTTGTTGTGACAAATGCTGGAGGCAAAATAACATACTACTCAATGAGAACTTGAGGATTTAAAATAACGTTAAATATAAGATCATCATAAATATTGGTGATGATGATGATAATTGTTGTTTTAAGGGGCCTAACATCTAGGTTATCGGCCCCTGATGGTTTGGGTGATCGTGAAGATGATGATGATCATAATTGTTGTTTTAAGGGGCCTAACATCGAGGTTATCGGCCCCTGATGAAATGAAATGGCGGGAAATGAAAGGATGAAGATAAAAATAGCTCACTGCTATGGATGAAACGAAAATTGTTTAGATAAAATCGACAGTGAGCCCCAACAATTATGCCTTATTTAGCAGGAATAATACTTACAAAATGGAACTCAGATTGAAACTACTCACAAAATGGAGAGCGGTAAGGGAATTTCGAATGAAAATACTCACGAAAGGAATAGATTGAAAAAAAACGCACAAAATGTAGGTTAAGTCCAAAATACGTACAAAATGCAACGTACAGTCGAAATACCTACAAAATGCAAGTGAAATCAAAATACTTACAAAATGCAAATGAGATTGAAAATACGCACAAATTGTAATTTAGATTCAAAATACCCACAAAATGCAATTGAGAATTAACTACTTGAACAAAGCGGGGTAGGTTGAAAATACAAAATGCAATTGAAATTGCTTACAAAATGTATGGTAGATTCAAACTTCTCATTTGGACGGACAATACTTACAAAATGCAATTTAGATTGAAAATAATTACAAAATGTAATTTAGATTCAAAATACCCACAAAAATGCAATTGAAATTCCAAAAACTCACAAAAGCCCTGGCCCGGATATTGAAAGACTTACTAAAAAGCAATTTAGATTGTCAATCCTTACAAAATGCAATTGAGATTGAAAAACACTCACAAAATGCAATCTAGATCGAAAAGACTTACAAAATGCAACGTAGTTAAAAATACCTACAAAAAATCGCTAAAAGGGAATTTAGATACACGGGGAACCAAGTAACAAAAACAGTGCGGGTATCTTAAAGAGAAAAGGAAATATAATGAAAAGAGGAGAGGAGAGGGTCCGCCCCAAAGGTAAGGGACAAAAGGGGGAAAACGGACCCAGCTCAGGAATCCCTCGGGGTCGCCAACTCCCGAACTCACCAGCCGTGAGCCTCTGAGGGTGTAGCATTATCTAGGGTGCACCAGAAGTGCTGGGGCTACATACACCCTGCCTCCTTGAGGGCCTTGAGCAGAAGGCAGGATGTAAACGGAAAAGAAAAAGAAGGCTGACCCCTCGCAGAAGGAGGGTATCAGAAAAGATGAGACAAGAGTAGGGGAGTGAGGCGGTTTCTAATCCCCCCCACCACCTCTTCCTCTGACGTCACATACTAACCCGCAATACATTCAGGGGCAAAGTCGATATCTCCCGAAGCCATGGTCCGATTTTGACAAATGAGGTGTCGTTGGACTCGGGTTGACGCCCTCTTTCCAATGGACCATTCATTTCAACCCCTAAATAAAACCTACCCCTACTAGGGGGTGATATTGTAATGTTTTAGTGAAAGTTTCTTTTCAAATGCGACATGTATAAGATGCGCTGCTAAAATGAACTTAAACGTTGTTGCCCATATCGCGCATGCGTTTTACGAGATGCCGCTATGGATGAACATTTTTGTTTTTGTTTTATACGCATGCGCGCTTGGGATTTTTGTAAGAGGGCAAGCTCTGTGAAAAAATTATTGATAAGAAGGGGTTTTGGTGGTGAGGAGAGAACCAGATAGTCGCCTACTTTCCTACGAAGTTTGCCGATATTTCTCAAACGCAAGTTCGGATATGGACGCGTGACGTGTCAAATCGATTGTCTCGAAGCCCTATACATGTTATTAATAGGTTAAAGTTTTGAGAATTAGGGAAACAGGCTTTTTGGGGGTAAAACCGTGATTTTAGACTTTTTCCGATATCTCACGAATGCATGGTCGGATTTGGTCCTATAACGTGTCAAATGGCTTGTCTCGAAACCCTGTGTATTTTGGTAATAGGTTAAAGTTTTTGAGAATGAGGGAAACAGAATATTTTGGGGTAAAACCGTGATTTTAAACTTTTTGCTATATCTCGCGAACCAATCATGCTAGAGGCATGAACGAGGGGTCCAAGGACTCGGGCTGACGTCCTCTTTGCTATGGACCACTCATTGTAATTTTAAAAAATTTGGGAAACTCGATTTTGGGGTAAACACGTGTTTTTGTGATTTTGCCGATGTCTCACGAAGCAATAACGTTAGAGGCATGTACGACGGGTCCAAGAACTCGGGGTGACGTCCTCTTTGCTGTGGACCACTCGTTATATTTTAAAAAAAATTTGGAAACGCGATTTTGGGGTAAACACGTGTTTTTTGTGATTTTTGCCGATATCTCACGAACCAATAACGCTAGAGACGTGTACGAGGTGTCCTAGGACTCGGGCTAACACCCCCCTTTCAAATGTGGTAGATATGTTTTTTCAAAAAGATAATTCACAAAGGGCCTAACGCCATACATGTTGAAAAAACGGTTTCTTTTTCTTTACCTGTTTATAATTTTCATGGAGCGTGGTGGTTGAGAGAGACGATACTGCTGGATGTGTGTGTTTCAACAAACTTGTCGCTGACCAAGGTGGCTGTGTTCAATAGATCAATTGATATTTCGACGAGTCGGTATATGACAGAGCGAGGGTGCGTTTTCTGATATTTTACCTTTAACGTGTAAACGGTGATGAGAACTAGGTTCTATGTTGGTCGAAGCGAGTAGAGAAAATAAACTTGCCGACGAGCAGGAGGTGAATGTCATTTGAGCTTATTGGAAGGCGTTGATCTGATTTGACAACAGGTGCAATGGAAAAATGATCATCGTGGTGGCAGGGAAGTGCGAAAGGCGTGCACACACATGTGTGAAACCACAGGCACGCTAAACCAGTCACATCCTGTTTTGCTTCGTACGTGACAAAATGCAAGTCCATGTGAAATTTGATCTACCGCAGGTGTTCACTTTGGACGTTATCTGTCCACGTGCATGATAACTGTTAACAAGTCACATCCTGTCTTGCTTCGTACGTGACAAAATGCAAGTTCAGGTGAAATTTGATCCGGCACAGGTGTTCGCCTGGGACGTTAGCTGTCCACGTGACCGATAACAGAATGTTCAAAGCGTGGGAAAAATGATTATACATGCAACGTAGCATATATAAAGACATGTCGTTATCATTTCCACTCTCACTTGGGTGGACTACCTTTGAAAACACTGCGTTGCATGAAACCCCTGGTCTTGTTTAACAGTTTTGGTGTTGGTGGAAAATACTTAACCTTGTTGTGGGGTAGGTATTTATTTATATATTTATTCATTTATATATTTATTGATTAATATATATATATATTTACAAGCAATTATTTATTGATTAAGTAATTAATGATTTTATTTATTTGTTTGCAGATAACCGGCATACCTTACATGTCTGAGGGAGAAGAAACCACTGCACTTTTGAGCCCACTAGAAGGGAAGAGTAACAAGTCACTGCAAGTAAAGGTGAGATGATTTTTTTAAACTAACTTGTTTCATTTTTTGTTTTATGTTTTATTTTATGAAATGTATGTATTAACCTGAATTTAGGTATTTATAGCGGTTTATTTTATTTATTTTTAGAAACTTGGAAAGAATAGCCTTACCGCCGTAGCAGTCGCTGAAAAAAAACAGAAACGCACTAAAGCGAAACCACTGCCAAAGAGTGAACTGTTTAAAACTCAGGTAAGTCCAACTTAAAAATGCTATTCCATTTTACCACTACTGAAAACTCGTAGACAAAAAAAAATTCATTACCTGTACATGACTGGGACAATGATTGCTTTCTTGATGAATGGCTATGTTGTTGTTGTTGACTGGGAAAAGTACAAGGCCATGTTGGATTTTCTAAAAATAAAAATAATAAATTTAATTTATGGGTGGTTCCCTATGGACTCAACGAATATCCACAGGTTTGAACATGATAATGTGAACAAAATGACATGACATTCATTTTTGTTTATATATTGGTTAAAGGGAGGGTGGGGGAATGTAAATGACTGTAGCTTTATAAAAAAGAAAATAAGTACATGGGTTACTGTTAGTGCCAACATACAGTTTATTTTTAATGGTGTTTTGATATATTAATGCCAATTAACGTTAACGTTTTATTTACAAGTATTGATTGATTGATTGATTGATTGATTGAGTGATGGGTTATTTTGTTTGCTTTTAGGTGTCGTCATGTGCCATTAACGTAATGAACAGACAGTGAACAAGCATGCATTATGCTTTAAAGTTATGCTTTAAAGTACTCTGTGCAATGTTAATAACTTACAATAAGAAAAAGTTTTATTATAACACATGGCGTTAGTACCAAATACAACAAGTGAGCAAGTTGGTTTACCACGTGGGTTAAATTTAAAATCAGAACATGATCGATGGTTAACATTTGAATCCTGGCCTGTAGGCTTTTTGTCGACGCATGAACTTGCAAAAGCCGGTTTTTTTTACTTGAACCGAGAAGATGTGGTGCGCTGTGTGTTTTGTCGTATTGAACTTTCACACTGGGAAGAAGGGGATGATCCCTTTAGAGACCATTTGCGATGGTCTCCTCACTGTCCTTACATGCTTGGAAAGCAAGTGGGTAACCTACCCGTGCATTCATTTTACCGAACCACAAGGCCTTTGGCCGCTACTTACGTTGCTGAATCACAAATAAATAATAATAATGATGTATTACCAGCCAACGGTAGTGTCGATATATGTGGTCCATATGCCATAGACAGTGTTGAATTGGCGTGTGCTTTTGAAAAATTGGGAGTTTGCAAGACTAAAGCACTAGCACACTCAGAGTACAGCTCTGTTGAAAAACGTTTCGAATCTTATAAAAATGTTTGGCCATTAATATTAAAACACCTTACCAAACAGCTAAGTGAAACTGGATTTTTTTATACTGATGAAGGGGATAAAACAATATATTTTTATTGTGGATTTGCTTTAAAGGATTGGCAAATGACTGATGACCCTTTTGTGCAACACGCTCGTTGGTTACCAAACTGTAAATACATGGTGTTGCTTAAAGGTCAGGAATTTGTGAACACTATTCGTAAAGAAAAAGTGATTGCAGCACAAGACATAAAAGTGCCTTTAGAGTTAGAGCACGCGGAGCAAATACATAAGGCTGAAAGAAAAGACTTGTCTCACGAACAGATACAAAAGTGTGACCAACAATTATGTAAAATTTGTTATCAAGATGAACTAGGTGTTGTATTTTTACCCTGTGGACACATGATAGCCTGTGTCAAGTGTGCATTAGAACTTAACACTTGTGCTATATGCAGAAAGTAGTATCTGCTACAGTTAGGGCATTTCTTGCATAACTAGTATAATTTATTCGCCATGCATAGTGCAAAATCCCTAATTGCACAATATTATTAAAGCTGTTTTAGAGTGTAATAGATATGCTTTTGTTTTGTTTATAGACTACTACAATGAATGTTTTGAATGCTGTGGGACAATCATGTGGCTTAGAGACAAAGAAGCTCAGCGAATTGCCAACGCATATTCCATTCCGCATTATCAAGATTCGGAAATTGAAAACAGCATATGGTGATCGTGTACTTTGTGTATGTGAAAACTTTGAGACATTTCTGCCTATACGGTTTAATGATATGTCGGAGAGTGTTTTTGATGAAGTCAATAATGCTGTACAACCTGTACACATAATTTATGAAGGTTTTAAAAACAATAGGTGCATGGTTCGTTTTAATTAAATAAATAAATAATGTGAAATAATAATGGAAAATATAAGTAATGACAATATACTGAAAAAGAAAGAAAATATGTGTATAGAATAATAATGTTTTAGTGTTTAGTGTTGTCTTTAAAAATATTATGATGAAACCAAAAAAAAATGTATATAAAGTTTGTAAATAAATGCAAAATGATGTTACAATGCTGTTTTATTTTATACAAAGTTAGTATATTTAACATTGCAGAGTATACATGATTATGACAATAAATGCACACTGAATACAAGCCTTTCTCACTTTACAATAGTCTGTTATAGTTTTAAACACAAGGCTTGTTGTAGATCATTTTCTAGCAATGTCCATTCAATGTTGTTTTCGAAAAGTGGGGAAGCCACAATGGTTGTATTGACATAAAAACCTTATGGTTATTACTATTTAGTCACTTTCACCCCCTTGCATATCAAGAGCAGATGACCTAGTTGTTCCACTCTTTAAAACGACAACAACAACACTACCTCTTGCATAGTTTGTGATGTTGATGGCTCTTGCGACGTGGAAGATGGATTAAAAATAACTTTGAGAACAGGGGTTAAACGTTGATCATTAAACAATGCACTATTTTGAGTAGCAATATGGTTTTCTTGATTTTTTGTCGACGGCAACTGTGTTTCATGCGGTACACTACATTGATGATCACTGACACTTAAAACCTCACTATTTTTACTTTTTAGGTCACTACGACAATGTTTGGAACGTTGCTTTGAACAACGCCAAATAACAGTTCCATTTTTATTGGTTCGTTTCACAATATATGAATATCCTTTATAGTATGCGTAAGGCTTACCATACCTAGTCACTGATACTTCCATATCAACTGTCGAGTATAGACTAAGCTCTAGTAAAGTCAACTTGGTAATAAGAATACTAGTTTAATGTGAGAGCAAATATGGATCCAAAGAGTTCAGGTAAAAGTGAAAGCAAATAAGCAAATATTAGAAACAAGTGTTGGGGTGAAAGTGGTCGCAAAGTGGTAGACCCATTACACAATAATTTCAGCACGACGAAGCTCTTGTTCAATTTCTTTGATTTCCCAATCGTGACCAGTATGGCCAGATTGACGTGAGGCATGCAACAACTGTAGCCGCTGGACGAGCTTATTGGGATTGTGCCAGTATACAAATTTAACAAATGGATTTTTAGGTGTAAACAAAGCATTACCATTATCATGATCATTATCATCATCATCATTATCATCATCATGATCACCATTATCATCATGACCATCATCACTGTTACTATATAGTCCTTTTTGATCCTCTTGCAATACCACTTTATTTATAGTCTGAGTTGATTTTGATAGTGTTGAAGGTTTCTTGGACGTTGACAACTGTCCTAACATAACGTTTTGAGGACATGATAAGTCCTTTTGAACAAACACTGCACTATCTTTAGCCGCAATATCGTTTTCTTGAACTTGCTTTTTAGCATTTTGATAATTGTTTGTAAACAGTAAGCGTGGTTCGTTTCGAGCACTACATTGATGAACACTCACACTTAAAACCTTTCCATTTTTACTTTTCAGATTGCCTCGACATTTTGTTGACCTCTCTTTTGAGCATCGCCAGAATATTATTCCATTCACATTCTGGCGATTATAGTTATAGGAGTAGCCTTGATAGAGTGCACGTAGCCTACCTTTGTTGGTTGTAATAAGTTCCATTGTAGTAACTGACCTGTCAGTACGATGTTCACACTACAAAGGTTACAACTGTTTTGCTGATGGAGTGACCTACTATAAGCTTATATATTGGCTTATGTGTTGGCTTTTTGTGTTGGCTTTTCGTGTTGGCTTTTCGTGTTGGCTTTTTGTGTTGGCTTTTTGTGTTGGCTTTTCATGTTGGCTTTTCATGTTGGCTTTTCGTGTTGGCTTATGTGTTGGCTTTTTGTGTTGGCTTTTTGTGTTGGCTTATGTGTTGGCTTTTTGTGTTGGCTTATGTGTTGGCTTTTTGTGTTGGCTTTTCATGTTGGCTTTTCGTGTTGGCTTTTCGTGTTGGCTTTTTGTGTTGGCTTTTCGTGTTGGCTTTTCGTGTTGGCTTTTGTGTTGGCTTTTCGTGTTGGCTTTTTGTGTTGGCTTTTCGTGTTGGCATTTCGTGTTGGCTTTTCGTGTTGGCTTTTTTTGTATTGGCCTTTCGTGTTGGCTTTTTGTATTGGCTTTTCGTGTTGGCTTTTTGTGTTGGCTTTAGTATTGGCTTTTGTATTGGCTTATTTGACAAGTTATTTGTGTCAATGTATTTAGTGGATTTTTTCTTGGTGTTGGAAAGTAGTTGAAAGAGAGGGAATATTTAAAGACTTAACCTCAGCTCACTAACCTAACCTAACCTAACCTAACCTTTCAACTCTCAGATGTTAATTAAATTCTGTGCATAGTCGAGTTGGAGCCCAAGACCTCAGGGGTAAAAAAACAATTATTTTTGACGACTTATTTTGGTAACTTATTTTAATGGCTAACCTAACTTTACCTAACCTAACCTAACCTAACCTAACCTCAGCTCACTTTGGATATTACTAGTAAGTGTTCATATCCTCTGCTAGGTAGCATGCTAGTAGTACAGGTAGTGCTCATATTTACCGCTAGATAGCGGAAACATATTTTGCATGTTGCATGTGACACTTGTGAAGTTTAACCACATGCAAGACGTGCTTGTATAAGTTCTCTATTTAAACTCAATATACAATTAACCACTAAATGTTCAGAACTAACATGTATAGCCATGTTTAGGGTATATAGGAGACCCTTAGCAAGAAAGGCTGTCTAACCCACGAGTGTACAGCCTTGTCATACGCAGTAAGCCCCTGTTGGCAGAAAACAACAACAACAACAATTTGAGAAAGCCAACAGGGGCTTACTGCGTATGACAAGGCTGTACACTCGTGGGTTAGACAGCCTTTCTTGCTAAGGGTCTCCTATATACCCTAAACATGGCTATACATGTTAGTTCTGAACATTTAGTGGTTAATTGTATATTGAGTTTAAATAGAGAACTTATACAAGCACGTCTTGCATGTGGTTAAACTTCACAAGTGTCACATGCAACATGCAAAATATGTTTCCGCTATCTAGCGGTAAATATGAGCACTACCTGTACTACTAGCATGCTACCTAGCAGAGGATATGAACACTTACTAGTAATATCCAAAGTGAGCTGAGGTTAGGTTAGGTTAGGTTAGGTTAGGTAAAGTTAGGTTAGCCATTAAAATAAGTTACCAAAATAAGTCGTCAAAAATAATTGTTTTTTTACCCCTGAGGTCTTGGGCTCCAACTCGACTATGCACAGAATTTAATTAACATCTGAGAGTTGAAAGGTTAGGTTAGGTTAGGTTAGGTTAGTGAGCTGAGGTTAAGTCTTTAAATATTCCCTCTCTTTCAACTACTTTCCAACACCAAGAAAAAATCCACTAAATACATTGACACAAATAACTTGTCAAATAAGCCAATACAAAAGCCAATACTAAAGCCAACACAAAAAGCCAACACGAAAAGCCAATACAAAAAGCCAACACGAAAGGCCAATACAAAAAAAGCCAACACGAAAAGCCAACACGAAATGCCAACACGAAAAGCCAACACAAAAAGCCAACACGAAAAGCCAACACAAAAGCCAACACGAAAAGCCAACACGAAAAGCCAACACAAAAAGCCAACACGAAAAGCCAACACGAAAAGCCAACATGAAAAGCCAACACAAAAAGCCAACACATAAGCCAACACAAAAAGCCAACACATAAGCCAACACAAAAAGCCAACACAAAAAGCCAACACATAAGCCAACACGAAAAGCCAACATGAAAAGCCAACATGAAAAGCCAACACAAAAAGCCAACACAAAAAGCCAACACGAAAAGCCAACACGAAAAGCCAACACAAAAAGCCAACACATAAGCCAATATATAAGCTTATAGTAGGTCACTCCATCAGCAAAACAGTTGTAACCTTTGTAGTGTGAACATCGTACTGACAGGTCAGTTACTACAATGGAACTTATTACAACCAACAAAGGTAGGCTACGTGCACTCTATCAAGGCTACTCCTATAACTATAATCGCCAGAATGTGAATGGAATAATATTCTGGCGATGCTCAAAAGAGAGGTCAACAAAATGTCGAGGCAATCTGAAAAGTAAAAATGGAAAGGTTTTAAGTGTGAGTGTTCATCAATGTAGTGCTCGAAACGAACCACGCTTACTGTTTACAAACAATTATCAAAATGCTAAAAAGCAAGTTCAAGAAAACGATATTGCGGCTAAAGATAGTGCAGTGTTTGTTCAAAAGGACTTATCATGTCCTCAAAACGTTATGTTAGGACAGTTGTCAACGTCCAAGAAACCTTCAACACTATCAAAATCAACTCAGACTATAAATAAAGTGGTATTGCAAGAGGATCAAAAAGGACTATATAGTAACAGTGATGATGGTCATGATGATAATGGTGATCATGATGATGATAATGATGATGATGATAATGATCATGATAATGGTAATGCTTTGTTTACACCTAAAAATCCATTTGTTAAATTTGTATACTGGCACAATCCCAATAAGCTCGCCCAGCGGCTACAGTTGTTGCATGCCTCACGTCAATCTGGCCATACTGGTCACGATTGGGAAATCAAAGAAATTGAACAAGAGCTTCGTCGTGCTGAAATTATTGTGTAATGGGTCTACCACTTTGCGACCACTTTCACCCCAACACTTGTTTCTAATATTTGCTTATTTGCTTTCACTTTTACCTGAACTCTTTGGATCCATATTTGCTCTCACATTAAACTAGTATTCTTATTACCAAGTTGACTTTACTAGAGCTTAGTCTATACTCGACAGTTGATATGGAAGTATCAGTGACTAGGTATGGTAAGCCTTACGCATACTATAAAGGATATTCATATATTGTGAAACGAACCAATAAAAATGGAACTGTTATTTGGCGTTGTTCAAAGCAACGTTCCAAACATTGTCGTAGTGACCTAAAAAGTAAAAATAGTGAGGTTTTAAGTGTCAGTGATCATCAATGTAGTGTACCGCATGAAACACAGTTGCCGTCGACAAAAAATCAAGAAAACCATATTGCTACTCAAAATAGTGCATTGTTTAATGATCAACGTTTAACCCCTGTTCTCAAAGTTATTTTTAATCCATCTTCCACGTCGCAAGAGCCATCAACATCACAAACTATGCAAGAGGTAGTGTTGTTGTTGTCGTTTTAAAGAGTGGAACAACTAGGTCATCTGCTCTTGATATGCAAGGGGGTGAAAGTGACTAAATAGTAATAACCATAAGGTTTTTATGTCAATACAACCATTGTGGCTTCCCCACTTTTCGAAAACAACATTGAATGGACATTGCTAGAAAATGATCTACAACAAGCCTTGTGTTTAAAACTATAACAGACTATTGTAAAGTGAGAAAGGCTTGTATTCAGTGTGCATTTATTGTCATAATCATGTATACTCTGCAATGTTAAATATACTAACTTTGTATAAAATAAAACAGCATTGTAACATCATTTTGCATTTATTTACAAACTTTATATACATTTTTTTTTGGTTTCATCATAATATTTTTAAAGACAACACTAAACACTAAAACATTATTATTCTATACACATATTTTCTTTCTTTTTCAGTATATTGTCATTACTTATATTTTCCATTATTATTTCACATTATTTATTTATTTAATTAAAACGAACCATGCACCTATTGTTTTTAAAACCTTCATAAATTATGTGTACAGGTTGTACAGCATTATTGACTTCATCAAAAACACTCTCCGACATATCATTAAACCGTATAGGCAGAAATGTCTCAAAGTTTTCACATACACAAAGTACACGATCACCATATGCTGTTTTCAATTTCCGAATCTTGATAATGCGGAATGGAATATGCGTTGGCAATTCGCTGAGCTTCTTTGTCTCTAAGCCACATGATTGTCCCACAGCATTCAAAACATTCATTGTAGTAGTCTATAAACAAAACAAAAGCATATCTATTACACTCTAAAACAGCTTTAATAATATTGTGCAATTAGGGATTTTGCACTATGCATGGCGAATAAATTATACTAGTTATGCAAGAAATGCCCTAACTGTAGCAGATACTACTTTCTGCATATAGCACAAGTGTTAAGTTCTAATGCACACTTGACACAGGCTATCATGTGTCCACAGGGTAAAAATACAACACCTAGTTCATCTTGATAACAAATTTTACATAATTGTTGGTCACACTTTTGTATCTGTTCGTGAGACAAGTCTTTTCTTTCAGCCTTATGTATTTGCTCCGCGTGCTCTAACTCTAAAGGCACTTTTATGTCTTGTGCTGCAATCACTTTTTCTTTACGAATAGTGTTCACAAATTCCTGACCTTTAAGCAACACCATGTATTTACAGTTTGGTAACCAACGAGCGTGTTGCACAAAAGGGTCATCAGTCATTTGCCAATCCTTTAAAGCAAATCCACAATAAAAATATATTGTTTTATCCCCTTCATCAGTATAAAAAAATCCAGTTTCACTTAGCTGTTTGGTAAGGTGTTTTAATATTAATGGCCAAACATTTTTATAAGATTCGAAACGTTTTTCAACAGAGCTGTACTCTGAGTGTGCTAGTGCTTTAGTCTTGCAAACTCCCAATTTTTCAAAAGCACACGCCAATTCAACACTGTCTATGGCATATGGACCACATATATCGACACTACCGTTGGCTGGTAATACATCATTATTATTATTTATTTGTGATTCAGCAACGTAAGTAGCGGCCAAAGGCCTTGTGGTTCGGTAAAATGAATGCACGGGTAGGTTACCCACTTGCTTTCCAAGCATGTAAGGACAGTGAGGAGACCATCGCAAATGGTCTCTAAAGGGATCATCCCCTTCTTCCCAGTGTGAAAGTTCAATACGACAAAACACACAGCGCACCACATCTTCTCGGTTCAAGTAAAAAAAACCGGCTTTTGCAAGTTCATGCGTCGACAAAAAGCCTACAGGCCAGGATTCAAATGTTAACCATCGATCATGTTCTGATTTTAAATTTAACCCACGTGGTAAACCAACTTGCTCACTTGTTGTATTTGGTACTAACGCCATGTGTTATAATAAAACTTTTTCTTATTGTAAGTTATTAACATTGCACAGAGTACTTTAAAGCATAATGCATGCTTGTTCACTGTCTGTTCATTACGTTAATGGCACATGACGACACCTAAAAGCAAACAAAATAACCCATCACTCAATCAATCAATCAATCAATACTTGTAAATAAAACGTTAACGTTAATTGGCATTAATATATCAAAACACCATTAAAAATAAACTGTATGTTGGCACTAACAGTAACCCATGTACTTATTTTCTTTTTTATAAAGCTACAGTCATTTACATTCCCCCACCCTCCCTTTAACCAATATATAAACAAAAATGAATGTCATGTCATTTTGTTCACATTATCATGTTCAAACCTGTGGATATTCGTTGAGTCCATAGGGAACCACCCATAAATTAAATTTATTATTTTTATTTTTAGAAAATCCAACATGGCCTTGTACTTTTCCCAGTCAACAACAACAACATAGCCATTCATCAAGAAAGCAATCATTGTCCCAGTCATGTACAGGTAATGAATTTTTTTTTGTCTACGAGTTTTCAGTAGTGGTAAAATGGAATAGCATTTTTAAGTTGGACTTACCTGAGTTTTAAACAGTTCACTCTTTGGCAGTGGTTTCGCTTTAGTGCGTTTCTGTTTTTTTTCAGCGACTGCTACGGCGGTAAGGCTATTCTTTCCAAGTTTCTAAAAATAAATAAAATAAACCGCTATAAATACCTAAATTCAAGTTAATACATACATTTCATAAAATAAAACATAAAACAAAAAAAATGAAACAAGTTAGTTTAAAAAAATCATCTCACCTTTACTTGCAGTGACTTGTTACTCTTCCCTTCTAGTGGGCTCAAAAGTGCAATGGTTTCTTCTCCCTCAGACATGTAAGGTATGCCGGTTATCTGCAAACAAATAAATAAAATCATTAATTACTTAATCAATAAATAATTGCTTGTAAATATACATATATATTAATCAATAAATGTATAAATGAATAAGTATATAAATAAATACCTACCCCACAACACGGTTAAGTATTTTCCACCAACACCAAAACTGTTAAACAAGACCAGGGGTTTCATGCAACGCAGTGTGTTCAAAGGTAGTCCACCCAAGTGAGAGTGGAAATGATAACGACATGTCTTTATATATACTACGTTGCATGTATAATCATTTTTTCCCACGCTTTGACCATTCTGTTATCGGTCACGTGGACAGCTAACGCCCAAAGTGAACACCTGTGGCGAATCAAATTTCACATGAACTTGCATTTTGTCACGTACGAAGCAAAACAGGATGTGACTTGTTAACAGTTATCATGCACGTGGACAGATAACGTCCAAAGTGAACACCTGCGGTAGATCAAATGTCACATGGACTTGCATTTTGTCACGTACGAAGCAAGACAGAATGTCACTGGTTTAGCATGCCTGTGGTTTCACATGTGTGCACGCCTTTCGCACTTCCCTGCCACCACAATGGTCAGATTATTTCACCTTCAAGCGTCTTGGTCATTTTTTCCATTGCACCTGTTGTCAAGTCAGATCGGAGCCTTCCAATAAGCTCAAATGACCTTCACCTCCTGCTCGTTTGTTTTCGATACTCGCTTCGACCAACATAGAATCAAGTTCTCATCACCGTTTACACGTTAAAGGTAAAATATCAGAAAAACGCACGCTCGCTCTGTCATACACCGACCCGTCGAAATAGCGATTGTTCTATTAAGCATGGTCCTTGTGGTTAGCGACAGGTTCGTTGAAACACACACACCCAGCCGTATGGTCTCTCTCTCTCAACCACCACGCTTTATAAACATTATAAACAGGTAAAGAAAAAGAAAACGTTTTTTCAACATGTATGGCGTTAGGCCCTTTGTGAATTATCTTTTTTGAAAAAAAATATCTACCACATTTGAAAGGGGGCGTTAGCCCGAGTCCTAGGACACCTCGTACACGTCTCTAGCGTTATTGGTTCGTGAGATATCGGCAAAAATCACAAAAAACACGTGTTTACCCCAAAATCGCGTTTCCAAAATTTTTTAAAATTACAACGAGTAGTTCATAGCAAAAAGGACGTCACTCCGAGTCCTTGGACCCATCGTACATGCCTCTAGCGTTATTGCTTCGTGAGATATTGGCAAAATCACAAAAAACACGTGTTTACCCCAAAACCGAGTTTCCAATTTTATTAAAAATTATAACGAGTGGTCCATAGCAGAGAGGACGTTACCCCGAGTCCTTGGACCTGTCGAACACGCCTCTAGCGTTATTGGTTCGTGAGATATAGCAAAAAGTCTAAAATCACGTTTTTACCCCAAAAAGACTGTGTTTCCAGATTTTCACATTTTCGACACCGACATTCCCGTAAAGAGCACGACGAGACGAAAAAAACGAATCCAAGCACGCCCTCCTAGCATGGCTCTTTCCATTCCAAGGTCGCAGGGGCTCACCACTTGCTTTTATAAGCAGCTCCCCCACTACCCCACTACTGCAGGTTTTCATTCTAGAGACTTGAAATTTATTTTGGGGGTAGAGGGGGTAGGGACCATTGATTTACGTTAAACAATTTTTTTTGTAGAGTTCCTAGTTTCCAAAATATAGGATTTTCAAAATTCGAGTGTTTTCAAAAAAATATAAAAAATAAAAATTTTTTATTACAAAAAATAAAGGTCATAAAGACTGTTCGTTTGAGCCATGGCACAACGTTCTATCCTGTTTGGTTTTCAAACTATCGCCTATTTTCGAAAACAAAAATTTTCAAAAAAATTTTGAAAAATATAATGAGTGGTCCATAGCAAAGAGGACGTCAGCCCGAGTCCAACAATACCTCATTTGTCAAAATCGGACCATGCGTTCAAGAGATATTTAACATGGCTGAGGCTTAGTAGTAGAGCAAGGGGGGTTTTGAAGTGGGGCAGAAGCGCCACTACTCCACTACTGAAGTCCTAAACAATCGTTTTACTGTGAGTTTCTTCAAATAAAATGTACTGTAATTAAGACTATTGGTTAAACATTTGAAATAATTTCAGTCCCTTACAAACATATTTAGTGCATTAAGTCGGGAGAGTATAAATGGCATTTTGGATAACTGGCGGTGAGACTAATCTATAAAACTCAATGTTGGTTTGTCTGTTTGTCTGTTATTTATACAAATCTACACCTTTTCACCGATCTGAACCAAAATTTGTATACTTAGGCCTACCCTTTGGAACCCAGCGGGTAACACTATCTACTTTAAATTTCGGACAGACCACTCCATTCCCTGCATTTAGGCCTTTTGTAAAAATCTACAGCGTTCCACCGATCTAATAAATTGACGGACATATTGTCGCTAGGCGACAACGACTAGCACCATATCATGATGGTCAACGCCGCATCATTGATGGACAGGTTGTCACTAGGCAACAACGATTTACTCCGTATCATGATAGTCCGGTAAAATTTGCTAAAGGACAAATGAGAAAACTGACCGATTGACATCTCCTTGCTATCGTATACACAGTAAATCAGCATATTAGCAAAATGTAATGTAATGTTATCCTGTCAGAGAAACATAATTGCAAACATTCCTGCATTCTCCTATCACTATTTTGCAGTTTTCATGTGTAGACAGTTATTTCAATTGCGGGGCTTATACATCGTGGTCATGTTGCCCCGTATACATGGGTGTGTGTGTAAAATTATTGTGATAACCTGCGTTATTGTGATTGTTGCACTAGCATGTGTAAATCTATATTACATAAGACCCAATGCTGGTTTGACTGTATGTCTATTATTTATACAAATCTACACTGTTTCACCGATTTGAACCAAAATTTGTATACTTACTATTTGGAACCCTGCGAGTAAGACTGTCTACATGAAATTTCGGACAGACCACTCCATTCCCTATATTTAGGCCCTTTGGCACAAATTTACACCGTTTCACCTATCTCAATCAAATTTTGTATACTTACCCTTTGGAACCCTGCGAGTAACACTGTCTACATGAAATTTCGGACAGACCACTCCTTTCCCTGCATTTAGGCCCTTTGGCACAAATCTACACTGTTTCACCAATCTGAACCAAAATTTGTATACTTACCCTTTGGAACGCTGCGAGTAACACTGTCTACATGAAATTTCGGACAGACCACTCCATTCCCAGCATTTAGGCCCTTTGGCACAAATCTACACCGTTTCACCGATCTGAAAAAAAATTGTGTACTTACCCTTTGGAACCCTGCGAATATCACTGTCTACATGAAATTTCGGACAGACCACTCCATTCCCTCCATTTAGGAACTTTGGCACAAATCTAAACCGTTTCAGGCCACGGCCGCTTCCTTCCACATCCTTGCCCAGTTTCATTCATCTTCATCCATTCCATCTCTCATCCCGACGCGCAGGTCGCCCACGGGCGTCGACTAGAAAGACCTGCACTCGGCCTCTCAGGAGGCTACACGAAAAAAAAAAAAACGATCTGAATCAAAATGTGTATACTTGCCCCTTGGAAATCAGCGAGTAACACTGTCTACATGAAATTTCGGACCGTCCACTCTATTCTCTGCATTTAAGCCCTTTGGCACAAATCTACACCGTTTCACCGATCTGAACCACACTTTATGTATTTAACCTTTGGAACCCGACGAGTAACAATGTCTGCGTAAAATTTCGGACAGGCCACTCCAATTCCTGCATTTAGGCCCTTTGGCACAAATCTAAACCATTTCACCTAATTACAACGAATTTTACATACCGTTTGAAACCCTGCTGGTAACAATGTCCATTTGATATTTTGGACAACCCTCTTCATTCTCTATATTTAGAATAACAGACAAAAGGAACTTGAGAATCACGTTTTAAGGCCCTCGAACCATTCATGTACGTAGTAGTGTAACTGTAGGAATATTTTAATAAGTTTATTGTTGACTGACAAAGCGGGCTGCATCTCGCCGCCCCTACCCGTGTTCTGGTGCAGAATTGCGAAAATAGTGTTGCATCTTGCGCTGCTTATAAATTGCAGTCATGGGGAGGAATTAGTACAAAAAGATTTCTTAAGCCCCTGAAAACAGTTATCATCATGAAAATATTATGCCTCGGTATAAGTGCGATGGTGTTGGTGCAGTACATTGAGGTGTAGATCAGCTGCAATAAGCCTTGGTGCTTTCAAATTTACTTTCATTTATTCCGATCCTTATCCTTCAGCGCTATGTGGCGCTAAATGACTCTGTTGTTACCTCAGGAGCTCGGGACAGCTAACGTTTTCCAAAGTGCTCTGATTATTTTCCTACAGCGCTATGCGACAACGGACGACACTATTGGTCTCTACTTTTCTAACAACCAATGAGATATAGACCCTTTTATTTCACTTACTCCTCTTTCTAATCATATTTTTCCATTCGTTTGTAAATTACAGTGTGTCAGTACTGTAGTTAGTAAACAACCGTTTCCCTATGCATTATTATCATGATCATTACGGGAAAATGACGTGAATGTTTGTCCATTATACCGTACTACTACCACCACAAAAAGTTATATTTTTACATTTATTTTTTCTGTTAGTTTATGTATAATGTGCCAGTTCTGTAGTAGTAATCATTATCATCCATAAAACATATAAATCCACCGGGCGGAACGGGCACTACTGCCAGTAATATTATAATTTGCACTACTCGGTGCTTGGCAAACGAGTTGGTTGGTTCTAATTGTCTATTTATAACACATTCATTGCCAAGTTTTAGGTCTTTTACAAGTAATCCACTGCTGCAGTGTGTTTCTGGTCTGTCAGTAGATTTACATGCACGTTAAAGATCCCCTTCTGGGCAAAATTCCGGCACTTCGGCGTCTCTAAAAGCCAGAGTTGTTAAAAGGGACGTAAAACCAATAACATTATTATTATTATTATTATTATTATTATTATTATTATTATTATTATTATTATTGTTGTTGTGTTGTTCCTGGTCCGCACGAAATCGTAACTAAGAGCTATTTGAACTACACGCCTCATAGCCTATTATATGTCTATTATTGTAAACGTAACTACAATAGCTGTAAGTTTTACATTTTATTACAAAGACAACCAATTCATTTCATACTACTGAACCAAAGAGTAAATCAGAGCAAATTAACGATTCTATGTTTCACCAAAAGCAAATACGTGACAAAGCGAATATTAATTGGTCATTTGTGTTGGGGATTCACTCGTTCTCGTTCGTTCTGGGCGATAATGCATGCTGATATTTCACCAGTGTGGTTAACCAAAATCCGTTTTAAAATTACCCCCTTATTTCCTGTTTTCCTGATTATTAAGCAAAATTCCTGATGCAGCTCGCATTGCATTAAATGCAATAACTGATTATACTTCTAATAAAGCTTTACATATTTACTCGTCCATGCCCTGTTTTAGGTAGATTTCATTAGAAAGCTAACTATTGCAATGGGTCCCATGTTTCGACTTCCAGAAAATTTAGACATATCTTCGCGTTTCACATCCCCCAGACCCCAAAACCACCGTCAGTTCAAAAGTTTATATATATATATATACACACATCAAAAAAAGTTTTGCATCACCTCGGTTCCAAGAGTTCCGGAACCTTTAAATACAAAGGGAATAGAGATCAACACAAACAACATTTCAGCTCGTTTTATTGCTCATGAGACCCACACATTGCATGTTGTACCATCATACAGCTAGACTTTCAGCATTTGTGGTCCAGATTGCAGTACACACCACTACCTCTAATACCCAGTAGCACGTCCTCTTGCATTGATGCATGCCTGTATTCGTCGTGGCATACTATCCACAAGTTCATCAAGACACTGTTGGTCCAAATTGTCCCACTCCTCAACGACAATTCGGCGTAAATCTCTCAGAGTGGTTGGTGGGTCAAGACGTCCATAAACAGCCCTTTTCAACATATCCCAGGCATGTTCGATAGGGTTCATGTCTGGCGAACATGCTGGCCACTGTAGTCGAGCGATGTCGTTATCTTGAAGGAACGCATTCACAAGATGTGCACGATGAGGTCGAGAATTGTCGTCCATGAAGACAAATGCCTCTCCAATATTCTGCCGATATGGTTGCACTATGGGTCGGAGGATGTCATTCAGGTATCGTAAAGCCGTTTCGGAGCCTTCCATGACCACCAGTGGCGTACGTCGGCCCCACATAATGCCACCCCAAAACATCAGGGAACCACCACCTTGCTGCACTCGCTGGACAGTGTGTCTAAGACGTTCAGCCTGACCAGGGTGCCTCCAAACACGTCTCCGACGATTGTCTGGTTGAAGGCATATGCGACACTCATCGGTGAAGAGAACGTGATGCCAATTCCGTGGGGTCCATTCAGCATGTTGTTGGGCCCATCTGTACCGCGCTGCATGGTGTCGGGGTTGCAAAGCTGGACCTCGCCATGGACGTCGGGAGTGAAGTTGCGCATCATGCAGCCTATTGCGCACAGTTTGAGTTGAAACACGACGTCCTGTGGCTGAACGAAACGCATTATTCAACATGGTGGCATTGCTGTCAGGGTTCCTCCGAGCGGCAATCCGTAAGTAGCGGTCATCCACTACAGTAGTAGCCCTTGGGCGGCCTGAGCGAGGCCTGTCATCGACAGTTCCTGTATCTCTGTACCTCCTCCATGTCCGAACAACATCGCTTTGGTTCACTCTGAGACGCCTGGAAACTTCCCTTGTTGAGAGCCCTTCTTGACACAAAGTAACAATGCGGACGCGATCGAACTGCGGTATTGACCTTCTAGGCATGGTAGAACTACAGACAACATGAGCAGCGTACCTTCGTCCTGGTGGAATGACTGGAACTGATCGGCTGTCGTACCCCCTCCGTCTAATAGGCCCTGCTCATGCATGGTTGTTTACATCTTTGAGCAGTTTTAGTGACATCTATGAACAGTCAAAGGGACTGTATCTTGGATACAATATACACAGTCAACGTCTATATGCCGGAGATCTGGGAACCGAGGTGATGCAAAACTTTTTTTGATGTGTGTATGTATATCAGTTTCTTGTGGACACGATAACTGCCGTAATTTTGCGCCAATCACTTTGAAATTTTTACATAATATGTATCCCTATAAAATCTCGGTCGAGTTCGTTAATGGGCAAAATCGGTCGAAGGGGGTGAAAATGGGGGGCTTTTTCGAAAAATTGAAATTTCGCTATAACTCTCTTAATACGTGAAATATCGAATCCATTCAAAGTTCATAATATGTGTCGGATAAGTGCCAACAATTTATGTCAAATAAGTTTTTTGATAGCACCAACCATTGACCAAAGGGGTGGAAAAAGTGGGTTTTTCGGGAAACATTAATCATATCTCTCTTAATAGGCACAATATCAAAACCGTACAAAATGGACAATATTCCCCTAATAATTACCTAAAACGTTTGTCTGAAAGAATTTTTGATATGACCCACCATTACGCCAAGGGATGAGAAAAATGATTTCGGAATTATAAGAAAATGCCAAGAGCTATCAGAGGTTGCCATGGCAACACTACTAAATTGATGAGGGATGAGCCGTTGCCATGACAACGCACTTGCACGAGATCAGATTCAGTATTTCCATCTGACTAAGCCGGCCCCGTGGTGTTGGGGTAGCGTGCCTGCCTCTCACCCGGAGTCCCCGGGTTCGATTCCCGGCTCCGTCAGGGATTTTAAAACTGACGTGAGGGTTGGAACGGGGTGCACTCAGCCTCGTGAGGACAATTGAGTAGCTGTCTGACAGTGAGACAGCACCCCGATCACGAATACCAATATTAACGGCCGAGGGGACCCGACGCGCTGATCACGCGTCACCCCAATATCTGCAGGCCAAATGGCTGGACAGCGGTCGCTTGGTCGGCCTTAGCCCGTCATGGGCTGGATGGTGCCAGGGGTTGACTTTGACATCTGACTAAGTGGGAAGCGGCTTCGGTGACGTAACTGGTAGCATGCAGAATGTCTATGGCCAAGGTCGCGGTTTCAAAGCCGGCCGAAGTCGTCGGATTTTCTAAGAGCGCTAAAATCCCTCAGTATGCTTTCCTTTGGAGGGGAAGTTCCAACGTTCGTTACGAGTTGATGGTTGGGGTGGCATCTAGTAGCCAAGTTCACAGCTAGGTGTCATTGACGGTAGTACCTGGTAGCAACATTAGGAACTGCTGCTTGAAATTGACCGTCTGCAGTCCTTACCTGAATTACAGACTAATACATCCATTACAATTCACACCGTTTATCAGACAGATTCTACACTCACCCAAAGTACACGGGGTTAGATGACCACGTTGTCGCAGCCCCTAAACAGAGGAACCAACCAGAGGTAGATTTCATTAGAAAGCTAACTATTGCAATGGGTAGGCTACCATGTTTCGACTTCCGGAAAATTTCGACATATCTTCGCGTTTCACATCCCCCAGACCCCAAAACCACCGTCAGTTCAAAAGTATATATATATCAGTTTCTTGTGGACACGATAACTGCCGTAATTTTTCACCAATCACTTTTTACCGAATATGTATACCTATAAAATCTCGGTCGAGTTCGTTACTGGGCTAAACCGGTAGAAGGGGGTGAAAAAGGTTTTTTTTTTCGAAAAGTGAAATATTGCTATAACTCTCATAAGATATGAAATATAGAATCCGTTCAACGTTCATACTATGTGTCGGATAAAGCCCAAAAATTTATGTTTGAAGAATTTTTTTATATCACCAACCATTGACCAAAGGGGTGGGAAAAAGTGGGTTTTTCGGGAAACATTAATCATATCTCTCTTAATAGGCACAATATCAAAACCGTACGAAATGGACAATATTCCCCTAATAATTACCTAAAACTTTTGTCTGAAAGAATTTTTGATATGACCCACCATTATGCCAAGGGATGAGAAAAATGATTTCGGAATTATAAAAAGGAAGCTTGTAGTTTAACGTGACCGTTAATCTAGAGATCATGAGCCACGGGACCTCCGTTTTACGTGGAATCCGAACCACAGGACATGGCATTTCACTTCGAAAATCTCACATGCATTGACCGGGAATCGAACCCGGACCGCCTTGGTGAGAGGCATACAGCTAGACCGCTGAGCCACCACGCCCCTCGGAATTATAAGAAAATGCCAAGAGCTATCAGAGGTTGCCATGGCAACACTACTAAATTGATGAGGGATGAGCCATCAGACGTTGCCATGACAACGCACTTGCACGAGATCAGATTCAGTATTTTCATCTAAGTGGGAAGCGGCTTCGGTGACGTAACTAGTAGCATGCAGAATGTCTATGCCCAAGGTCGCGGTTTCAAAGCCGGCCGAAGACGTCGGATTTTCTAAGAGAGCTAAAATCCCTCAGTATGCTTTCCTTTGGAGGGGAAGTTCCAACGTTCGTTGCGAGTTGCTGGTCGCGGTGGCATCTAGTAGCCAATTTTACAGGTAGGTGTCGTTGACGGTAGTACCTGGTAGCAACATTAGGAACTACTGCTTGAAATTGACCGTCTGCAGTCCTTACCTGAATTACAGACTAATACAGCCATCCCTAAGTACACTGGGTTACATGACCGCGTTGTCGCAGCCCCTAAACTGAGGAACCAACCAAAATCTCTGCGGGAGATATAATTTTGCGTGAAGAAGTAACGGACCGTTACATAGTTACACATCAGTGTCGAAACCTTGCATAAGGACAGTGTGACCACAAGTATAAAAATGGACCCCAAATGACAAGAAGGTTACCGTTCCCATAAGACAATAAAATGTTTAAAATAAGCATAAAATGACGAAAAACAAAGTTAATTAAGCTCCAATTATAAAATACCTTCTCGCAATAAATGAGGTCTGATCCTTCGACGAAAACCTGCATATTCTGCCTATTTTCGCCTATCCCCAAGTTTGTCCGGTGAAATCTACCTCCGCCTTCCGGCGTGCCGAGAGGACTTTTTATGTTTCTTTTCGAAAATAGAATAATAAACCCAGAGGATACATGAGAAAATTAATAAGAATTTCCAATTATTTCAATTCATTAATATCGTTAACCATTGCCCTCAATATACAGTAAGTCTCTGCGCAAGCCAATCTAATGCTTCGATCTTGTATTCACAGTGACAACGTCACACCCACTTTTATACACGACTTATTAAAGTCTACAAATACCCAGGACCACACTATTTTGTGGGTGACAAAATCTAGCACAAATTTCTTGAAGCGATCTCTTACAAATCATATTCTGTTAGCCTACGCCCCTTTATTGCTCCCCGAAGCGAAGCTGATGCTGTGTATATATACCGGTTCAGTACTACTCAAGGAGGGAACGGCACATTTTACTCTTTGACCAAGGCAAAGGTCGTTCTTTCGGTCTCAATGCTCTACATCTGATTAGTTTACAGTTTTATCTCATCAAATATACTTCGAACAGAGATTATCACCGCCGAACTTATGTTTATTTACCAGCTTCTATGCAATTTGTATTCCCAGATATCTCCCAATATCCTGACCATCCTGTAGTTCAGAGTGTTCATTATTACAACATAAATCGAGGGTCTGATGACAGTATAAAATTGAGCAACTCAATCACTTCTTATTTTCCTAAAAAAGATCAAAAATTATTGCAAATAATGCCACACTATCATTATCACATGCGGTTTGCCCGAGTATTGGCTACTATTTCTGTGTGGAACGTGGTGGTTAAGTGACAAAACTGCTTGCCTTTCACCAAGGAGGACTGGGTTCGAATTCCGATCAATACATTGTAAGATTTACTAAGTCATATATCACGTCTTGTGGTTGGTTGGTTGGTTCTTAAGTTTAGGGGCTGCGACAACGCGGTCATGTACCCCCGTGTACTTTGGGTGTGTGTAGAAACTGTCTGATAACCGGTGTTAATTGATCACGTCTTGTTGTTCGGATTCCACGTAAAAAACGGAGGTTCTGTGGCTCATGATCGCGAAATTACCTGTCACGTAAAATACAAGCTCACTTTACTATTTCTGTATCATTGAATTTTGACCAATGCGAGGCTTAACATTACGTTCCTCAGAGGACCTAAATCCATGATTAGCAATATATCATTTTCATGAAGTGGTTTAGTATAAGCCACTTCGATAACCGGAATGTATATATGTCGTAGTCAGATAATGAAATCCGGCATTTCATTAAAATCCTAGACACATCATGAAAAGCCGGCATATGATGTAAAAAGGAACAGTTGCACTATCTGACGCGTGGTTTCATGAAATTAATAAACTCCTCCGTCACATAGTGTAATTCTTAGGGTGAATTTGTAGCTAAGATGGAGCGAGAGAGATGGACTTTTTGACTCAGTGTTAACAATATGATTTAAGATTTTTCATTATAGGGCAAATACATGCTACATAAGATTTTAGGTCGTGCGAGGAAAATAATTTCGAACACCATAATATACGACTACACTGTGGTGTCCGTCATTTCATGAAGAGTCAAATCAACAAACACCGGATCTTGATGAAGTGGCAGTTTAAAATCATTTCTCACATCTTCTGCCTAAATCGGTCCATCACTTAATGAAGAAACGCGCCAGATAGTGCATCTATCCGTTTTTACATCATGTGCCGACTTTACATTATGTGCCAAGCATTGTCATGAAATGATGAATTGCACTATCTGAACACCAACACTCGTCTGTTCCTATGTTTCTGACCACGCCAAGAGCTACTCGCCAGGTATTGTAGCGCTCACAACGCAAGGCACGCAACGTGATAAACGCTCCTTCGCTACTTTGTGAAGTTTCTCCAGAGTCTTGCCATTCTAAACAGAAGCTAACTGCCAAGCCTTCCATTCACAGGTGCACCAATATTGCCCTGTCCGGCAGAGTACAGTGAGGAACACTAATGGACCACATTAAGCAAGTGCCAAGGAAGGTAGCCTATCCATGGTACTTCTCAACTTGTACTTTGGTCATCTTCACACTCCACCTTTTCCTACTTCAGACGTCTTACCCCTCCCGAGCGGAATACGGGTATATCTGGCACGTACTTTTTAGCCGCGAGCGGAAAATGGATATATCCGGAAAATTCGAAAATTTAAATATGGCGCTGTTTTCCGACAAAATAGTTAATGTTAAACCCAGAAGATGGTACCACTATGCAGATACATGTTTGATAGTTAATTCTGTCACCCCTAGAGACCTCTTCACCAATACCCGCAAGCAGTTGTTGCTTTAGAATAGATGAACACACGTGTCAACGCGTAGCTGGCGAAGTAAGTGCATTTTTGTAGTACTGTATTTATTTGGTGATGTGAGCATAATTTCACGGAAAGGTTATGGAATGATGAAGATCTTGTGTCTGCTTTGGATTTGAGTGATGGTTTGAAGTGTTCCACACTTAATTATTAATTATTAATTAACTTTACAACCGTCAGATGCTACTCAAACTTCAAGTATCAACAGGTAAGTGAAATATATGTGAGTTTTAATTAAATTTAGTGCATGAAAAATATAATCTAGTTATTTTGAATTTTTGAAAAAAAAAATCTGCTCAGAGCCATAAAAGCATCCTCTCGGGAAGGGTTAATGGGTAATCGAACAAGAGGCATAAAATTGAGTGAATAGAAGGGTTGTTCATAATTAATTAATTCTTAGACATACAGTATAAATACTGATAGAAGGAACCAGGACCTCCTCGTGTAGTGCAGCGGGTATCGTGTCTGGCTGTCGCCCCGGAGGTTTGGGTTCGATTTCCAACTCTGCCAAGAAATTTTATTTGTGGTGTGAGGGCTGGAACTGGCTACACTCAGTCTCGTGTGGCGAAACTGAGAAGAGAGGGGTTCGATTCCCAATTGTAACTTTTCATTCGGTCAACACATTAAATTGGAAGATGTCATACAACCTAAAGAAGATTACATGTGAGTAAAAGGTATTTGGACATATTCAAACAGGAGGGGAAATTAAAAGTATCACACGTTTCACTCATTAAGCGAGCATCGTCAGAACTTTGGAAAGGAACACATCTACAAGAGAAAATAGCTCTACAAAATGTCCAAAATGTCAACCACGAATGGACACGGCCCAATTGGTAGCAACGAAAGTTATGTTCGCACGCAATGTTATCATCATTAGTTCCTATGGATGTTATTTAGTGAGTGAATTTTAATGGTTATTCCTCATAAACAGATTATTTTAATTACAAACCATTTTTTCCAGTCGGTCAACACGATTGTTCCTAATAACGAACACAAAGGACATTCTTCCCAGTTCAGTGTAGGCAGTGACTAGAGTAGCTGCTCGTAACCGGACGACAAACCACTTACAGCTAAGGTCACAATCCATTTTAACCTGACCATTCAACAACAATCTCATAGCATATTTTTAGCCTATTTTCAATTTTGAAAAAATAGGCTTATGAGATCACCTTTTGTCCGTGTGTGTGTGTGTGTGTGTGTGTGTGTGTGTGTGTGTGTGTGTGTGCGTGTGTGTGTGTGTGTCCCTAATAAATTCTAAACGGCTGGAGCTATTTCAATGAAACTCTGTAAGTTCATAGCACTATTCCGGACGACCCCGACCGTGCCCTTTAAATTTTGTTACGTCTCACCAATCCAACATGGCGGCTGTGCGAAATATTTCACCAGCATTCAATATCTCCGAAACTATTCCCAATATTACCCTGGAATTTTCTGCGGTGATCAAGGAAACTACTAGAAGTTCATCTATGTGACTTTTGAAAAACTGGTAACTACAAAACCAACATGGCGGCCACGCGAATTTGCGACCTTTAAATAGACGTTTCTCGCGATTTAACCAACCAAACGCAATAAAACTTGGTACAGTATTTGTTTATATACATTGTAATGCACCGACATCTAACATCGTTCAATTGTTTACAACACCACAAGATGGCGGATGTGCGAAATATTTCACCGTCATTCTCTATCTCTGAAACTACTAGCGGTATCATCCTGAAATTTTGTTCGGAGATAAAGGGCACTACTGGAAGTTCATCTATAAGACTTTCAAAAACCGTTTAACTACAAAACGAACATGGCGGCCAAGCGAATTTGAAAATTTTAAATAGACCTTTCTCGCGATTTAATGTTCAAAACGCAATGAAATCTGGTATAGAAAATGTTTATACACATTGTAATGCACTGGCACCTAATTTAGTTCAATTGTTTACATAACCTCAAGATGGCGGCTGTGCGAATTTAAAAATTAAGTTTTTATTTCCGGTGTCGTAATCATGCGATTGAAGTGAAAGTTTGAATAATGAACCTTCGCAATAATTTTCCTTTAATGGTACATGACTCTATGGCCTATACATTTAACAATCCAACATGGAGACAATCCGAAATATTTAGACGGCCCTGAATATCTACGAATCTATTATAGCAATCAAACTGATTTTTTTTATATTCATAGGGGCTATGAACTTAAGTTCACCTATAGGACTTTCAGTAACCCTGTGATCACAAATCCAATATGGCGGCGACGCGAAGTATAAATATTCACATGGACGTTTCGCACAATTTAACCATCCGAGTGCAGTGAAACTTGGTACAGTATCCTTATACGAATAATCATCCACTGGCATCTAATTTGTTTCAATTGTTTCCATAACCACAAGATGGCAGCTGTGCGAAATTTTAAAATCTCCTTATTACTTCTTGTGTCCTAATCATGCGATTGAAGTCTGAATGCTACACGTACACAATAATCTTCATGTAACAGTACATAACTTTAGGACCTAAAATCCAACATGGCGACCATCCGAAATATTTAGTCGGTTCTCAATATCTACGAATCTATTACAGCAAACAAACTGAAATTTTGTATGTTGATAGTGGCAGTTACCATAAGTAGGATATATGAAAATAGGCTGTATAGTTCTTCACGGAACTACTTGTTTTTATTCGCCCATAATTTACCTTACGGTATCAAGATTTTAAATCCAAAATATTACAATTTAATACCATCTGTAAATGTGAGAAAAAATAGTATATGTAAGTGCTTGTATACTGCCACACCCACTTCTGTAGGAAGAATGTGAGGATAATCTGATATTATCAGATGATGAAATTGGGAACAAAGGCTCATCAAAAGAGACATTCAATGATGAAACAGCTGGAGGAATAAGTGGAATCGAGTAAAATTGATATGGTCTGCACTAATTCATTAGATGAGCGGCAATACAATAGAAACAAACTCAAATCTTTGATTCAAGTTTTCCATAACTTACATTTTTGTAAGTTTATTGTACCTTTTCTCCTACATCATTAAAGATACAGTGATGAAACTTGGTTTGCTGCTATAAACCATCATTCTAAATAACTTCCTGAAACATTTTTTTAGAGAACATATTTTTGATTTTAAGGGGTAACATGCCATTATTATTATTATTTTCAAATTAAGTCCATCAGATTTTGAAGTGCTGTTAAAAATAAACTAAATCAGATATCAAAAATTTGTTCGACAGATATATTTACCCTGGTCTGTAAATATCACATTTCAAATCTTGTAACTTATAATATTATGGTTTCGTAGAAAAGGTACATATTAAGGATACATGTTTCAGAAAATTCATATATTCCTAGCTGAATAACCATTTGAATTATCACCACGAAAAGAAACACAAACATGCCTAGCATACTCATAATCATGTGATTAAAATTATATAGCATTATCCTTAAAACTCTGGGAGCTACAATACTTCTTTTACTGGAGTGCAATTTTGCATACGTCCCCCCTTAAGCAAGCAAATGTGAGGGTCAATCACCACTTTCAGCATCTTGACAAAAAATCACATATTGACTAGTTGTGTTAGTTTAACTACTTCCACAAAATAAGTGCACATAATGCAAATACCATCATCCATACTTGTAGACATAGATTTCATAGCCTAAGTGTAATGGATCTGATGATGATCGCTTGACGATCGAAACTGGTCATCCAAGTGTATTTATTATCATGTAAAATTGATTTCAGGATTAGACAAACAATCGTATTGTTAATTGAAAACACATTAAATATCAATTCCTGAGAAATGGTTTCAGACACCATAATATTTTAATTACAGTTATTTTAATTGAAGCAAGGCGCGTGTATGTTATTCTTAAAATTGGTTGTTATAAATAAACACCGTAAAAACTTATGAGCTAGCCCAAGTCTTGAACGCAGCGTACGCCACTACTTATGACCTTTCACTAGGACTAGACGTCGTTAATGAGCAGCCCTTCTTCAGGTATTGAAGTTAAACTTCCACGCCACTTGCTGCGAAAGAGGAACTGTATGGTTTACTAATGGAGATGCTTGCTCTATAATTTCTCAACACGCCCTACGCTTGTCAATCAACACGCACCTACACTAAGCAAGGCAGGCAAACACCATTAGAGAGGAGGCGCCACGCTAGGAAACGAAACTAATTCCAAGACGAGACTTCTATATTTCGTTAACATGTCATTCCTTCTTTTTACGTCTTCACACGCAAAGAGAAAATAAGAGGGGTTTGAAAAAAAGAAGCGTTGTTTCCGTAGTTTTTTATGCTGATTTATTGTAATTCCATTTCCCCAGCTCGAAGGAAGATTCTTCAGAGATGTAAAAATGTACGTACTTAATGGCGATTTGAAGAGAGTTAGAAAGGATGGAACGTTTTTATCCGTTTAACACCTGTGTTACTCTCGCGAATGACTAATGGAAATCGATCGGTAAGGTTGAAGGGTCCAATTAGCATATTGAAGTTGCAAGCCACAGTTTATCGGGAATACCAAACACTCCGACAGCTGCCGCCAGGATACCCAACTTATTGGAGGTAGTTTGGATAATCATCATCTTTTGGCAAATGCAAACAAAGACGTTAAATTCATTCCAGCGAAAGGCTGATTAAAACGCTGACCAAATGAAAGGGTTTGATCTTCAATACTATCAGAGTTTTCACGCAACAAATCTAAAGATAGCTTTGAAGACTGTTTTTGTTGATGGAAATTTATTTCTAAGTTTTTCAACAATAAAATAAATAGTTCTTCTTTCGGTGCTTAATCTATATAAAGCAGAAAGTTTGTCTGTCTGTTTGTTTGTCTGTTATGCATACAAATCTATACCGTTTCACCGATCTGAACCAAAAATTGCATACTTACCCTTTGGAAACCTGCGGGTAACCCTGTCAACTTTAAATTTCGGACAGACCACCCCATTCCCTGCATTTAAGCCCTTTTGCACAAATCTACACCGTGTCACCGATCAGAACCAAAATTTGTATACTTACCCTTTGGAACACTGCGAGTAACACTGTCCACTTAAAATTTCGGACAGACCACCCCATTCCCTGCATTTAGGCCCTTTGGTCCAAATCTACACCGTTTCACCGATCGGAACCAAAATTTGTATACTTACCCTTTGGAAACCTGCGATTAACACTGTCTGCTTGAAATTGCGGACAGACCACTCCATTCCCTGCATTTAGGCCCTTTGGCCCAAATGTACACCGTTTCACCGATTTCAACCAAAATGTGTATATTTATCCTTTAGAACACTGCGACTAACACTGTCTGCTTGAAATATCGGAGAGGCTACACCATCCCCTGCATTTAGGCCCTTTGGCACAAATCTACACCGTTTCACCGATCTGAACCAAAATTTGTATACTTACCCTTTGGAACCCTGCGGGTAACCCTGTCCACTTGAAATTTCGGACAGAGCACCCCATGACCTGCATTTAGGCCCTTTTGCAAAAATCTACAGTACACCGTTTCACCGATCTCAACCAAAATTTGTTTATTTACCCTTTGGAACACTGCGACTAACACTGTCTGCTTGAAATATCAGAGAGGCTACTCCATTCCCTGCATTTAAGCCCTTTGGCACAAATCTACACCGTTTCACCGATCTGAACCAAAATTTGTATACTTACCCTTTGGAACCCTGCGGGTAATCCTGTCCACTTGAAATTTCGGACAGACCACCCCATGACCTGCATTTAGGCCCTTTTGCAGAAATCTACACCATGTCACCGATCTGAACCAACATTTTTATAC